>BLKM01001059.1:475532-619974 GCA_013340265.1 Coptotermes formosanus
GGGGGGGGGGGGGCTGACCCTGAGGCTATATGTAATTTATGTTTGATTTTAAAAATTATGTTATAATATCATGTTGTAACTACAACGAAACACTGCCTGTAACTGCATTTATATATACCCTGCATACGGATATAACTACATGTTCCATGACTCAATCACAGTGTCCTATCTTGTTTTTTTAAATTTTATCAATTTATTTTCCAAAATTCTAATTTACTAGTCGTCAGCCCTTCGGCTCAAAGGGAAATCACATAAAACTTTTCCTATCATAATATCTAAAAAAAAAAAATCTGTTTTTTTAAATTTCAATTTTGGGGTTTTGGGGGATGTAGCCCGGCGCCGCGCCCCCCCCCCCCCCGGATGCGCCCTTGGTGTACTGTACTGTTGATATGTTGACTGCTGTAAATACATCATGGCATCTCTATACTTGCCGACGGAAAAACCGTGGCCTGTAACTTCGCATTCGTGCTGGCCGTTTTTAATTTGCACCTGCCAGAAGAGACAAACACTTGAACGTTATTTCGAATCTTGAGTGCTGGGATTCGTCGATATTGCCCATAGAATCCGGCAATGCCAGGAGAGAACCGGTTTTCCATTGAACTGTTTGATATATACAAATTACTGATGAATAATTTCCTGTGAATTTGTCATTGGTCGTTAACTTGTCAAAATACATGTTATTAGAGGTGGTCATGAAAGGAAGCTGTTAACGATCCCGATAGGAGGTCTATGACTCAGAAACGCTATTGAGAGCACTGGAGTAACTCATCAGTTACTGGGCAAGGGAAATTTCTTGGTAAGCAACCACTTGGAATGCAGTAAAGGACGTGATTATGAATGCAAAATTTGGGAGGGCTATAGGGTGCCACGTGAAATTATGCAGTATGTAGAGCACACGGGATCAACTTAATGGCAGAAAACGACTCTCCGTTTATCATCACGTACCTGAAGAGTAATTTCGTGATAAGAAACAAAAATATGCATTGACGTATTTTGGGGTGAATAGTCGTGTCAGTATGAACAGAATACACAAAGTTTCGAGAACCACATTGTTATCAAATGTTTTCAGCAACATTGCCTTTAATTTTTGTTTACAGCTGTGCGGACCTGCTACTGCTCTGAGCAGAAAATTTTTACACGACCTGACGACTGCGCGGCACTTCAAAAGTTTTTTTTTGTAATGTGCATAATAAGAAAATTTACAATGAAAACTGAAAAATTCCAGCTGCGCGACAACAATTCAGTGTGCGCGGGAGCGTTTCAGTTACTGCGAAGCCGCGCACCCTCGCATCTTACAGGGAACACTGGTTCTCAGGCTTTCCAAAACTGAGAATATAACGCATAAGAACATTCAGGATTATACCCTTAATTATATCATCTTTGGGTGCCAGGATGTGACGCGTTTTCGATGGACTGCTCTGACATACCGGGCAATAACTGAAGCTAAATATTTTGAGCAATAAATATCATAACAATGGCGGTTTTGTATGCATATCTTAGTTGCGAACAGTATTCGTCCCAGATGACCTGCCTGGCACTTGATACAGTGCCGTGATCGCTGTCTCAGTGTGCTCAACTTGCTGCAGTGAAGCACCATTAATCTTTTAAAGCCTAGCGGTAACTTTACACACCACCAGGTTTAACATTAAAAAATTCTACATTGTGCCCACATTGCGTTTATGTGTTTTGTACGGATCTCAGAACAAACAGCAACTTTTGCCTTATAAAACATTAAGAGACTGGTTTTTATAACCGAAGTGGAGAGTGTTTACAGCGCGATACGCACTGAGTCCTTATATAAAACAGATTACCTTTCGTCTTTAAAGGGTTAATTTCTACCAGGTTCCCTCCATAATGCGGACTTTCAGTTCATGGGTTCAGTAGGGACGAGTAATTTATACTTCGGACTTACGATACTGACGTAGGAAAAAGTTCGGCGTCTGTCAAGTCCGGTGAATGCGGTGGCCACGAAATGTCGCCAAATCCTGAAAGTAAGCGGCCTAGAAGCTTTCCCATAATTGGTTTTTCTTGCCATGTGGGATTTTGTACCTTCTTACTGCAACCTTAGGTTTCTCACCCCTGTCTTTATCTTCTCAGTTCTATAGCCAGAAATGTGTGTAGTGCAGTGCAGTAGCTGTCAGAACCCACGATAACAGCCTGCTTGTTTTCCTCAAGGAAGTTACGCCCATTCACACCAAACGGTTGCCTCTTCAGGGAGCTAAAGCTGGGATCGCGTAGTCGATACAGCGACTAGGCCACGGGCTGGACGGTCAGGGATTAGAATGCCGGTAGGGACAAGAAATTTTTTTCTTCTGTAAAACTTCCAGACCGGCTCTGGGGCTAACCCAAATGGGTACCGAGCCTCTTTCCTGGGGGTGAGGCCGCCGCGGTATGTAGTTAAGTACTGACTTCTAGCAAGTGCCGTGGTTAAGAATGAGTGGAACTGTGCCTCCTCTTCCAGTATGTGCGTTCACGGTGTGGACAGGAAAAAACTTTATTCTTGTCTAACGTGGTCTGCCTGTACAGCAGATATGTGCAGGTTATAAAACTAACTTCACCCTTTAAAGACGAAGCGTATATGCTTTATGTAAGGACTCAATGCGTACCGCGCTGTAAACACTCTCCACTTCGGTTATAAAAACCAGTCTCTTAATGTTTTATAAGGCAAAAGTTGCTGTTTGTTCTGAGATCCGTACAAAACACATAAACGCAATGTGGGCAGCACGTAGAATTTTTTAATGTTAAACGTGGCAGTATGTAAAGTTACCGCTAGGCTTTAAAAGGTTAATATCAGGCCTACTTTCTGTTACCAGGGTTTCTAGAATGATTTGTTTTGTGAGCTTGGACGTAGGTGGAGGAGTTGCACGCTTGTCCGGACAAGCTGGGTTGACCCATTCCGCATAGGTTAGCTTCAAGGATGCACATGTGTAGATATCTCAGTGTGTTAATAATCAGTGTCAGTTCATTTGGCGAGTGTAAACGCGGCACAGATTCACATTCGAAGCCCCTGTTGTCTCTTGAGCAGTTTGTCAGATTAAAATGTTAACACAAAATAATTTATTCCAGGGGAATTAACATCTGTGTTTACACCCTCAAGGCCAAAGGCCTAGAAGACACTGTATCGCCGCACGTGGCAGATGGTTTTGTGTATCCGTTGCACGAAATGCATAAATACAGCACGTAATGAGAAGGTCGTGTCCATTTATTCATTCATTCATTCATTCATTCATTCATTCATTCATTCATTCATTCATTCATTCATTCATTCATTCATTCATTCACTCACTCACTCATGCATTTATTCACTTAGTCGTGGTTTACTTTCATAGCGGTATCAGTAACTCAGACTGTATAGCATAGAGGCCGATCCCGGTGGCCGTGCGGTCTAAGGCGTAAGTCTGCAGTCACTCGATTGCTGGGATCGCGGGTTCGAATCCCTCTGAGGGCATGGATGTTCGTCTGTTGTGTTGTGTACGTAGAGGTCTCTGCGTCGGGCTGATCACCCGTTCAGAGGAGTCCTACGGAGTGTGTGTGTGTGTGTGTGTGTGTGTCTAATTCTAATTGTGTGTGTGCTCTAGAAACTGCAACAGTGAGGCTGCCTGGGCCCGAGGGGGGCTGTTGCTCTACAAAAAAAAAAAGACTGGAGTAAGATGATGATTAATGATCAGTGAATTGGACTGAATGTGGAAGGAAGCGGCCGAGATCTAATTTGACGTGCTGGCATGTTATTTTCATGGACTGTGTGAGGAAACTCACAGAAACAGTAGTCGAGACAGCCCTTTTCGGGGCCGATCTTCGAACCCAAGCCGCCGCTTCTACGAAGCTTGAGTGTTATTCCCTCGGTCTGTAGTTTCGGTAAGAACTCATGTCCTTGTGCTCGTCAGTCTGTGTGCTTCATCTCGAAAACTGGTATCGATTAAATCTGAAATTCTGGTCTACGTTTTTTAATTTATTCGTAACCGTACATTGAGCAATTAGATACAATATCAAAACGAAGAGATGCACTTAATTTCAGAACTAGCATGTTGCAAGATGTTGGGAATGCCCGTCGCTGATACTGAATCCCATGCTCAGTGGCGTAGCTAGGTTTTTGGCGCCCGGGGCGAGTAATCACAATGACCACCCGTAACAGCAGTTACGGACTTTTAAAAAGAATCGTGAGTATTTGTTAAATTTCTTGTCATTTTTATCAGTATTTTAAAAATTGTTCAGTGCATAACGTTAAGTGTTTTATATAATGTATTCATTTTGCTGCCCACTTTGCTGCCCCTTAGGCTCTGCTGGCTGGTGCGGTCGCCCCATTCGCTCCGTCCTAGGTACGTCCCTTCCCAAACTCCGATCCTCGCCGCGTTTATTTTACAGATCCTTTTAAATTAGTGTGAATGGACGAACGTACGATGTGTTGTTTCGGGAAGTCCAAGCCCCAGCCGGCTTCCTTTGTGGCGTCTCATAATACACGCACAGTATATTAGTTGTAATTGTGAAGTGTTGTTGTTACGAACGGGAAGTTTTCTAATTTGTGGCAGTCTGCTTAGCTAAGCGTATTTTTTCTCGCCAGACTGCGCTTCGTAGAGAGGACGGCATTGTTTGCTGCATAGCGCTCGATGATACCGCCCGATCTGCGGTACTTAGTCCGGCGATGGAAAATACTGTATTTAAATAAAAGTGTGAGTTTCCTTATCTACACAACAGTTATTATTATTATTATTATTATTATTGTTGTTGTTGTTGTTGTCCTCTTCTGCATCCCCATTATACTTGTTGAGGGTTATAGTTGCACCTGATCACACTCAGTGACACATACAGACTCGGTAGAACTCATCTGGACAAGGGATCGGCCCGTCGCAGAGACCTCTTTCTACCTGTATAACACACAACATTCACAAGAGACAAACATCCATGCCCGCGGCAGGATTCGAACCCGCGATCCCAGCAAGCGAGGGGCGGCAGACCCACGCTTTAGACCGCGTGGCCACCGGGATCGACATTATTATATGTAAATAATAATAATAGCAATAATAATATAAATGATTGTTGTGCACATAAAGAACCGTATGTTTCTATTTAAGTACCCCATCTTGTACCACAGCGAGATAAAGTAAAATGTAAAGCACCCTATAACCCGCCATGAAGGCACAGATGTACAGCTTTACTTTTTCTTTAACCTCGGTGGTAGATGGGGTGGGTGGTCAACACCTGGGAATGACCCCGGTACCCATTGTACAGGAGGCTGGGTGGGCCCCAGGGTCGGTCTGGACGGGTGCGGAAAATGTCACCCCTCACCGGGACCGTCCAGCCCGTAGCGAATTGCTGTGCCGACTGAGCTACCCCAACAACGGGATGCAAACAATAAAGACGGAAATATGCCCTGTATGCATGGTTTTACTGAAAGTGAAATGTTGTTTCAGTTCCTTTTCTTCTTGAAGGCATCGAAAGGAGTATGGTGTCTCGTAGGATGAACATTTGCATTTCGCAAACAGGTTCGACGCTCGTGGTCGCGATTTTGTTAATGGCGATAAAGTAAAACGAAGACTGCCCCCGTGGCTGAGCCTGCCGGCTACGCCGCGTTTAGTCAAAACTCATTTTCTGCCTGTAGTCGGCTGAAATTGACTGTGAGAACAGGAGATGCTTTTTGAACTGGTAGTACATACCGTTTTGTATCATGTTTCTGCTTTTACTTGACTGCTTACCTCCCTAACCTAGGCCCACGCAAAAGATCACAGACACCCTGAAATGCGGCCACAGATACCAGACCGTGACACTTGCTGTTCTTCAACCATATTTCGAGCAGGCTTTACATGAAGTAAGGATAGTGATCCGTCTTCACCTCTTTCTGTTTGCCTCCGTAACCTCAGGACATCAAACAAGTTGTGGATGATAAAGGTTCATAATTCTAACAGAAGGTCGCGTGAGTGTGAAGTACAGACGGAGCCACTCAGACTGCTATGTGACGTGTCGCAGTTAGCCTTCGCTAACATGTGAGGATTCACCACCACCGCCACACCAGGAACAAATATTTGTTTTCAAGTGTGGTTGCAATTTTGAATGATTTTAATTGTTTATAAATCTTTGTCAAGAAAACGAATTAGTCTGCGGTTTGCGGGAAAGTAATGTTTCACGCAGTGGAGGAGGGAAGTTTTTCTTTTCTGTGTACGTTATGGATGGGCAGGGATATAGTAGCCAGTATAGCGACTTGCTACGGGCTGGACGGTCCGGAAATCGAGCGCCGGTGGTGGTGAGATTTTCCGCGCCTGTCCAGACCGACCCTGGGACCCACCCAGCCTCCTGTAACAATGGGTACCGGGTCTCTTCTCCGGCAGTAAAGCGACCAGGATGTGGTGTTGACACCCCCTCCCCCCCGATCTAGCCTCGAGGTTGGAGAAAGAGTAGAGCTGTAATCCTGACAGAACATCTCCGTTGGTGTATTAATCACAAGGGTATGTTTATTCAAATCCCCACTCACACACAACGTTATGTTACGTACGGTAACTAGTTTTGACTGTGGATGTGAGCCATCATCAGAGCGCTAACAAGGCTATAAGACGGAAAGTTCTGTATATTGTAGGAAGGGGATCTCCCCCTTTATGTCGATGGATATATTATAAATGTATGTAAAAACAATTAAGGTTTTTCTGTGACGCCTAGGTAAAAGTTCAAATTGTGTGGTTATGAATTAAATGTTTAGATATCAAAGTTGTTTTAAAAACAATAAAAAATTAATTTTAAACAAGTAATTAAAACGTAATTAAAGAGTTACACCCCTACTCCCCCTTTGGGCCTTCGTGTCGTGTTCTAGGGTGAAATTTACCTTTTTCTTTATTTACATTATGGATTACTGAAATATTGTAGAAATTTTAGGCATCTTTGTCACTGCTTCTACTACGACGATTGTATGTCGCAAGGTAGGGAGAATTACGCATAACATAAAAATTCTGACACTTTCACTCCCCTTATTTGTTTAAGTATCTGTGAAACCGCAAGACATGCGAAACAATGCGATTGACACGAGGTGTGTGTTTTAAAACATCTATTTTAGGTTTATTCCAAATATTTTTCGTCCTGTTGAATATTTAGTGTCTTACGCTCGTGACGTAAACAAACTGCGTGTAGGTCTTCGTGTCAAGTATCTGTTAATTGTGTTCATCTTTAACTAAGACTGGAATTTGTCGACAGATCTTAGAACTCCAGAATAATCAGGTTTTATGAACATACGTTCAGCCGTTCTGTATACGTGCTACGGCCACGGGATAGACGCAACAGGGACATACGGTCTGTGCGTCCGGTATAGACTTATCATACCCTGTGACAAGTACCCCTACCGGCAGGGGGATTGCATTGAAAAATAGCATACCAATGGCAGCTTCGTTGTTTGTTGTCACTTCGCCCCCTTCAAATCTTGCCTTTGATTTGTGTGTGCTGTTAACTTTGTGAATGTACCTTAGTTTGTGTTAAATGTATTTAGAGTCACCCTTCGCTTTTCGCGAGTTCGTATTGCGCGGTTTCTCAAATCCCTGACGTCGCCCCAAGAATAAAATTACATAACTTGAATCCTTCAGTCGATAGGAGCACCAAAACTGTTCGACATCTCGAACAGGTCTTCTAGCTATACCGCATGACGTTCAAGGATTTGGAGTGGCGTGGGGTGGGGGGAAGAAGCCACTCCCCATCACAGCGTTTCTGCAAAGACAGTGGAAACACTAAAAATACCAAAACATTTTTGGGGGGCTCTCAATTATTCACGGATTTTCGCTTTTAGCAGGCGATTTTGGAACCTAGCCCCCGTGAAAAGCGAGAGGTGATTGTATTATCCCCAGGGCGATTTTTTCTTCGGTACGTTACACACTTATGATGTGTTCTTTGTAACACAGTGACACCCGTAGAGTTTTTACTTTTCTCTTATTTCATTCACATTGTTACGCATTCAGGGTTTTGGTGGGCATACTGTAGGGACCGGGACCACTTGGAAGATTTAGGTTTCGATGGGAGGATAATATTAAAAGGGATCTTCAAGACGTGGGATTGCAGGGCGTAGACTGATTGCTGTGGCTCAGGACAGGGACAAGTGGCGGGCTGTTGTAGACATTGTAATGAACGAGTTCCATAAAATGCGGGCAATTTCTTATCCAACTGATCTGTTAGCTGGTCAAGAATGACCCTGCTCCTTGAAGTGAGTTGGATCATGCATTCAGCTTGATTGAATTTATGTAACTAATGCCAAATTTATTGAATGCATATTAAATAAACTTTGTATTATACATGTCCCATGCAGTTGTTTTACATGTATCAGTTTTTATTACCAACTACTGTACATTAAATTTATACACTCCTGCATCTTTCAGCTGACTGTCTCAGCCATCAGCACGAGTATTTGTTAAGTAATATTACTTAAGAAGTAAACACTGGGTGCCACAGCCAGGGGTCTCCACCCCACAGAAACTGGAAGTGGTTGAGAGACAGATGTTTGGAGACAGATTTTATATGGATTTTGTATCTTAAATTTTATGTAATAACATATTAGACTTTATTATATGTGATTTAAACTGTAAGATCAGTGACTGCGGCTGTGATACACCGTATGTACAGGTTAGCGTTCATTGACACTTTGCACGCTGCTTATGTCCGTAGAGAATACTCCCTGATGATGGCTGAGATAGCCGAAATATGTAGCAGTGCATAAAATTAATGTGCAGTAGTTGGTAATAAAAACTTACGTATATAAATAAATTTTTTTAATGTAAGAGTATTTCGGAAATTTATTTTGCAAGATTTGAGTATTCCGCTCATTCCGCAGGGTTCTTTACATGCCTAAAGGAACATCATCTTTCATTTTTTAAATAACTTGCAGTTTTTGGTTGAACCGTTACTTTATGTGAAACTTTAGGAATGGAGTCCCCATAGACTGTCTTGAATCTAATAAAACTTCCTTAG
The DNA here is from genome assembly GCA_013340265.1 of Coptotermes formosanus. NCBI lineage: Eukaryota > Metazoa > Arthropoda > Insecta > Blattodea > Rhinotermitidae > Coptotermes > Coptotermes formosanus. The sequence goes on from BLKM01001059.1 coordinate 484,461, forward strand.
ACTTAGCAGGAAGGTTACCTCCGAATTTCGTGCAGCGGTACCCATTAAAGTATGTCTGTGTTATCACAAACCAACTAATGCACTTTTTTTCACATTGACATTGACGTGTCACTGAATGCGTGTCTACCCACCAGCCGTAACACACCTTGCCACTGTCAAAACCACAGTGCACTCCAATAACTGCCCCATATACCGACGCACAACGCATCTTTTTAACCAAGTTTTATTCATCGTCTCAAAAAGATAAGTTTTAATGACATTTTATCAACACAACAGATGTATTTTAGGTTGTGACCAACTTTTGTTACCATGTTGTGTTTAGTGAGTGTGATTAGTGATTGTGTGACTCCCTGAGGATGAACCCTGTAGGTTCGAAACATGTAGGAGCATTCTTCTGATCAGTTCAATGTGAATAAAGTGCATTGGTTGGTTTCTGATAATTTATGTCCAAGACAATGCACGGTGTGAATGTGAAGTATGTGTGTGTTCTGTGTAATTAGAATTTTATTGCCGTATATCTGATGCCTCCGGTAGTTAAAATGCTATGGAAATTATTGCCTTTTAGTGTTAGAGACGAGGTATGTTCAACAGTCGCGTTAAAATATCGCTATAGATGTGCCCCATAATTTGCTGATTTCCGATCACCGGGAATGTGTCTGCAGTAACAGCATTATCGATGTATCATTGACACTTTCGTATTAAGTTAACCTTGAAAAGCCGCAAATTGCGACGTCATGAAGTGTGAAGAAGGTTGATAATCAGAATTTGTTGCTAAAGGCTGCCCGTTAGTTCAGACCAAACAGCATTACGGCGCCTTTCACTTTGCAGTGCCCATCTGTCTGTTATTATTCATGCATAAATTTACTGGATTTTGGTGAAAGATGGTAGGGTAAAATCGGGATGATGCCCCACTTTTTGTACGGTTAGAATTTTTACAAATGTAAGCAGAAAAGGGAGTTATGCATGTGTGAAATATGTGTGGTTGGGTTTCTGCCGTGTAACCGTCAGTTCCTTTACGTAAAATTTTAACTGTGTTTTACTGACAGCAACATATATTGCTAAGGTGTGCAAGGGAGCATCTTTGGCGGATTTGTCGGTGAAAGATACCCCAAATTATAGAAGTACAATGCAGTGTAACTGCCATAAATAAAATGCAATAAAATAAAATAGTGTTCAGTATCAATATGAGGCGTCTTCTTACTTCTTTCTAATTGTCAAATACAGGTTTTGGATGAAATTGTTTAGTTTTCGTGCAGCCAGTTTTCACATACTGAGCAATGCTTAATAAATAAGGTTTTAATAAATTAATTTAACGGTATCCATCCCGTTGTGTATGTGAACTTACATAAATAACACTATGTATTCCGTCTGACACAAGGTAACAATGTAAAGTTTTGCGAGATCTCGCAAAATTTTGCATTGTTACGTTGAGTTTCAAGTTTTTGTATAAACAAACACCTGGCTATGATCGGCTTGATCGAAACATGTAGTGTCTGAAAAAATGGTAATAAATACAAGTTGTATCAGACGGAGTAGTAGTGCTATTTATTAAGCTCTCTGTTTCATGGAGTCGGTTGGTTCACAAGTTTTTCCCTAATTTTATTCTGATATGTCGGTGTTCATCACAGTCCCTAAGTTCCACTGAAGGGTATTTTACACACAACACAACTGCTTGTGTACATGTGCCTTACTTCTGTGGTGTGTCTGGTGTGCCAAAGGAAATGATCTGCGTAGCTTGTGCTCCAGTGACCATAATGTCTGACATGATTCCTGTTATTTCTCTGTTTCAGGGTCGCTGAATGTATTGGGTCAGGGAAGCACCACCACCTGCAAATGAACAGTCATCTACAGTTGACAGCATAGAAGATCTATACTGCAGGAGCAGTTCGCAGTTTAAACCTTTAGGCGTATGCCAAAGGGCATCGTCACGTCGTCGGTTTTTCTGGATCCCCAAACGTGAACGCAAGAGGGTTGTACCTTTTGATCAGGCTTGTGACATTATTTGCAGAGTTGCTTTATTATTGACAAGAACATTTACTGGCGAAAGTCAGAACTTAAACTCAAACCTTAATCTTTCTGGGTAAATGTGAAATTAATTTGCAAATACTTACTGGTCACTTCTGGCTACAGCGGGTATCACATATCTGGCAGGCTGGTTTGATTTACATTTGCAATATCTGTTCACTACTTCTGTGGACAGTGAGTCTGTTTATTTACAAAGAAATAGACTCCTGGAGCTTAAGTGCGTGGTTTGTTCTGGTGCAGATATTTTACCAAATCGTTATTTATCTATTGGTGGTTCGTATAAGAGCGTATCCGCTTTTGTGCGGCGCATTCATCACCTCGTGATAGTAGTTGATCTCACTTGCTACAAGAATCTGAGTTTTATTTTAATTTTATCGTCTAAAGTGGTCATGGTGATGGTTGTGTACAGGGCTAGAAGGTTTTGCGAACAGAAGAAACAACAGAGCCGTCAGAGAAAAAGTCGCCGTGCTGACGATCCTGCTACTTATACCCCATCTGCTGTTACCAAACCTCCAGGTATAGATAGTCAAACGCGTACCTGTAGTGTTTATCCCGAATCCCGTCGGTTGGCACTCAGTGCAAAGGAGATAACAGTCCTTGAAAGAAGTTGAATTTTTAATACTAATAACAGTAACAACAACAACAACAACAACAACAACAACAACATCAACAACAGAAGCAGCACCACTGGAAGGTATTCTCCTATACAGATTCCTTCAAGAAGCTGAAATAGTAGTGATTTTCAAGAAATACCAACTGCGTCTGCTAACAGAATAGCATTACATATGCATTACTACTTCATTCTGCAATTATTTTGTTTGTTTCTGCGTTATACAAAGTACAGTAACAGTGTGCATATTAATTCTGTCACATGCAGTAGAAGCCAAGTAATGTTGCTTGTAACTGGAAAACTTGGCAGTATCTTTACGGTCTCTGCAAAATAGTTCCGGTTTTTACTTCCGATCCAGAAGATCAAATAGTACGTTCCAGCCAACATTATAAGGAAATTTGTGTAATCACTGTCTCGAAATTTCAGAAGATTCCTACTCATTGTCATACCTGTAGACCCAGTGTGTGTCCGGAAGCCGTTCAGTAACTACAGCCCGCAAATGCGTGTCCTGAAAGGTGCGGAAGTTCAGGGGATACTGAATGATTTGGCTGGAATCATGGATTTACCCTATCCAGAGAGTGAAACGTTAGAAACGCCTATGCAACTTCCTGTAAGTAACGGAGATCAAGTTGGAAACAAAGTTCAAACCTGGTCAGACCCAATAAGCCCTGCTTCAAGCGCCGCTGAAGTCGCATCAGATGACAATGGAGCCGATGATCTTCTCTTATGGCCTAGCGAACTGAAACTGGCTTTTAATAACGTGAAGAATAACCTGACTGTTGCTGTTAATAACACGTCGGCGTCTGTAAGCGATGGAATAACAGTTTCAGGAGGGCGGAAGAGGAAAATGTGGGATAACACCGATTCCCCAGTTGCTAAAGTGCCAACGCCATCACCACAGGACAGACAGCAGATGAATCCGGCTGATGATCAGCAGATGGTGGTTACTGAACCCCGGATGGCCAGAGAGTGCGGTAATGGCAGCAGTGTCAAGTTGATGACTACAGTCGGTCGCCTGAAGGATAACAAGGACCCTCTGTCGGGGATTTCAACTCCAGTTGTGAGCGGGGCAGTTCAGGGCAAGGATAAAGTCAAGAAAGGAGATTCAGGTAAGGATAGGACTTTTATACAGGGTGATTCAGGAGGTAAGGTCAATATTTTGGGATGTGATAGGCTCGGTCATGGCGAGAAAAACAGTTTATATGAACATGTGCCTACTTCTGAATGGTTACTGGGACAGAGCTGTTTGAATCTACAAATACAAAAGCAACGTGAATGGTAGTAAAGAAAGAGAACTTGCTTACTATTAATTTAATTTTGATTTTAATTTAATGTTTAAATGACAGATTTGTAGCACAGAAATGACAGATTTGTTACAGGTTACAATAAATGTTCGAAAATCCCACCGTCAGCCTCAATGCACTGTGCAGCTCGTGTGCGAAGATCGCGTGTCCTTCGTCTGAATTAATCTTCACGTTTTTTATGCGGGCAGCAGTATCCAAAATGCGAGCGAGCAATTCGTCTCGTTTATCCACAGTTCTTTTGTAAACTTCGCTCTTCATCCAATCCCACAAACAAAAATCTAACGGCATTAGGTCTGGAGATTCAAAACAGCTCATCTCGATCTCCATTCAGAATTAGACACGTATACACCTACATGTGAAGTTTTTTTTTCCCCCGCATTGGCCGATACTGTCACTTCCCAAAATACTGACCTTTCCTCGTGAATTATTCTGTACAATACTGCTAAGTTCCTCATAAGAAGAATAAGATGTTAGTCAGGGGTGAACAAATTCTTCAAAACTCTAGGAACCACGTCGAAATTCTAGGCGCTAGAAGGGTAACGTGAATCTAGTTCCATACTGGGGACCCACAGATATTAGGCGTCACAGCACAAAATTTAGTCGCCACGGCGACCTGGCGCCCGGAATTTGTACACCCCTGCTCATACCATTTCTAAATGTACCAACATTATCTTTATGCCAGGTCCGTTACACGCATATAAGGTGAAGACTGTCTAGTTAGAAATGAACTTTTGAACAAGACGGTTTGTATTTACTGAGTAGCGTGAAGTTGTGGACAGTGTTTGGAACGTCAGTGCCACATTCTTGACTACAGTTTCATTACTCAGAAGGCCGCGATATGATTTCTCAGTTTTGTCGGAACTCACACACGTGCCTATACTAGATCCGTATTGTGTGATCATCATCACAAAATAAGGATGTTTGGGTCATATAAATAATTATACTAACGCAATGCAGACATTTTTATGACCCATAAAATATTGCTAGCGTGCTTGATAGACTGGGGGATATGTAAATTCAGGGGGAAAAAATAGGGAAGTATGTGTATAACGTAACATTGTGGCGGGTTCGCGTAACCGTTGTTGCAACGGAAATGCAACAGTGCCTTCCCTTAGTATTGTTGACGTATTTATGTCGCTTTCAATAATGTAATTGAAAGCGTACCCATTTGAAACACAACAGTGTGTTCTCCTGCATTGTTGCGTTACATAATATGTACCCTGTTGGCCAGCTGTCGCAGATAACTGTCGGGTAAATAATTGCTGTAATGTACGAGATTTTGCGGTTCGCACAGCCGTGCTAATGGTCAGTCAGTGTGTTCCCGATATGACACCGTGTCGACTGGTAAATCATTTCCGACGTTTTCGAGGAGATATCCTGCCTACATCTTCAGTCTTGAGTTGTCCAAGAAGAATGACGCCTTAGACCCCCCAAAAGGGAGATATCTAGGCTGAGCGGTTAGTGCGAGCGCCATTGATTCGGGAAGTAACGAACGTTGCGGTCGACTGGGTATTATCATGCTTTGTGGTGGGGAGGTACTGGGTTCATATCCCAGCCCGGATACCAGCTTTCCTAAGTCAGGATTATCTTGGTCGGCGTCTTTTCTTCCAGCAGATGCCGGAATGATACGTTAAATTAGGTCACGACCTCTTTCTTCCACGTCTTACCCCGTTCAAACCCCCCCCCCCCCCCCCCCCGTAGTCCAACATCGCATAACCGTAAAGGATAAAGTTGTCTTTGTCCACGCCGTGAAGGCATATTAGGGGGAGTAGAGGTATAGCTGTACACAGGGGTGTAGGTAGGGGAGGGGGCGAGTTGTGCGTCAGCCCAGGGCAGCAGAGTCTAAGGGGCGGCAAAATGAATATTTTAAATAAAAAGATTTGAGTTTCTGCGCTCAACAGTTTTTAATTTATTGAGACCAGTAACAGGAAATTTAATAACTAACTGTAATTTTTACACATCAGAATTTTTGTTAAGGGCGGCCGTTATGTTTACTCGCCCCGGGCGCCACAAAACCTAGCAACGCCACTGATTCTACTTAACCTCAGCACTAGATAGATGTGAGTGGGCATCACGCCCCGGCCGCTTTACTCCGGGGTAAGAACCCTGATACCAATTGAATAGGAGGCTGGGTGGACCGCACAGCCGGTTCGGACGTTTTGGAGAAGAGAGAAATACGTATATTGCCTTTACCGGAATTCGAACCCCGGGCCGACTGGTCGTAACAATTTATGGAATCGTTAAATAAACCCAAAATAAAACATTAAATACTTGCTCGCATAAGCGTAACTTGGCTAATAACACGGGGGGGGGGGCAAGTTTTTCTTTTTGTTTTTTCTGTCGATTTTTATTTGCCATTATTCAATTCAGTAACCAAGTAAACTGTTCCTAGGTTGAAAAAATATTGGGGGGGGGGCCCCCCCCCCCCCCCCCGCCACAAAGTACGGTTTTGCGTACCCAGTGTGATTGGCGAGTTTCCTGTATAGCTACAATGTCGCCACTAAATATGGAGGAAGCCCGTAAATAGTGCGTGGCTGAACATGTAATTCTTAGCATTCCTGTCAGATGGCGGTGCAATACAGTTTATCGTTTTCACGGCCATTGCGTATCATCCGAATGTCCACTGCACGTCAGGCTCAAAGGCCATGTATAGAACTTTTTATTTATTCCTGTTGGAGTTGGCACAAATTTTATTTTGCCACCGAAACATACACTTATGAAGGATGCCAAGTGTTCCAGATAAGTTTCGTTCGCGTATGGATGAAATTGCTTACAGAACCCTTAAAATGGCGGAGGTTGACATGTGATGCAGCGTACTAAGTGAGTTTCCGTTTTGGGAACAGGACTGTTGTTTGGAAATGAGAAGAGGACCCATGCTATACGGTTAGTGAATTCTAAAGTGCTTTAGGTGCTTCATTTGAAACTGTATGGATACGAACGAAGGTGTCTTGTTAGCAGGATTACTTGTTTCATCTCTTTGAATTTCCAGAACTGATGTTTGTGACATAGGGACCACTTTAAATTAACAGAAAGTAACGGTAATTGTAAGATATTTGTTTCTCAGTGTGCTTTTCCAAGAATTAATGAATTTAAAATAAGTATGCTAGGGACATTTTTTCCTCTATCAGGCCTGAAACCGGAAATGGTCTGTGTTGCCCAAAATGTGTGTGATGTCTGACATGAGGGTGAATATATGCATGTTCTGCCATCTCTTGGTACTGTGTGTAGCTAGTTCCGGCGATATTCATGTACGTAGGACGAGTTGCTAGGTTCGGAATTTGCTGTTGCAGATTTGTTTTGTTGTACAACATCTGTGTTCAATGAAATGGTTACACCCAATATTTTGAATTGGATCCGTTACTAATTATTTTTCTGGGGCCGCTTTGACGTTTTATGATTGTCCTAACAGTGATCAGTTTCGTGTAGTCCATACCCGAAAGTGGAAAATCGAGATGTGGAGTTCTCGTGGAAGTTGACTCTGAATATGACGGTTTCCGTGGAATTAATGTCGTGCAGTATCGTAGATAATCACTGGGTTTTCGGAGGAACATACCGTCTCCATCTTCAGGGTACAATAATAAGCCACTTGCAGTTGTGGCCTCAGCGTGGCATACTTTGCTGCTCTGAAGACAAGATGTCGTTTGTTCCGCGGAACGTTGGTAATTTGATACTAGTACATGACGTCACATCAACGTCAGTAATCTTCTGCTTGGAGCATCCTGCGCAGTGTAGTAGTCACAATACAACTAACGAGTTTGGAGATTGTAAAGTGAAACATGTAAATCAGGCTGTTAGTGTGTCTGATTTTTCCGGCAAAACAAAAGATTTTTAATTTCCTAAATCTTGTTAATATAAACTGGGATGGAGGTTTTTGTATTTGCTTATTCTATGTTTTCGTTCTTCGCTGTAGAAAACTTCGTTCCGCAGTTTATATTTATGTAGGCATAACCGGGACGAAAGTGAACAGAGAACATCCCGTCCATTTTCTAGGTGATTTGAGTCCCTGTCGAGGTGACGTGGTGAATAAGAATACTTATCATTTCAGCTAAAAGACTTCACGCAGTAGGAAGCCAGATGTGAAGGTGTGCCCAAGAAGGGCAAATAGTGCGCATTAACCTTTTAGAGCCTAGCGGTAACTTTACATACCACCAGTTTTAACATTAAAAAATTCTACGTGGTGCCCACATTGCGTTTATGTGTTTTGTACGGATCTCAGAACAAACAGCAACTTCTGCCTTATAAAACATTAAGAGATTGGTTTTTATAACCGAAGTGGAGAGTTTACAGCGCGGTACGCACTGAGTCCTTATATAAAACAGATACGCTTCGTCTTTAAAGGGTTAATGTGACTGTAGGTGAAGTGATGCATTTTATGGAACAGAGTCCTTCCTGGTAGCTAGTCAAGAGATTCCCCGCATTTTATGGAACCCGAAGGTTCATTACCGCATTCACAAGCGCCTGCCACCTGTCCCTACCCTGAGCCAGAGCGATTCGGCCCATGACTCCCCATCCCGTTTGAACATCCATTTTAATATTAGTCTCCCATCCGCGCCTAGGTCTTCCAAGTGGTGTCCGTCCCTCAGGTTTCCCCAGCAAATCTCCATGCATCTCTCCTGTCCCCCATTTGTGCGGTGCCTATCTCATTCTTCTTGGTTTGATCACCCGAAAAATCTTCGGTGAGGCGTACGGATCATAAAGCTCCTCGTTATGTAGTCTTCTCCGTTCCCCTGTCACCTCGTCCCTCGCAGGCCCGGATAGCTTCCTAAGCACCCTATTCTCGAACACCGTCAGCGACTGTGGGTGAATACGTGACAGAAACGTACAGAAAAACGGGCTTAGGGTGTTTTACTTTATCTGTTTAGATCAAGTCCATGAAATATGGTAGGGACAGTATAAACCTAAGGATGTCTCTATACTGCTTACTCATTTATATGTTGTATAGCCGAATGTAAAATGGTAAAGCCATCTCTGTACCTAAGCACCATGTCACCAAGACGTATGTATAGGAGGCATGGCGGCAGGGCTGCCATTATACCTCGTACACTGCAGGTTCCCTGTTCGTACAAACATGATGTTTATGGGTTCGGCGTTGCGGAAGTGACGTTGCTCTCTGTCCTGCACGTGTTTGACGTGTGGCAAGACCGGTGACCTTCACAAGTCAGACGAACGAACCCGTCTTACGTATGCAGAATGCTGCCATCTTACGCCTTGCCTTTCACCCAGACAGGGACGTGACGGTCGTATTTTGATAATGATTGCGTTTGGTTTGTGAATTAGAATCCTTCCGCGAGCCGGGATAGCTCGGTTTGTACAGTGACTAGGCGGCGATTGAACGGCCGAGGAATCGCGGTTCGAGTCCCAGCAGGGGCAAGACCAGCACTGGCGCCTAACCAAGCCCCTATTCAATGGGTATCGGGGTCTGTTCCCTGGGGTAATGCGGAAGGGGCGTGAAGCTAACCACTTACCTCCACCTAGTGCAGAGGTTAAGAATGATTGGAGCTGTCTGTACTCCCACCTATGCCTTTATGGTGTGCGGAGGGACTGTACCTTTTTGTTACATTCACTTGACATCTGAACAAGTGTGTAATGTGCACAGTATATTAGGTGCGTGATATGCAGTAATATCAAGAGATGGCTACTGCATACTAACATTTGTATTCAACAAGATACGCAATGCACCTATAACATAGCATTGAGGCGCGTTCGCGTAACCATTCGTGCCGTGGAAAAGCAATAAGTATTACATATTCTGAGTGTGCGTCTGTAGCCGTAGTTATCCGGCATGCAAAGCGCACGGCCCGTATTATATTGTCATCTGTGGCCTGTCCGGTTCTACCATATTTTTTCACGTAATCTCATAAACGGCATCATTTTCGGGAAAGAGGGTTATTGAACATAAAATGTGTGTTCTCATTTTATCTACAAGTTTTATCTGAAACATTTCTCATAATAAGAAGACTTCAGCGAGATATAATCATAAATGTACAAAGGTCTTCATATAAAGTACTCATTAATTTTGTAAGATTTTAGTGAAACTTGCATTTTCTCGACAGATTTTCGAAAAAATGCTCAAACATCAAATTTCATGAAAATCCGTCCAGTGGGAGCAGAGTTGTTCCATGCGGACAGACGGACAGACATGACGAAGCTAATAGTTGCCTTTCGCAAATTTGCGAACGTGACTGAAAAGTGAGGGAGATATAAATGTAAGTTAAAAAGTGAGCTGCAAAATTTATTATATTTACAGTCAAATTTGGACTGCCTGAACGCAGCTCAGACTCCCTGGCTCTCAGGGGTAACATCTGATCCCCTGCATAAGTACTTAAGCTGCTGTATTAGGTATAATGAATTAACTCAAGGAAAGAGAAACACGTGCTGCCGTCCATGATTTGCTTTGTCAGTATTGTTGTGCTATAAGCAAGGGTTTTTTTTTTTGAGTTCACGTTAGTTAATCTTTTGGGGGGGGGGGGAGATAGAGATAGAGACAGAGAGAAATAAAAAAAAAAGAAAAGACAGCAAGGACATTTGTGGTGTGTCTGTGTGTGTTAAAATGCAGACGATGCAAGGTTCCAGCAGTCTCCCATCATGCGCTGTAGCATATACAGCACACCTCACCGCCATTATTTCGAGCCTAGCAATCGAAGTCGTGTTTTGTTGGTGTAAGGGGCCGGCACGCAGCATTAAAAAGATTTATTACTACTAGTAAAAAAGCAGTCGTACTGACGGGAACTTTGGTCACCCCTGCACATGGTGTTTACAGTTTTGCCAGTTTGTTCCGTTGTGGGCACAGGGTGGCAAAGGATTGTAATTCGATTATAGATTAGATAAAATAAGAAGTTGATAAAGTATCACGCCCTCAGGGTGATAGATTAGTTGGAAGCTGCAATTGGGAAATTGAAGTCGAATTTGCCCTAATCGTTTTTGTTTTCAGGCGCGTTCGCCAAATCGAAAAAAGCGCCTCTTAACTTCGTTGTGTCTGTCCGTCTATATGGAGGAACTCGGCCCTACTGGACGGATTTTCATACAGTTTGAGGATTTTTCGAACATGTGTCGAGAAAATTCAAGTTTGATAAAAATTTAACAAGAACAACGGGTAATTTGCATGAAGACATGTACATGTACGATCATACTTCGCTGAATTCTTCTTAGAATAAGATATGTTTCTGGCAAAATTTGTAGAGAAAATCAAAACATACATTTTACGTACAATTTTTTTTCCCGTAAAATCTATCTGGAACATTTTATAGTCTAAGAATAATTCAGCGAGATACTATCACAAATGTGCATAGGTCTTCATGTAAAGTACCCGTTATTCTTGTCAGATTTTAATGAAGCTTGAGATTTTCGAAAAAATATTGAAATACCAAATTTCATGAAAACTGTCGACTGGCAGCCGAGTTCTTCCATGCGGTAGGACGGACACATAGACATGTCGAAGCCAGTAGTCGTTTTTTGCAATTTTGCGAACGCGCCTGATGTGGAAGTACGTGAAGTTAAATATAACGCAACCAACTGTAGGAGGATTAATGCAAATTGACAAGCAAAATACACTTGTCAGACTGAGCGTAAACTGGCAGAACACTCCTGCATATAAATTAGACAAACACGGTGCAAGATGGTACCGTAATACGGCCCCCTTCCCGTATTCATTTAACATGAAGAACACCATTGAACTGATCCACAACTTGAGAGAAGACCCACTCGAAAAAGCTGTACACTTTGTCTGGCTTGACATGGGCAACCTGTAAACAAACATCCGTACCAGCTGTTAATAAACGTAGCCAAAGGTGCGCATGTCACCAGTGTAGTTGTCTCCGTTATTGGTAATGAATTATTAAACTTGTGTGATGTTACCCTAAATCAAGATTATTCTACGTATCAAGGAAAACAGTACGTACGGAGTGAAGGACGAGCTATGAGAGTTTCTCAGTTGTTCTGTTTTTTCTGATTGTTATTTACAGCGCGTTCAGTGTAGCAAAATTCTAGAACTACTAACAAAGTACCAGATGTTAGGATACTTAACGGAACTTGACGACATCCTCATTGATTAAAAATTAAAAAAATAACACGTAAATATTTTGTTCCTTGATTTCTACAATATTTGTCCAATATTGAAATTCCCATTAGAAGAAGAAGAAGAAGAAGAAGAAGAAGAAGAAGAAGAAGAAGAAGAAGAAGAAGAAGAAGAAGAAGAAGAAGAAGAAAACTATAAAATGAACTTTTTAAACATCACGTTTTTTTATACAACGCAATAATTTACAAGTCTCCACCTTCCAAAAACCAACTGCGATGGACAGCATAATTCCTAACAGCGCATGTCATGCCACTGAACATAAACCAGCTACTCTGAAACAGATGAATGCCACAGAAAAATAAAAATGAATTACAAGTAATTCCGAATGTGGTACGTAATAGTGAGTATTGTACTAACATCCTAATTACATTAAACAACAGGGATAAAAAAATCCGAGAATAGAAAAGATACAAAAGGAAGATGAGTTACGCGCGGTCGCGCGCGCGCGCGCGCGCACACACACACACACACACACAATAGGTAAGGAAAGCAAGTACATTACTAAAGTGTTTAAAAATCCAGATTGGGAATTGTGTACTGGGTAGATCTAGTAAAGGTAAATGCAATGAGATACGTCAATTAACATGCGCGACTTGTTCTAAGAAGTGGGCCTACATTGGACAATGTGGCAGACCATTTGCCACCAAGTTTGACGAGCATGGACATTCTATTTGTAAAGTGTAGCTACAATTCAAAATTTGCACAACATTTATTTGATAATGGGTATGCTACAGGGCCCATAAATAAAATTGTAATATATACGAAGTAACATGTTATACAAAAGGGAATTATAGTAATACAGTGCAAGAATTATATAAACAAACTAAAAATGGCACGTAGGTTAATTGTATGTGTACTGTAGGTGCCAGTTCACTGTTTGGTGTACTGGTATAACATGAAGCTGCGTAGATGACAGCATCAGTTTGACACGTGGCTAGTAAAACCCGCGTTCCAAAAAATAGCCAGTAACTTCCAGACTTGAAAGATGTACAGAAGAAGCCAATGTAGGAACCAATATTGCAAGTACCTACAAATTATACGTAGTACTTTATAGAGCATTTTGCTCGAATTACATTAATATTTCGTAACGCAGTCCGTTTTACGGTGATAAAGTTACTTTCCCAATATGAAAATCGGTCTAACAAATTATAGTACTGATATACCATGGATACGTGTCATATGTGACAAAGACGTCAGTCAAACGATATATTGTGGGTCTACTTAAGTTTTAAAACGGCTTTGCAAAATTATATTCAGTTTATGTAATTGTAGCCAATATATAATGTAATGTAATAAACACAACATTGTAGCTCCAAGGCTGAACAGGAAATGCAGTACGACATATTAGACTGTCGTGATGTGTGAGATCTCACTAGCACAGTGAAACTGAAGTGATATGATACAAGGTTTTTCATTGGTATGCTTTTATGGTAGGGCGGTTTGATGATGGATTTGGTTTAAAAGTCGAGACATCTAACGATTGCTTGTAAACAAAATAAGTTTGTTTATCAGTAAATAGGGTTGTGTCGACCGAGTCAAAAAAGTTACCTTGGTTTCGTCGGTAACTGTCGTAAATGTGCTTGTATTTTACGCAGCACAACAAAAAAACACACACGTATTTTAAATATTCTTGTTTTTTTTTAATTTAGTACATCCTTTGCTGCTTTGAGACTACCTATCGATTAATCCTGAGTTGTCACGGTGGTACGCCCTTCAGCATTAAATACGATTTTTTACCGTATTAAACCACGTACATTTAGCTTTGTCTAAATATCTGCCTAAGTTTACAGTCAGAGCTTTGTTAGTACACGTTAATATTTTTTTATAAGCTGCCTCCTCGTTCATACATTAAATATAGCAGTATATGTGTGAGACATTCTGTTTAGTCTTGTCTGCAGAATGTATATTTGCAAACCCTTTGGAATTATCCCTGCGGCCCCCTACGGTTCCGCGGTTTTCAAGTTGCGAAGTGCTGTTATGGACTGTTCCTGAATCAAACGTCGTGGTGTGTGGTTAGCACTTTCTAAGCGCGTTCGCAAAATTGCGAAAAGCAACTGTTGGCGGGGTCGTGTCTGTCCGTCTGTCCGCATGGAACATCTCGGCTCCCACTGGACGGAATTTAATGAAATTTGGTGTTTGAGTAGTTTTCGAAAATCTCTCGAGAATATTCAAGTTTGTTTAAAATCTGACAAGAATAACGGGTAGGCTACTTTGTATGAAGACGGATGTAAGCCTACATTTATGATAATATCTCGCTGAATTCTTCTTAGAATGTGAAATGTTTCAGACAAAAGTCGTAGAGAAAATAAAAACACATTTTGTGTTCAAGAACACTTAAAAAAAAACTGTACCGCTTGTGAAATAATGTGCAAAAATATGGTAGAGCTAGTCAGTCTGCAGTTAACAATTTAATACGGCGCTTGCTCTTTGCATGCTGAATGACTAAGGCAAGAATACTGACACACTTAGAATATGTATTACCTATTGCTTTTCCATGTAATAGAGGTTACGCGAACGCGCCTCAATGTTGCATTTATACGTACATTGCATGTCTTGTTCGTATTCATGAGGTCCGGTTGTGACTCTCCACATGGAAACTGACTATGCTAAGTTTCTGGTTGCTTTCCTACGTTCTTTGGGCAAATGCTGACACAGCGTCAAATAGACCACGACCATTTTATTTCTCATAGGCTTGCTGTGCAGTTCATCATTTGGTAGAACAGTGTTCAATAAACCAAGACAGGTAGCAACGTCTTGATTGCTTGCATTTGCGAATTGGGCTTTGCCGCTGTGGTCTTCATGTTTGTTGCCTATATACAGACCTTTAAAGTCGAAAATTAACATGAACTTGTATTTAATAACTCAGTTCGTACCGCGTGGTAAACACGCTCCATATTGATTATAAAACGAAGTCAGTTAAGATTACGTAGGGAAATAATCGCTGTTTGTTCTGAGAGTCATACAAAACAGATAAATATGCGCTGTGTGGGCAGGATGTAAAGGTCACCGCGTAATATGCCATTGGAGGAACGGAACGGGGGGGGGGGGCGCCCCAGTAGAGGTGTAGCTCTTCTCATGTTTAACCTCGACGCTAAATCGGGGTGGGTAATCACCGTCGAGGTGAGCAGAACGTAGAATTTTTTAATGCTAAACTTGGTGGTACATAAAATGATCACCGGTCATTAAAGGTAAAGGGGATGAACAGTGGGCAGACACCCAGAACAGGGCGTAGCACCCGAAATTACGCTGGTGGGCAAAGTAAGGACGCTTCATACATAGTAGCGTATCCTGTGGGGTCATTTGTGGCGAAACATCGGTATGTGTGCACATACCAATGGAAAGGATAGTTATATGTAATTTTTAGGCGCGTTCGCAAAATTGCGAGAAGGGACTTTTAACTTCATGTTTGTCTGTCCGCATGGAACAGCTCGGCTTCCAGTGGGCGGATTTTCATGAAATTTGGTGTTTGAGGAGTTTTCGAAAATCTATCTAGCTGGTTCAGGTTTAATTAAAATGTGACAAGAATAACGGGTACATTACGTGAAGACCTGTGTACAATAATTGTAATATGTCTGAATTCGTCTTAGAATGAGAAATTTTTCTGATAATAGTTGTAGAGAAAATTGAAACACACATTTTTGTTCAAAAACTTGTTTTTCGCAAATCGTGCCATTTATGAGATAGTGCTAGAAAATATGGTAGAGCCAGACAGGTCACAGATGAGAATACAATACGTCGCATGCGCTTTGCATGCTGGAGAACTAAGGCTACAGACACACACTCGGAATATGCAATACTTACTGTTTTTGCACGACAGCAACAGTTACGCGAACGCGCCTCAGTTTATACGTACTTCGCCTGCCTAGTTCCTTCTACTGGAGATGAGTTGAAAGGCGGCTGTTTGAACCACCTCAGGTTTAGATTACGGTAGCTGACTATAGCGATTACGTAAGATGCGATTTGTGGGGTTTGAAGCCAGGCAGGTGCGAGCGTTTTTCTCATTGTCGTCACTTCCAGACCTCCCTAGTCCACCCTCCTGCAGTGTGTACCTGTCCCCCCATCCACTAGGGAAAATTTTTCCGTGGCATGAACCCCTGTCTCTGGCCAGTAGTTCTTCTTGACGTATTGCACAGGGTCAAGTTTACTTTTTCCTGCTGTGCTGAGCTTTAATTGTGAATCGCACGATTTTCTTACACCACTGTTTCTCTTACTGTTATTATGATTTGTGGCAGGTGCTCATTGTAATGGGCGCCGGAAATAATCGTTTCTTGGTAGTAGGTAAATAAGTATTATTGCCAGAACCGAGAGGTGATAATCGATAGATCGATTGATCTATGTAGCTTTCCACCCTTTGCGCAGATACGAGAAGTGGTTATACCACACACGAGCGTGGTATTTTCCGTAGGTTGCTTTCCTTGGAAGGTCCTCTGGAAGGAGACTTGTAGGACACACGTGCGATTTTGTGTTTGAAGTGAATATGTGTCCAGAGTGGGGCGTACGAAATCTCAGTACGTATATCTGGGTATTGCTGGAGTGCCTAAATAGTCACGGTGGCAGGTTCATTCATATGTATATTTACTATGCTGTATTGCAGTTTGTAATGGCAGTGCCTGTCCTGCCGAGTTTTTGAAACGAAATGAGCAGCGCGTGTTGTTTCATTAGCTGACTACTGTAGCGTGAAACCGACTAATGCAGAATATTGGGATCCTAAACGTAGGCATATCGTAGATTCCATTATTTCTCTCGTTATATCATACTTTAAGAAAACAGGCAATGTGGTGACCAGTTACGGGCTCATTTGACAAGGGTTCGGTTTTCGGCAGGGTCATAGATTTTTGTCTTCAACTCGGCGTCCATCATATCGGTCGTAGGTCGCGCCCAACCTTCTGTATAATGAATACAGCAGGTGGTTCCGCCCAACCTTCCATATGATAAATACTGAACGCGTTTTCCCTGGAGGTACATCGACCGGAGCGTGAAGCTGACGTAGTGCTGAGGTGAAGAATGTGTACAGATAGACAGCTGTTCTGCGACGATCTCGCCAGTGGCATAGCTAGGGTTCTTGACGCCCGGGGCGAGCAGTAACACTGGCAACCTCTGACATAAATTACGAACTTCAAAAAATAACTCATTTATTGAATGCCCTTTGATTTGGCTCAGTAATTTAAAACCTGTTACGCACAGGAAATCAATTATTGTTGATTTAAAATATTCATTTTTTACCCCATTTTGCCGCCCCCTAGACTCTGCTGTCCTGGATGGCCGCACCACTCGCCCCCCCCCCCCCCCACCCTACGCCCCTGGATCTCGCCAAAATGCAGGGGTGTTTTCGAGGGGTAATTTATCGTCGTGGAAAACTTTACTCTCGCATTTCGCAGTACTCGTGTGTTCATTATGCAATAAATCAGGAGTGGCAGTGGGCGTCGTCAGTTTCTGATACCGCCACTGGATGACAGCGAAGAGGATATCACACTTGTTATCAGCCTGTTTTCCGCACCTGCTGAATTATCTGGGTGTTACGGTCACTGTTATCATTTTAATTGCCGCTTGTGTAATTTATAAACACTTCAGTTTTTGTTTTCCTCCATTTAGTTTTGATTAATAAATATCATAGGCCTGTGTGCCAACACACGCACCAAATGTTACCGAACAGACTGGCACATCGGTGACGTGCTCTCCACGATATGTTAGTCTATTTACTGGTTCTTTTTCTTACATATTTTAACCGGTGCCTGATGATGGCTTGCATTTAAGCCGAAACATGTGGCACGATCGACAATGAAATATTGTCAGAGCTATCTTTGTGACTGACTGTTCTCTGTTCGTGCAAGTTCCGGACATGACGATGCGTTGTTGAACCCCGCAATTGAAGTATAGGTGGTTGGTTATTCAGCTGGTGAGGACGTTTCCAACATTCGCTGAATAGAGATAGTGGCTGGGATAGTGTAGTCGGTGTGATTCGCTACTGGCTGGACGGTTCGGGGTTCGAACCAAGGTAGGGGGGAGGCGAGATTTTCCACACCATTCCAGATTGGCCCTGGGGCCCACCCAGTCTCCTGTAGAATGGAAACCGGGTTTCTTCTCCGGGGATAAAGCATCCGGAGCGTGACGTTGACCACTCACCCCCTATCTAGCGCTGGGGTTGAGCATGGGTACAGCTATACCCTTATTCCGCCCCTCTGTGCCCCCAGTGACATGTTACTGCATAGGTGGCCGGACTTCTGGACTCGGGTTATCCGCTCTACAGTCAGTTACTCCCTCGCCATCTACCACAGTACATAATGTATTAATATTAGGTCAACTAGGCAAAGAAATGTAAAGTAGCATATAATAACATCAAACATATAAAAGTACAATTGTTTTATTTATTAAAAAGTGATCTTTTGAAACTGAAACAACTTACGGTAATTCGTTTCGTAGTCCTTCCGTCTTCTACCTCCTTGTTCACAGTATGTGTAGAGGGTTTCTATTTTCACTTGATGACACTCAGACACACCACAGTCGGTAGGACTCCTCTGGACGAGGGATCGGCCCGTCGCAGAGACCTCTATCTTGTAACACAAACACAGTACAAGAGACAAACATCCATGCCCCTGGTGGGATTCGAACCCACGATCCCAGCAAGCGCTCGGCCGCAGACTTACGCCTTAGACCGCGCGGCCACTGGGATCAGCTTTACTGTAATTAAAATGTGTCTTTCATTAACCCTCCTGTTACGAAGTTGATGCGTGACACTACATATCTAGCGGTAACCTGCTGAGATACAGTTCATAAGTATTTAGGCACAAGTAAAAGCAGTAGGCCTATTTTAAATGTTCGTCGGTCAGACGGGTTCGGTATTTTGATTCAGTTTCCTTTATCTGGGAGAAGGCTTCTTCGCAGAAGTAGGTTGATCCAAAAAAAAAAAATGTTGTCAAACGAAGAGTTATTGGTTATACTGAGGCGCCAAATAATTTAGAGAGAGAGGCTAAAAAGCGGCCGCAATCGACTGTTTGGCCACCTCTGTGTAACGGAATCGCCTTTTTCTTTGTCTGTATTGAACGCAAAAGTGTTCGTTCCCGCGGAAAGTTCGCATTTGCATCCAAAAATACTTGAATCTTCAGTAGTACCGCTGTGATAACCTCATGACTCGTTTTATCACCTTCTCTACAAAAGCCCACCAGTGAGATCTCGCCTGTACCACCTGATATCTCTACCTGCTCTAACTGTGCCATCAGTGCCCGTGTGTTGCAAGTGGCCCGTGCATCCCTTGATGGTCAAGTAAAATGCCGTATATATATATATATATATATATATATATATATGTCTGGTTTCTCGCAATGTTCATTGCTGTGTTGCAGGGTCATCTGCCAGCAGGATGAACAGCTGGCAGGTGGAGGACATCGCTGACAACCTTGCAGCTGACCTTGATGGCAGTCTGTCCGGACTCGGGGTCGACCTGAGTACAGCCCCGTATAGCATGAGGTGAGTTCGGAAAATCAGTGCACCGACCAGTGGCGGATCCAGGAAATTGTTTGAGGTAATGGGGGGGAGTGTCCGCGCGTTCTAAGGATTGGGTCTTCGGCCGTTCGCCTGCTGCGATTGTGGGTTCGAATCCCGCCGGCGGCGTAGATGTCTGTCTCTTGTGACTGTTGCGTGTTGTCAGGTACAGGTCTCGGTTTGGGCTGATCATTCGTCCAGAGGAGCCCAACCGGGTATTGTGTGTCTAAATAACTATGATGGTGAAGCCTCGATAATGAGGAGGCCTTGGCCCACTAGGGGTTGTTGCGCCGTGGGGGGGGGGGGGCGAATATGTAAAATGACAAAAAATACAGTTGGTTAGGAAAATAAAATCAATGTGAAAAGTATGTATGCAGAAGCCGATGATTCGAGGGGAAGGGCGCCCCGTGCGCCTCCTCCCAGGATCTGCCACTGGCGCGGACCCCCCTTCTTGGGAACCCCGAATCATTAAAGAACGAACGACGATTATATTTACTCTTAAAAACTTTTCTTCAGGTCTTTCCTACGTGGCCAGTTGTCCTGCAGCTGAAGTGTTAAACCCTTCACGATATTTCGTAAATAATTTGTCTTCTGAGATTACATGAAAGCTTAAGTAAACGTGCATCACAGATGTTCAGTTTTATCAGAATTTTGGGGGTAATATTTTGTTCTACGCTGGATATCCTGAGTCACTAAGAGTTTCGTTAAATAAACCAGAAATTTTTACTAAGTAAATTGTATTTTATAAACAGACAGATAGAACCCCTCTACCAACATAACCTGGCAAATGTTTGGCCGACTTTGCCTTCCTGAGGAGGAAGAAGTAGGTTTGTGAGATCGCTACGCTGTCTGTGTGTGCATTACGTTTTAACTGTTAAACCAGTTACCGATTTTCGTTAAATTTGGTGTGGACGTTTTACCGTTGGAATTCACCCCACCCTTCTGCTTTCTAATTTCCTGCAGCCAGTAATAGCACCACAGACGTAGGAATTTAAAAGGAGCTACACTAGCGCCAATTAGTATTGTATTCGGAGCTGTAGTATGGTAAAATAACTTCAGAAATTATGCACAGGTGACGTATACGATTAAATCCATGAAGCCCTGCTGTTTAGAAGTTCTTCGAAATCTCTTCACCCTACTGCTGAAATTAATCGAGTGACTTCAAAATTTTAACTTTGCATTAACTTGCATGTGAGAAATGAGAGAACGAATAGATTCCTTAGCGATTATGGTAATATGGAACGCGTATTTTTTTATTTCTTAGGAGAGTTTGCTCATAGCTTATCACTGGTAGGAGAAACCACGACTCGTTGCTTTTTAAGAACTGTCACGTCAGCGATAAATGGTTACTACACTAAACAGTTCATTGTACAAGGTCGAGGGTAGACGTGTACTGTGTTTGTGCTGAACTGCAGTGAGGGAAACGTTACATCTCACAGAGCTGCAAGTGTGACCGCACGAGTGTTATTCATTTTATGAATAGAAATGTTGTTATCGGTGCTGGCCCCGCTTGCATCAGTGTTTATTTTAGAAGGGAAACATTTTGGTGGCTGTACAGCCCGAATCTAACTCCATGGAATAGAGTCCTTCTAGAGAGGCTAACAGTTCCTCAGCTAGTCAAGAAATTCAACGCATTTTCTAGAACCCGAAGGTTCATTACTGCATTCACAAGCGCCCACCAGCTGTCCCTGTCCTGAGTCGTATCAATTCAGTCCTTGCATCCCCATACCACTTCTTGAAGATCTGTTTTAATATTATTCTCCCATCTACTCCTAGGTCTGCTAAGTGGTCTCATTCCCTCAGGTCTCCCCACCAAAACCCTGTATGCACCTCGCCTGTCTCATACGTGCTACATGCCCCGCTTATCCCATTTTTCTTGATTTAATTATTCGAATAATTTTGGTGCGGAGTACAGATCATAAAGGCCCCAGTCTGTCTTATTAGGTATATTAACCTTTTAAAGCCTAGCGGTAACTTTACACACGACCAGGTTGAACATTAAAAAATTCTACGTGGTGCCCACATTGCGTTTATGTGTTTTGTACGGATCTCAGAACAAACAGCAACTTTTGTCTTATAAAACATTAAGAGATTGGTTTTTATAACCGAAGTGGAGAGTGTTTACAGCGCGGTACGCACTGAGTCCTTATATAAAACAGATAGGCTTCGTCTTTAAAGGGTTAAGGTTAACGACAGTCTCGAATGGAATAACGGCTGTGAATGGTTAAGCAGGAACAAACACAACCAGGCTACTGTGGCCTGTGTCAAAAAAGTTATTTAAGAATTTGCCTGGAGACAGCGACGGAAGTAAGAGAAAGCCCAGTGAGAATGCCTGGCGATCTGTCCGGGATTTGAACCCTATTCAAGGTTAGACATTTCCTGAGCTGTCTTGGGTATTTAACTAACTGACTGCTGATAGTTACGTCAGTATAGTGACTAGCCCAGGGGCTGGACGATCCGGGGTACGAATTCCGGCAGGGGAGGAAATTTGTCATTTCTTTCGAATTGCCCCCGACCGGCTCCGGGACTCACCCAGCCTCCGATGCAATGGGTACTGGGGTTCTTTACTGGGGGTAAAGTGGCCGGGACGTGATGTTGACCACACGTCTCCATCTAGTGCGAAGGTAATGAGTGAGTACACCTGTATGCCTACACGGCGTGGGCAGGGACAACTTTATCGTTACCTTTGGTTAGGAGTGGTACGTATAGATCTTATAAATGCGTATTAACTCTTTAAAGACGAAGCGTATCTGTTTTATATAAGGACTCAGTGCGTACCGCGCTGTAAACACTCTCCACTTCGGTTATAAAAACCATTCTCTTATTGTTTTATAAGGCAAAAGTTGCTGTTTGTTCTGAGATCCGTACAAAACACATAAACGCAACGTGGGCACCACGTAGAATTTTTTAATGTTAAACCTGTTCGTATGTAAAGTTACCGCTAGGCTTTAAAAGGTTAAGTAAGTACAGCACAGTGATAACTGTTTCTACTACGAAATTTTAAGAAGAATATTTGAACTTAGTAGACTCTAATTGGAGAATGTAGAATCATGGAAGGAAAGAACTTCCTGCATACAATAAAACGAAGGAAGGATAACTGGATTGGTCACGTATTGCGTAGGAACTGGCTTCTAAAACATATTATTGAAGGAATGGTAGAAGGGAAGAGAAGACAAGGAAGACGATGTAAGGATCTACCGGACAGCCTTAAGGACAAGAGAAGATAATGGAATTTGAAAAAGGAAGAACTAGCTCGCACTCTGCGAAGAACTCGCTTTGGCAGAAGCTATGGATCTGTTGCAAGACGCACTACGGAATGAATCAGTGAACTGGGGGATGGAATAAAGTCCACATTGAGGACCTGTGTCAATACAATGCGCGTTTTCAAAAGCAACTCGACTTTATTACAGCGTTGTTCACAGCACAGCAGTCAGTGTGTGCAGTGTAAACAACGAAGTCCAAAACCGAGAGTTTTCCTTTACAGTAACCGTTGAAATTTTCCGCCCCTCTGCTGATTTTTGTAGTCCACTTGTTTGGCAGTATTGCGTGCAACGCGACGAGGAGTGTCGCCATAAATATTCGAAATTGCATTTTCGACGTTTGTTTTCAGTTTCCCATAAAAATACATACGGCGGGCCTCCACATCATTGAGGCTTCGCGATCACACTCAGGCACACCACACTCGGTAGGACTCCTCTGAGCGAGTGGTCAGCCCGACGCAGAGACCTCTACCTGGTAACACACAATATTCACAAGAATCAGACATCCATGCCGCCGGCGGGATTCGAACCCGCAATCCCAGTACGCGAACGGTGCAGACCCACGCCTTAGACCGGGCGGCTGCGATCGGCAACGAATAAATATATGCCTACTAAAACGTTTATGGGCCCAACTCTGAACAGCTTGGTGTAGCGGCAGGGCTCGGGAGATTTCTAGTTCCACTAACGGCTGGGACACGGGTTATCCTAACCGACGTGTTTAGTGGTTTTCCTCAGACGCTCCACCCAAGTGCCGGGGTATGTAGCGGATAGGGGGCGGCCGCTTTCTTTCGGATATTTTCGAGTCTTCAGTCACCTTGTCCGAGTTTATACAGGCTGCAATACTGACTTCGTCCATTAATGACCCAAAGAAGAGTAACACTCATACATTCAGCAGTCTGCCTTACGACAGGTCCACAGCCTCTTCCAAAGCGAGTTCTCCACAGAGTGCGATCTAGTGCTTCCTCTTTCAATTTCCAGTATCCTTTCTTTTCCTTAAGCTCATCCAGTAGCTGCTGACGTTTTCTTCCTCGTCTTCCCACCACTTCTGGTCTTTCCTTTATCTATCCTTCAAGAGAAATGCATTCGAAGTCGGTTATAATGTCATGAACGGGACTGAATATTTTATGTCATTATAAACGAGTGTCGTTATAACCGAGTAGTGTAATGTTACGGTTAACAGTGAGGAATTACTTGGTACCACAGAATATCTGACGGTATAAACAAGATGTACAAACCGATGTCGTTATAGGTGGGTTAAACTGTACTCTCCTTCAGATGCGCATGGACAGCTTACAGGGTAAGAGACGCTTTTGTTTGAGTTGGAGGTACACGTTTGCTGTCAAATTTCGACATTACAACATCAACCGACACACACATTCCACGGTAGTTTCTTGCTGTCACGTTGTGGCGTTATCGCAACTGATATTTTGATTTGGTTTCCATAGAAACGAACAGCAAACCGACAAACAATCGGTGGCCTACCATTGCCAACACTAGACATGTATGACAAAGTCTGGAGTATGGAATTAGGTTTTGTGAGTTCGCCTGGATAATTCGTGCGTTTGGCTGGCCTTTGTGTTCTTGTGAGTTTATTTGAATGTTTCTTGAAATTATTTCTGGGACTTATGTTTTGACGGTGTGGTTGATGGTTCTGAGTGTGCTCCAGTGATCAGCGTGTCACTATGACACCAAAGGTTGTTTGGGTAACAAGCACGTGGTCCGTTTCATCAAACATACCATCTTATCACGTTGAAGGTTACGGGATTGCCCAACGCTAGTATGGTGTCAAAAGTATGTACGAGTATCTTCAAAACATTACCAGCCCCTCTGCAAATTGTCTTATGAATCTAGGGCATAATGATTTGGAACCGTAGTTACATAGAAGTGTGTGCGTGCTGTACCAAGGACTACTTGTAACCTGTTACACGCGTTTCGTAGTCGTCCGCTCTACTGCCCTCAGCGAAATTCGATACTGCTCAAGTGTCGAACCTATCCACCCTGATTGAACATGGAACGGAGTTGTTGATCTAAGAGAAACGTTTTGTACACGCTTCTTCTGGTATGCAGCGATCAGGTGCATCGAGCAAGCTGGCTGAAGCGATGAAGTGCTTCTGATTTGTATTCGAAAGGTGCCCGGCTCGAATCTGGGTCGGGAAATTTGCCATCGTGACTGTAGTGTTTCGTGGTGTGTCGGGCAAATGGCAGGATGATACAGGTGTCCCGATGATATGAATCAAAAAAGAAAACATTATGTCTCGAAATCTTTTTTTTGAATTGTGAGTCCCCGCCTCCCCCCCTTCCGCCGACTGCTTCCTACCTGTGGAGATTTCAGTGTGGCCTCCGTGCACATGTTTTAAAGCATGTTGTGGTTTACCGCAGCCGCAGCGTCCAATATGCGGACGTACAGGTGCCCAAACATGTTGGAGAAAATATAGTACAAAATAACAGCATATTGCCTGATAAGTGTATTGAGTTGGATCTTGAGAAAGAATAAAATAACAGACGGACCGTGCAATATATTAAGAGCCTTTTATCAGTTACACGAATTCTTTACTATGAGGTGGGGGATATTTCTTCCAGCATCCCTCTCTCGTTACGAGGGGTACACGGAATTGTCTAGATATGCCGTGGAAATCATTGCCGTCTGTGTTTGAAGGAATTTCACAGCCTTCTGTGCCGGTTGCTTGCGACTACCAATAGCGCATGCGCGTGAAAGATGATGATAGTACTGTGAAGTTGCGATCAGCATTATGACGGGGAGGGACAGATAGAGAAAGAAATTGATGCCATGGAGTCTGTTGAATAGAGTGGGGATGTGTATTGGACTCGAAGCGGTTTGAACTGGTTTTCCCCGTGTTGGTCGTTTACTTACTGTGTTTGTTGCGATAGGCGCACCACGGGTCCCCACTTTTCTTCCCCTTGTTTTGTTCTTACTGTAACGTCGCTGTATCATGTAGACTAACGTGTCTGTATTGTTGCTGTACACCTGTGTAGTGTCGGGCTTCTAAAACGCTTTCGTACGTTTTCCACAAAATAACATTTGATTAACAGGCGAGACGGGAAAATTGTGTCTTTTACCAGGGAGTTGTTACTGCCTGTAGAAATGTCATCAAACCTGAACGTGAAAACAGCCAGTAAACCATACGTTTGGAAGAGTGTGTCGTGGAAAAATAGAATTCGCGCAGATCGTGCAAATGAAAGTGCGATATCAAAGAACACATGTCTGACCGTGTGAAATGTGCCAGTGAAAAATATGTCAGTGTGGTTTAGTTAGTAAGAAACGTAGTTTTATGAACAAGTGGTAAAATATAAGACAACAGTACAATAACATTGAATAAAAATCAGGCTTCCAACTTGCTAAATTGTAAAACAGGGTTTTAAAATGTTCATGTCGGTATCGTTAGAATATGGGAATATGCCATCTGTAGTCGGTTACTGTTGACTGTGATATTAGACAAATAATACCTTACGTTTAACGTAGGCCACGAAGCGTGTAAAAATAGTGTCATGAAGACTAAAGTAGATACATGCTCAGTGATTACCTGAATTCGGTGTTACTCTGCAAAGTAGTGGTGCCTTATGTTATAAATTGTGCCCAGAACTGTTAAGTCGTGTGTCTGCTCTGGCTATAGCCTTAATCACGTGTGTTGACAGTTGTTCTTTTTAGTGAAACCGAAATATGGATGAACGAAAGGAAACGATTTGTATTGTGATTTCCTGTCTGGCATATTTCCTGTCATTTGACTGATGTGCAAATCGGAATAGACTTCGGCATGGTGAATTTGAATGCCCTCTGTCAGCGGAAAATGCACCCGTTCATGGATGAACTGCCAGCAAGGTAAAAACATTTCTTCTTCATTATTATTTCGCTGGTCATACAATCTGGCAGAATTGTTACAATTAGGCGCTTAGTCTCGCAGTTAGTTTCATCGGGTTGTAGGTGGTGGTGGCGGTAAATTTGTAACTGCATGCAGAACACATTGCAGACGTATAGGGTGGTGGGAGTATAACACCATGCGTTCGTAACAGCACGAGATGTAGGTGAGCTTCACGGTCAAGCTGCTTCGCCCCCCCCCCCTCCCCGCGAAATAATTCCTGTTACCCATTGGAGAGCACAGCGCTACAAACCGAAAGGTCGTGGATTTGATTCCAGATGGTGTCATTGGACTTTTTCATTGACATAATCCTTCCGGCCGCACTATGGCCCTGGGGTCGACTCAGGCTGTAACAGAAATGAGTACCGGGAATATTTCCTGGGGGTAAAGGCGGCCGATGCGTAGGGCTGACAACCTTACCACCTTCATGTGCCGATTGTCTAAAAATCTGGGAGTCTCAACCTCCTCGAACCCAAAGGGCCTATCCAGGTCTAGAATGGGATTGCTTTACCCTACCCATTGGAGAGGAATCTGGAGGGTCCCCGCAGACGGTGTGAACGCGGTGGCCGAGGTCCTCTGTGTCGTTGCCTAGTCGTACCGACAGCGCTGCACCAGCTGCCTGTAACGTGTAGTGCTGTTGTAAATGCATGCTTTAGATCAGAACGGGGACTTGCCTCAAATAGAAGGCGGAGTTTTAAATTAAGTACCAGTACGTAGGGATGATTTGTGAAGGTGACCAGTGACGTAGGTAAGTTTCTTTTTTGGCGCCTGCGTTGTGTAATCACAGTGGACGTCCCAACAGAAATTATGAAGTTAAAAGGCACAATAATTTGTTGAATTTCCTTATGTTTGGGTCAATAATTTAAATTGTTTTGAGCACATAAGCTCAGTTTTTTGTCATTTAAAATAACACATTATCCGCCCATTCTGCCGCCCCTTGCACTCTGCTGCCAGGGGCGACCGCACCCTCTCACCACCGCTTCCCCAGCTGCGCTGCTGGTCCCCTAAGTTAAGATTTGCATTTGGTCCATTGATGCGTCGCAGTAAGGGCAAAACCGGACGCTGTCAAAGAATCGGATAAGCGGGCTAAATCGTGCGTTGGACGACGTGGTGTGAAGACCCCCGTTTCGGACCTTTTCCTAAGCATTCGCATTTCGTAAACGTATTCCAGATTGTCGTCGGCGAGAGGTTTAGTTTCCAGCATCGCAAAGGTTATGTGAAACACAGTAATGAACCTGCAGGTTCCATTATGACGACTGCTATATGGAGACAGTCGGTAATAATCAAGTCTTCGGTACTGGTTCAATAACTATCCCGGTGTGAGTTTTATGACGAGCACAAAGCAAATAAAAGAAAAAGAGTCAGCGTGGCTGTACCATTCGTTACATCTTCCAGCCCAATATTACCCAGTTGTCTTTAAAACAGAAACTGAATTTGGTAAACGAGGAGGAATTCAGTCGGGTCTATGAATATTACGAAGAATATTAACCCTTTAAAGACGAAGCGTATCTGTTTTATATAAGGACTCAGTGCGTACCGCGCTGTAAACACTCTCCACTTCGGTTATAAAAACCAGTCTCTTGATGTTTTATAAGGCAAAAGCTGCTATTTGTTCTGAGATCCACACAAAACACATAAACGCAATGTGGGCACCACGTAGAATTTTTTAATGTTAAACCTGGTAGTATGTAAAGTCACCGCTAGGCTTTAAAAGGTTAAGATAAAAATGTTTGGGTAGATCAGTCTGATGGATAGACTGACTCAGGGTGTTGCGAGACATTGGTATTTGCCACAGTTATTGAAAACTCTGTCAATACTTAGCGTGATATAAGGCTTCCGCCGCGACGTGGATGAGATCTGCACTCTTCTGGGACATTACGCAGCGCTGAGTGGTAGTTCTGTACGAACGTTTTGGGAACAACCTGTCGGCCCCGTCTTCAACTGATGGGACCGACAGGTTGTCCTGAAAGTCGGTACAGAACAACCACTCAACGCTGCGTAATATCCCAGAAGAGTGCAGATGTCATCTTAATACTTGGCAAAAATTGTTTATTAGCCTACGTAAGTACCATACATATCGTAAAAGGGTAAATTTCACCCTAGAACAGGCCAGAAGGGGAGTAGAGGTATAGCTGTGCCCTTTATTTAACCTCAGAGCTAGATAGAGGTGGGTGGTCTAAGCCACGCCCCGACCGCTTTACCCCCAGGAAAGATACCCGGTGCCCATTGTACAGGAGGCTGTGTGGGTCCCAGGGCCGGTCTGGACGGGTGCGGAAAATGTCGCCGCCCTATCGGGATTCCATCCCCGGACCGTCAAGCCCGTAGCGAGTCGCTATACCGACTGAGCTATCCCACCGATCGGAACTAATATGAAGTTTATTTAACTTTAGAGATTTGGGTTCTCAGTACGGTGTTTGTTAACATGAAGGTTTTCTGGGATGTTGCGCTGTATCGGCTGGTAGTTACCGACGTTGCGGGGGATTGTAACGTCACGGAAGAGTCGAGTCTGTATTTAAATTTGTTACCAGGGCTGTGGAGTCGGAGTCGGAAGGAATTTTAGGTGGAGTCGGAGCAGGAGTCGGTAAAAATGTACCGACTCCGACTCCGACCTCAATCTTAAATCCTATCTAGATACTCCAACTCCAGAGCCCTGATAGCTACAGTAACCATTAGACTTATATTTAAATATAGGTTATAAGTCTAAAAAGTAGCCCGATGATTCACGTAGTGGTGATGAAACGTTTTATAGGTTTACCGTTATTAATACATATTGAGCTTTTGTGAAGGAGTCGGAGTTTTAAAAATCGAGGAGTCGGGGTCGGAGCTTTTGTGTACCGACTGCACAGCCCTGTCTGTTACAAAAATCAGTGCTGTAAAAGTTGCACCTTTCGCCCTGCACGGTGCACGGGAGTACGACAGAGTACGTTTTATAAAATGGTAACATCTTTCTGGAAGAGAATTCTACGTTACACTTAGCTTTATTACTGCGTGGCACTATACAGAGTTAAACGCAGAAAACAGCCCATCATCACATCTGAATGCAAGAATATAAAAGTAAAAAACGACATGAATGCAACGTCTTTATTACGTTGTAATTTACCAAGAACACGGTCGTGGTACAACAGACTGCGCATGTTACCATCTTCAGTGCACTGCCTAAACATAACTTCGTGCTCTGCCTAAACATAACTTTGTGCTCTGCCTAAACATAACTTTGTGCTCTGCCTAAACAACGTTGTGCTCTGCCTAAACATAACTTTGTGCATCGTGAATTCCGTTGGCGGGCCACTAAAATGCCAGCAAGTTATTCAGAAATATCTCTGAATATAGAACTGTGTAGTGACCACGAATCTGCAAGCTTGACCTTCACTGCGTGCTTTGGTAGATAAGGTATATAAGGCTTTATCTAAAAGTGTTGGTCCGGGCACTATCGTTTGCTTCGATATATAACCAGGGCTTTCACTGTACACCTTGCTGGTCTACAAGCCGGCACTTGCCTCGTCTCATATACCCCCGTACACGCACATTACTCCAGCCAGTCCGATGTTGGAATCCCGGTAGGGACAAGAGCTATTTGTTTTTTTTTTCCCCACCCCCAAAAGTCCATACTAGCTGTGAGACCCATACAGCCTCCTGTTTAATGGGTTCTTCTCCAGGAGTAAAACTCTCTGGGGGGGTGAAGTTGACTGTTTACCGCCATTAGTGCAGGGGTTAAGAATGAATGGAGTTGTACCTCTGGGGGGGCGGGGGGGGGGGCCGTCTATGCTTTCATAGCATGGACAGGGAAAGCTTTACTCTTACGTTTACCTCTGTTCCGTAAAGTTACAGTTCACAATAAATGTTCGAAAATCCCACGAACAGCACGCGATCTTTAGACATGAGTTGCAAAGTTTGTTGAGGTTGACGGTGGGATTTTCAAATATTTATTGTGAACCGTAAAAAAAATTTGGTGCGACTGCACATTTTCACAGACTTTTTGCGACAAACTGAACACGACGGTCGAGATGAAGCAGCGATCCTCACAGTGGAAGTCCAAATCATCCCCAGGACTTAAAAAAAACACAGGGCAGCGAGGATCTAATGTGAAGACAATGTTTGACTTTTTCTTGTGATGTCGTTCCTCAGTGACTGAATTAAGAATTGTACGTGACCGTTTTACGCCGTCTATGAGAAGCAGTGTAGATAAATAACCGGAACTTTGGCGGGAACGCGGCAGATTTCTTCGCCACGACAAGTCTCCCGCGCATACGGTGCTATTCGCCTTGCAGTTTCTCGTGGAAAACAAAACTCCTTTGATTCCATAGCCACCCTACGACACTCATCTCTCTCCAGCACACTGTTTCCTGTTTCCGAAATTGAAATTTGAGCTTAAAAGAGACGTTGGTTTAAACAGAGAAGAAACGAAAAAAAAAAGAGCATCTAACCAAAAATCTATAAAATAGTGTATGGAATGTTGGGGAAAAAATGTAAACGTCTTTGGGATCGTTGTGTTAATGCAGGAGGGGACTAGTTCTAAGGATGTAATACAATTCGTCTGGTACATATTGTGTTATGTTGAAACAGCCCGAGAACTTTTTGGGACAGATCCCATACGTTAAAAATCGAGTGGCTGGTTATTAGAGTTAAGTAAATCGCACGTGTGGTTTGCCTTTTGTTCCAGTGAGGCCCTTCTTGCACTGCCTTCTCTCACTGTGTTCAAACAAGAGGCACCATCTCCATCCTCACA
This sequence comes from Coptotermes formosanus, assembly GCA_013340265.1. Lineage (NCBI taxonomy): Eukaryota > Metazoa > Arthropoda > Insecta > Blattodea > Rhinotermitidae > Coptotermes > Coptotermes formosanus. The sequence goes on from BLKM01001059.1 coordinate 515,814, forward strand.
AAACGATGCAGGGTAAGTTGTTATAATACAAAGCGTCCATAAGAGTCCATAAATTGTTACGTAATTTATTAGTTCTTTTACCTGAATAGTTCCTCGGCAAAGACACATTAATTCCCATGCGATAGTTGACCTTTGGGTAGTCTCAGGATTGAGTTGCATATTTATTCCATCCTCACAGGCTCCCAAAGCTTTGTCTTGCCGTTGTCCTATCCACAGGTCTTCCAAATGAGCACTTTCCAAGAGGTTTCTGACCAACACTGCATGTGCGTTTCGTATTTGCTTCATATGCACTATATTTTCAGCCCAGCAATCTCCACAATTTCTTGACGATAATAATACTAATTCCTCTCTTCACCTGTGTTATGTACAAGTCTTCTTTTGAGCGTTTTGTTTTGAACCCTGTAATGTATTTATTTTTAAATTATGGTTTATGTAACGATGCTGTCAATAAATCTCAGCTGTGTGGTGTTGCATGGTGGGTTGATTACTGAGTGAATATTGAATTGGAACAACATATGTGACAGGAAGCAGTTATGGGATGTAATGGGGTGGGATGATTAGCGAACATTGAATTGGAGTAGATGTGGTAGGAAGCAGTCCCAGGGTGATCAGTGTATACTGGATTTGAATTTGACCAGATGTGACAGGAAGCAGTCATGAGATGATTAGTGAATGCTGAATTGGGGCAGATGTGACAGGAAGCAATCTTGGTCTAAATGGAGGAACTGTCCCAGCATTTGCCTGCAGGGACCAAATACACCCACAAACCCTAAGGATATTTTGTCTCTGGTCGAAGATTTGAACCTGTGACGTGCAAAACATGAAGCAGAAGTGCTGCCCACTTAACTGAGACCTTCAGTTACGCTGCTTGTAATGTATGTTATACAGCCAATACATGTCACTGTATCAATTAATGAAGGTGTTGTGACATTCAGTCCAGGAAGTTTAAAATGCCAGTGTTGGATTGAATGTTCAACAGTTTGCTTTGTCTTGTGGAGGTCGTGGTTATGACCCTTGACCCATAGGATGAGTATTGAGTAAATATGGGTTGAGCCCTCATGGTCCCGTTGCACGCAGGCCTTCACAGGCCCCTTGTGCCCCCTCATTAGATCCAAGTCACAAGAGCCCTGTCCTCCTAAAGAAGTTCCAGATGGCCCTTAGACTCAGATCTCTCACATTCTCAGGGTCCAAGAAAAAGGACCCCAGATAGATATGTCTGAGTGTTGCCGAGGCTTCACACTCACACAGTACATGGGCTGAGGTTTCCTCTCCAGCCCCACATTTACTACACAAGGGACTATCTAACAGCCCCATTATGTGGAGATGTCTTCTCAGGGTGTTATGCCCAGTAAGGAGGCCAATAACAACCCTGGATTGTGCCCTATTAAAGGACATTAACGTGGTCCTGGCCACAGTATTAGGGCCCGAGATTAACTCTTGAGCCTGTCTCATAGTGCCAACCAATCCCCGCCATTGTACCGAGTGCTGTCTATTCATCCAGCACCAAATTTTACTCCTTATGCATTGCCTTGAGACCGCCACAATTGGCTCTGGTCCCACAAAGTGGTGGGCAGAGCCCTCCCTTGTGAGCTCATTGGCAATTTCACTTCCACATATCCCTGAATGTCCGGGGAACCAAAAGAGTCCCACAGAATGGTAAGTGGAGATGTCATCTATGCCTTTTGGCACTGTTGTACCAACGGAGATGTCATTTTCACGGCCTGTAGTGCTTCCAAGGCCGCTTGACTATCAGAGCAGATACTTGTGTATTTCTCTGATCTGGCTCTGTTTTGAATTTCACAAACACAGGCCAAGATAGCATAAATCTCAGCCTGGAAGACAGTAACATATTTTCCTAGAGAAATGCTGAGCCTCATACCCTCGGATTGCCCATAGACACCGGCCCCAGTCCTCCCATCCTGCATTCTGGACCCATCTGTATACCAGACGAGCCCTTTAACCACAGGTGGGGGCCCAGTTCCTTTTGTCCATGCTTCTCTAGTCAGTAGAGTAACCCTATATTTGGGTTCAAAATTATATGCTGGCCTCATAATGTCATTCCCCATACTAAATATGGGCTCCGATTTCTGAAGCCGCTTTAATATGGTACTATGACCATGATCAGGGTGTCAAGCGGCGGGAGACAAGTGAGTGCCTCCATGGCACTCATTGGCGTAGTGTGCATAGCCCCGGTTATCTCCAGACAAGCAAGTCGCTGGACTCTACTTAGTTGCTTTTTGGCACTGGATGTTCCCAGAGGATGACTGTGCTACTCATTTTTTGTATAATGTCCACTTTTGGTCCAAGGAAGTGCTGGGATGGTATCTCGTAATGGGCAATGACTGCTTCCATTCATATCCTTTCCAAGCATTCGTATTGTTCTATAATTTGACATAAGTGATCTACACGTTTTTTTACAGCACAGTTAACGGAATAAAGCCAGCCCATGGTTTGAAGCCCTAGTTGCATTCCTGAAAATGTGGACATAAATCAAAGAGGCATAAATAAAATGGGATATTCCATCAGAAATAAGGGGTTAGCATAATAGAATGCATCCAGCCAAAGGGCATTAAACCAATCATGAGAGAGCGGAAAGTAAGAAGTGGTGCAAATTGACAAGGCGCGTTAAAGCAAAATAGGCGTAAAACAAGGGCTGGGTGTAAAGAGGCAGCAACAAAAAAGATCCGTTTATGTTGCAAGTATGTGATGAGCCAGCATCTGTGTTAAAAATTATTTTTATCTCTTTCCTTTATTTTTGTGGGATCTTGAGTAATTGAAGCCCACAAAGGGTTGAGATAAAGTCTAGTCCATCATGTGTTGAGACATGCAGGTATTTGGGTATCTCTGAATGTGACCACGATTTGACACATGCAGTAAGTTGTTCCTAGAAGCATTCAGCGTTGCTTAGTATTTTGATGACAACATTGTTTGTTGAAGTCAGTAATCTAAAACTGAATTTCACTAACCCTTCATTTTTGCATAATGAACTGTAGTCACATTGAAAGGCTGTGTCCCTTCAGACTTGTTAAAATATGGGAGCATATCACATGATGTCTGTGGTGACAGTACAAGCAGTAAGATTTTAAGTGGACCAATTAAGGGTTGTATCGCTTCGACAGACGATCCATACAGTCACATAAGTTTACGAACATCATGGCACGATTTCACAGTAGCGCACGATAACATCCCCTTCAACTGCTGCTTATTGCTGACCATGTCACATGTTTATGGGACTATGGGATGAACACAGTATTTGTGTAGGTGATTTACCATGGGTACCATCACCACCATAAGCCTAATGATACACTTTGTGAAAAGTGTTTGCAGGACTTTTTTTGTAATGCTTACATGTGTACTGGGCAGTCTTGCATTGATCTTCTCCAAGTAGAATGCTTAGCACTTCTGATTTGTGGTTGGCATATAGTGGGTTCGATTATGGATCTGGAGACCAGTTATCCTGACCGTCATGTTTCTTGGGTTTCCTCAGTTACACTAGGACATGGTTTCTCAAACTGTGGTATGCGTACCCCTACTGGTGTTATTTACTGGTACACGGCCTTAAGAAAAAATCTAAATACGAGACAGGATAAAAATGAAAAAAAAAAAAGTGAAATATTAGCCACATATATTTGCTGATACATACCATTGCTGGTAATGTAACTGATCCCTGCTTTCAGCCATTGTTTCAAATTTCGGCTTTTCTTATTTCAGTATGTAAAAAAAAAAGTGGTATACTGAAATTGTTAAATTTTATTTAGTGGTTTTCCAGTGAAAAGTTTTGAGAACCCCAGGTCTCTGACATGGTGATGTAGCTTAGAGGAAATATTCCATGTCTTTCCCAGTTCTTCATTCACATTTACTGTCCTGTTGAATGCTGTACAACCTGTGAAGTCAAGGAAATGTTACATAAGGTACAAAGCAAGTAATGAGGCAGGCAATTTTGATCATCAAACCTTTTGGGTTGTCATTTGATAACACTTAAAACCGTCCAGCTAATCATTGTTGTCATTATATCTTAATGCTGCAGAATTTGCTCCAGTTCGGCTATGTATACTGTAAGAAATTCATCTTATGACATGCTGTGAAGGCACAGAGGGAGACTAGAGGTATAGCTGTACACATTCACAACCTGGGCACTAGAAAGGGGGTGGGTAGTGAACGTCACGCCCTGTCCACCTAACCCCTGGGATAGGGACTCGGTATGCTTCGTACAGGAGGCTGTGTGGGCCTCAGGGCTGGTTTGGACATTTACAGAAAATTTCTCCCCCACCGGGATTTGAACCATCCAGCCCGTAGCACGGTGCTATATTGACTGTGCTATCCTGGTATCCATATTATTATTATTGTTATTGTTATTGTTATTGTTATGATTATTATTATTTAAAATGTTCAAGTATTCTCATACCTGGATATTCCATATATATGTACCATACCATAGTGTTACAATGCGTTATTCACTAGCGACAGTGATTCTCCTTTGTGCATCTCCTCTGATTTCTGTGTGTCACGAGACAGACAACATGTATGGTGCAGGACATAAGACAATCCAGAAATGTAAGGGGAGAAGTCCCAAGTAGAAACATTGGCGCCAGTGACGAACAATATTTTTAATATTCTGATGTTGTATGGATTATGGTATACATAGACAGGATATCCAGGTATGAGACATAGTTACAAATATTTCATAAGATCTCATCTGATCTGATCTGGTGTGATCTAAGCTGATCTCACAGATGTTTTAAAAATTGCTTATCTCTTACATATAATGTCTTAGGAGATGCCACAGTTCTGCAAAATGTTTGGAATTCCTGTATTCTACATTTCATATGGGTTGCTTGCAGGAGAGAGTGTACAAAAGGGACTGACAGTAACAGGGTTAAAGGTTTTTGTTCATGGGAGTATGGTGTATATTTCTACAAATTTAAACCTTTTGAAGAGATTGTAGAGGCATAAACATTTAACTTGCAACTTAAATCTACTCGTTTTATCTTATAGTGTGCTTGATTCAAACATTTTTATGCACGCTCAGTATCTGTTGCACTTGTGCTGAGTGGGTGAGGATGTCTGGAGTGTTTTGTGACGCTACTGATACTTTAGTGCCCCACGAGCAGAAAGAACTGGGCCTCCTCCTGTCCTCCAGCCCGATTTTCTTTACACTTTCATCCAGTCAGTCATCATGAACATAAAAGGGATTCATTCATACCGTAGTCTGTCTTGTGACAGGTCCAAAGCTTCTTGCAAAGCAAGTTGTCCACAGAGTGCGATCTAGTGCTTCCTCTTTCAATTTCCAGTATCCTCTCGTTTCCTTAAGATCGGCCAATAGCTGCTGACGTCTTCTTCCTTGTTTTCCTGCCAATAATGTGTTTTAAAAAGCAGTTCCTGTGCAGGCTGTGACCAATCCAGTTAGCCTTCCTTCTATTCGTTTCCTCTTTGGCTTGGTGTAATACTTCTTCTTTTCACAAACGGTCAGTCCAACGTATGTTTTCCATCCTGTGAAAGAGGTATCTGGATTTAAAAACACAGGAAACTTGTAATGTAAATGACATAATTATTTAGTTAATGTTTGCGAGCCCATGCTTGCTTGTGGGTTAGTAGTGTGGATTTGGTTATACGCTTGCACAGACTGGATTTGGTATTGCTACAAACACTTGAGTTAACACTTCTTACATGCATCTTTATCATGCTGTCAGTATCATTACTGAAGTACAAATACTGGGAAGGGAGTTGGTGAGAGAAACATGCCTCAGTTGAAACGTAGTGGAAGAATAGAATGTGCAGCATTGAGACAGCATAGTGCTAATAATTTGCAGTGCAAATACTCTATATGTGGGTATCCCATCCTTTCGTCTGTTGAACCAATTGACTATCACAATATTTATGCCAATGTAGGCCACACCAACCTTGTACTTTTTATTTTCTTACAATCAGTAGTATAAACATGGGAGATATACAGGCTTGTAAGGTGAATGTGACACTGGCACCACTCAGTGGAGGGATGTAAAATTATGCAGTAGTGGTTCTTTGAAAAATATGCAGCTTTTCCTGAAATAACTTGTTGTAGAATGTAAAACAACATTACAGCTGTGTGAAAATGTTAATTTTGCTTTTGGTGGCTGGAGCTAGAAGTGTAAAACTTGGTATAAGGATGGGTTGTAAATATGTGTACTAGTTGTGTGTGAATGTTCTTTCATCATCCATCATGGACATGGTAGGGGAAACTTTGTGATTGTAGCTAACAAATTTAGTGTAGTCAGAATTTGTACCTTAGTACGTCCAAAAAAATGGCAGTGGTTGTGGTTGTGGTTGTGGTTGTGGTGGTGGTGGTGGTGGTGGTGGTGACAGTGATGGTGAAGGTCACAATGTGACGACAACTGTGAAGGAAAAGAAGACTAAATTATGAGGGGGAGGAGGAGAAGAAGAAGGAGGAGGAGAAGGAGGAGGAGGCAGAGGAGGAGGAGGAGAAGAAGAAGAAGAAGGAGGAGGAGGAGGTGGCGGCGGCCGCAGCGACGACGATGGCACCAACCAAAGAAACATTTTTACAGTTTTTACAGTTAGTTGCAAATCAGGCTTGATCAAACAGACCGTATTCCTGTGGCTGTATGTGCAAGAATGGACCAGGCTGACCCATGAGCCTAATCATGTTTTGTTGTTGGATTTCTTGTAATGTCAGCAGCTGACATTAATAGCGCAAGGTATATGGGTGTGTAAGTTTGTATGTACAGTAGGAAATCTGGCTTTACAGGTTCAGTATGTACCTGCATGTTTAGTCTGTGGTATTTTTGCCACATGGATTCATGTGTAAAGGTTTGCAGGATCTTCCTTGAAACTGGCTTCACAAAATTCTTTCCTTAGTCTGATTTATTGTTCTTAACACTCTAATACCTTGCATTTTATGCTGTACTACTGAGTGTCTGAAGTTATGTATAGTGTCAGATGAAGAATTGTGGGATGGATATGGGAAGCAGCAAATGCCCTGTTATAAGGGACAACTGCCAGGATTTGAACCCAACACTTCCCAGATGTGAGTCTTGTGCATTACCACTGTTTCGTCATGATTAGTTATTCATCCGACACATCCTATGGCATTGTTGACTAACCTTCATACTACAAAATTTGAGCGACAAAAGTATGACATGAAAATTACATAATCTTTTACATAATAAGCTGTGAACTGGAAACAAAGAATTCAGCTATATTCACTGTGAAGATTTAACAAAGATTCCGTGATAACATCCAAACCAAAACCATGAAGCTATTGGTTCTGTGGATTGAGCAAGTTGGAAGATGTTGTAACTAGTTTGGACTGGCAAATACTGCTTACTTATTTGGGTTATTGCTTTGGTATACCAGTTATCATGCATTACCATTGTGCGCAGTAAAACCCACTAGCTTATCGTATTACCTTTCTAACCCGGTTTGATGCAGTAGTTATTAGTTGTGTTGGTCAGATACATTGATTTGTTTTCACGTTTTGGTCAGTTCGTTTATTTGCTGGTATTAAAATAACGTGTGTTGTGTCCACAGCTTGAGTGAATGTCTGCGTTCCAATTGTTGAAATGTAAGGGCGCACGCACGCACGCACGCGCGCGCGCACACACACACACACACACACAGTTGACACATTTAATAAATGCTAACTCAGACACAGGCCCTGAGCTTTACAATTACAGCATAAAGTCTGTCTTACGGGGCTGTCCTCCAGTCTTCATGTAATTAACTTTGCTTGCAGTTACTATGGTGGTGGAAATATAATTAAATTATTTGCAATTAATGTTTGTTTTAGTTTTATAACAGTCACAAATAAAAGTTTCATTTCATGAAAGGTGGATAACCACATTTTAAAATTATTTCAAGGGTCAAATTGTAAGGCTGGTTATCTTGAAATTTATATTTTTCTATTTTAATTGTTCTGTTACAATATTTAGTAACTTATGTAGGTGGAATCATTTTCTGCAGTTCTTGTCACACAGACTGTTGCTTAACTCTATGCCGTCCAGTTTAGATTTGTTGTAAAATGATACTATGAGACCATTTAATGTATGTGCCCTTTGTTAGATTGTAATATGTTAATTGCAGTTGAGAACACCTGATTGTACTGTGTTGTATTACAGTGTGCTAGGCACAGGAAAGCATCATGACAATTTAAATATCATACTTTGATGGAATGCATCTTGTTATGCAAACTGATAAGTAAGGGCGAATAGCAGGTGTTTTTGTTTCGTGCAACGTTATTGTTGATAAGCCAAGGAATGCAGTGATTTTAAATAGCTTACCCAACTGTCTCGAAAAAAATGATTCTGCCCATTGATGACATTATTCATAAAGAACGTACTTTTGTAAAGGACTTTATCCTTAGTTCATACAGGCTCATCTAAGCTGTTGAATGTGCCTGTCCCATCCTCTTCTGTATTAGCATGAACCCTCAGTAAGCGCTGGAGCTCTATTATTTATTTGTGTTGATTCTCAGTAAGTTCAGAGAGCTGTATTATTCATGTTAATGAACTCTCAGTATGTTCAACAAATGCAGTATTCATGTTCATGAACTCTGTTTAAGTTCTTGAGCTGTAGTGCATTAATTTGTCTTAACTCTTCTTCAAACAAAGGGAATATTTGCAGTTTTATGTTGAATTTGTAGATACTTTTTATTTAATTTCTTGTGTCAGATTGAAGGCTTTTACTGCATAACATTATTGACTTTAGTCTTAGGTGCACTATTTTGCCAGTGTTAGCCATACAAAGCGTTTAACATTTAAGTGCTGTAAAAATGTTAAATTTGCAGTGCAGACCCATTTGTGATGAGTTATTCTGTGAAACAAGGTGCAGTAACAGCTTTCTCCAAACTGAATATGAAAGTCGTTTGGGAAGCTATGCCATGTCAGTTGGTAAATATGTACCCATGTTTTAGGGGAGAGCAGTGCCTTCTGGGAAGTTATGCCATGTCAGTTGGTAAATATGTACCCATGTTTTAGGGGAGAGCAGTGCCTTCTGGGAAGTTATGCCATGTCAGTTGGTAAATATGCACCCATGTTTTAGGGGAGAGCAGAGCCTTCTGGGAAGTTATGCCATGTCAGTCAGTAAATATGTACCCATGTTTTAGGGGAGAGCAGTGCCTTCTTTGGTTCTTGTTGGACGGACTGACCTGAAGATGAAGGCACTGATCTCCAAAATGCCAGTATCTAGTTACTAGTCAACACTGTGTATCTCTCAGAAGACGTTTACCTTTGACAACACTTATGTTAGAACCTCAGACCTCATATTTCTCCAAACTGCTTTTGTCTGAGATATGTTCTGTTTACAACACTTTTATAAGATATCTGATGTTCGGTATGCCCTTAATTTATGGCTGAGGTGTTACACCCCATTGTTATTTGTGTTAGGTGTGTATTGAAACTGAAGTATATTTATTAAGTGTGTCAGCTGTAACATAACACAGTAGATGATTTATTCTTTTGTGTTTATTTTTAGCCCAAAATTTATCAAGAGGCTCATACATCTCCCTGCAAGTCCCTTCCAGTTCGTCACTGAAAATGATTCATTCAGTATTAGGTCAGTAGGTTTACTTTATTATTCATATATTTTAATTAAGTTAATCGGGAAATTGCCATGAAATGAGATGTCTTGTCAGAAAGTGCCAGGTGCAGCAGTGAAGCATAGAGGTGTGGGGCACTATCAAACACAACTGTTTAATATCTGACAACAAGCTGCATGTAGATGTCTTCAGTCCCAGTGGACCAACATGAGGTTACATACAAACATTACAAAAAGGCAGATAAAGCACCATATGTATGCACTTCATGTTAGATATCACATTTTTTTTTACAGTTTATTAAAATTGTATCCAAAGACAGGTTACTTTTATGTGTACTTTCTTGTTATGTCTTAAATATACAGTTGTGTTTTATGGTGATTCACAAATCAACCAATTAATGTGTAAACACAATGGGATGTCTTTCATGAAGTTAAATACAGATGTTAATTTAAGCAGGGGTACATTGTGACCTGAATGTAGGCAGCGTATGCTTAGTTCAGTTTTTGAAACACTGTAAGTGTAAAGCAGCATTTGGAAACTTACATAGTTCTGCATCAAAGTTAGTGTAACATGGCTGCTGTATTTATTAACCACAGGTAGCTGCAGCGGGTGCAACCCACCTTCCAAAATCATCACAGATAGTTGCGTATATCTCATACACTACAAAATACATAATTTTATATTTTCAGACATGAACAATGAAATAGTTGTTCTAAGAACATGCAACACAGGGAGTGTCATACATGAATTAAGGGACAAACAGATGTCAGGCATTGAAGGTTAACATACTAAACTTGAATTTGTTTAAAACGTTATTAATTTGATTTTTTATCACCAAGCATTTCTTTTGTAATTATATGTATTAAAATGGTGTATGCCATACATATTGTTTTCTGCACCCATCCAGACCAGCCCTGGGGCCCACGCAGTCTCCTCTACAAGGGGTATGGGGTCTCTTTCCTAGGGGTAAAGCAGCTGGGAAGTGGCATTAACCACCCACCCCCACCTAGCGCCAAGGTTAAGGAAACAGTAGAGCTATACTTCTGCTTCACCTCTGTGCTTTTGTGGCAGGTTATAGGGTGAACTTTACATTTACCTTTGTGCATTATGTATTGAGAGCATAAGGATTTTAAAACTTCTCTCAGTAATTATTTAGCTGCAATTTCATGATTTTATTTGCTGTGCAATACATTGTGATTATACAGTAATACTGTGAACAGATGATGAAGGTGAAATGAAAGGTCAGCTATTATAGCTTGGTCTTCAGTGTTTGATCTTCAGAAATACTGCATGTTACATAAAGTCAGTGTTCGAGTAGAGTGTCGAGTTATTAAGGAAAATGATCTGTCTGGTCCCCAGGTTGCAGCAGGCCTCTCCCAACACTGGTGTCACTGGTGTGGGTGAGGCAGATTCCAACACCCCAACCAGCGGCACCAAAAGTGGTGCTGTGAACAAGAACAGCAGCAGTGGTGCAAGTTCCCCACTTCACCAATTGTTGCAGCAGAACAGTAGTGCCTTCAGTACCAATGTGTCTACAACTGGTCTGTCCAGTTCACCAACCCATCACCTCCAGTTGGACACTTGTGGTATGTTTTCTCAGTCTCGGAGCATTCAGCTTTCTTTCGATGAGAGCCGTCATTTATCAGAGCCTACTGACTTGGGTTGTAAAACTTTTCTCACATTGATAAGTTCTGAAATGAAGCATAATTATTCGCTAAATCTGGTAAAATATGTGGTGTTCCTGACATGCATTGCACCATTGTACTCTTCACCAGTGCACAAAAAAGTTTATGTAAACATGGGCCCTTGTATACTTCATTTTGGAGCTGTGGCATATTTGGTAGGGGGGGATGTTGTTCATGTGTGGTGGCCGCACCCACATTGTAAAGCTTCCTCCCAAAAACCTTTCCCTCTCATGCTTAAATATTTTTTAATCCAAATATTCAGATTGGAGGATAGGTTAAGGCAGACAAATTGCATGATCCACAAGGTCCACTGGCATATTCTGAATGTTTATTTATGGTGAAACTTTAAAAATATTTTGTATGCTATATCAGCTAATGATGTGCTGGAACAAAAATGGGGATAGAAGATGGACATGAGTTTAGTTGTAACAAACACTGATTTTAGAGTGTGTGTTCAGATGTAGTGAGAGAGGTAGCAAACTGTGTAAGCATAGTGACACCATCATGATCATTTTCTGATGCTTTGATTGTTACAAGATTTTTACTGCATGCTTATTTGTGCAGGATCAGTGAGTCAGGCCATAGTTGGCAGCACTACGAGCACCCATTCGGTTCTAAGTCACATTGAGAATTTCCAGCCTCGGAATGCTGGCTTGGTTACAACATCATCATCGTCACCATCGTCGTTAAACAGTTCATCTGCCCATCATGATCTTGGTGTGGATTGCAGGTAAATGAAAGAAAGGAGCATAACAATGGAAGCAGTGAACTCTTCCCTTGAAGCAGTAATACTAAAGAATTTTTATTTATGGTTAAAAACAATACAGATATGTTGGTTCAACTGCGGTTTGAACATAGGATGATAAGCACATGCATCCAGAAGGCTGTTAGGCTTGTAGGATGAAGTTTATAGACTGTGAGTGCTGTCTGGAATTCTGTGTGTAGGGAATGAAGAATCAGGATCAAACTCTATCCCATCTGTTTCCAATTAATCTGCTGTAACGTAGACCAAGCAAGATGTGCATATGAGAAATGACTGCGATGCTGAAAATTGTATGTTTTGCTTATCTTGTTTGATGGTCAGGTCTCAAAACATGCACCCATTTGCTTGTCCATGACAAATGAAAAATGTTTTCATTATTGTTAATTAGGTTTTATTTTTGTTTCTTCAGAAATATCAAACAGGAAGTGACGGGTACATGCATTGTATTACATAAGAGGCAGCGAGTGTATTTTGTCTGTCCTGTATGCTCTGTGGTGGAAAGTAATCTGACGCAGAAAAATTGTATTAGTTTTTCATGTATAGAAATGTCTGGCAAGTAGAATTCTGATCTGAGAAGTGTACTGAGCCAATGGTTGTTGACACCTGTTAATAATAACGTATAAGGCGTAACATTCATTCGTCCATTTTCAACATTTTGAATATATTTCCAGATTCTTTACCATGTACAGTGTTTTGTAAGTTGAGCAGCTTCTGCAGCACTGAAGTAATGTGCATAATATGAACATAAGTCAAGAGTAAGGTGCCTATTATGAAGAGAAGTAAGCAGTAATGTGTGTAGTATGAAGAGAAGTCACCAGTAATGTGCATAGTATGAAGAGACATCTGCAGTAATGTGCATAGTATGGAGAGAAATCAGCAGTAATGTGCATAGTATGAAGAGAAGTCAACAGTAATGTGCATAGTATGAAGAGAGGCCAACAGTAATATGTATAGTATGAAAGAAGTCTGCAGTAATGTGCATAGTATGAAAAAAGTCAACAGTAAAGTGTGTAGTATGAAGAGAAGTCAACAGTAAAGTGCATAGTATGAAGAGAAGTCAACAGTAATATGGATAGTATGATAGAAGTGTGCAGTAATGTGCATAATATGAAAAAAGTCAACACTAAATTGGATAGTATGAAGAGAAGTCAACAGTGATGTGCATAGTATGAAGAGAAGTCAACAGTAATGTGCATAGTATGAAGAGCGGTCTGCAGTAATGTGTCCATCAATCATTGGGAGGAATGTTATTGATATTCCTTTGGAACAACAAGAATTTTCCAAGTGTATGCATGTTTTAATTTGTCGTCCTATTCCATATGATCTTTTAGTCTGATCCATTCAGATGATAACTGAAGTCGAAAATCAAAATAGCAGATGCATGTAGCATCCAAAAATTTGTGTTGTACACACCTTTAATGAAACATTATTTTCAAATACATAATATCAGTTTTTAGTGGGTCTGTATATTGCAACAAGTATAAACTTACGAAATGTTGTAGTAGATCATGGATGCTGCGTGACAGACAAAGTATGTAAGTTCATGTCTTGTGTAATAATAACAATACCAAAAATGAGTGAATCTTTTGAAATTATGCCAAGAATAATGTGATGTTGGATGAAACAGATTTTGTAAAAAATTTTTCAGATTCCAGTATGTCCTTGCAGCAGCCACTTCCATTGCCACCAAAGTTAATGAAGAAACACTTACTTACTTAAATCAGGGGCAATCATATGAGATAAAGTTGAAGAAACTGGGAGAATTGTCTGCCTACAGAGGGAAAATACTTAAGGTAAGCATATGAGGTGACTGAAAAATGTTTTTCACATGCAGGGGAAATGCAATTCTTCCAAATGGCAGGAATGTTGCTTCTTGAATGGTGCCTTCATATGAACTGGGATATCTCAGTCACAAAGTGATGCCTGCGGCCTGGATGGTCAGGGGTCATTTCCAAATACGGACAAGGTATTTTTTGTTTCGTCTTTTCCTTTTTTCCATGTCTTTCTTGTGTTTCCTTCTTTCCTTTTTTGTTTCTTGGAACCGTAACCAACATAAATCTGATGTATGTGACATCCTTTACATCTGTATTTTCATATATAATTTTTTACTGTATATGCATAATAGTATGCTGCTTTATGCTTTATGTACAGTTCTCTTTGTGATTGTTTTGCCTCCTTGATAATGGCTCTTTAATGTCAAACACATGTTGGAATTTTAATGTAATACAGGCTTATTTTTTGGTCTAGTTGACCTTACAAGTTTCAGTTATACATACATGGTAACATGCAACAGCTTAAGATCATGTACCAAATTTCATCTGAGTCCAGCAAATGGTTAAGTTGCTGATACTGGGTCGTGGACAGCCAGACGGACTTCATTTTCACAGCAGGCATCGTATCTTTTGCTTTGTACAGAATATCTAATGAATAAAAATATGCTTTCATTCCATGGTGCTTAGGTACAGGGGTAACTGTAACATTACCTTTATAGTGTCTTATTCCTGCTTCCTTTCCCCTGTGCTGCACATGGTTGGTCCCTAGTACATAGCCAGTTGCATAATGTGTAGTAAATGTACAGCATTTAATGAACTAATTGCACATGTAACCATAAATAACTGTGACACAGATGCAGTACTCAGTGGACCACTTCAATATAAACATCAACACACAGCACATGGATCTAGCTCTCTTAGAATGAAGATGACAGTAATGACATAGATGTTTCTCTGCAGCTAAATATTGAGTTAACAAGAAGTGTAAAACACCTGTAATTAATCTCTTTTTTTGTATATTTTTAGCAAGATTTCGGTTGATATGTTTGAACTTCATATTTGCACATCTCGGACAGCATTTATTATAAATATATTCCTTTATAAATGACCTCCCTGAAGATGGCCTGTAGGAGCCGAAAAATGTAGGAGGAGCATCTCAAAATAACAAATAGTTATTTGTGGTTACCTGTTGAATTAGTTGGATTAAATACTGTGTGGTCAATCTATTGCATGGAATAGGGATAATGTTAATGTGTTTAGGTGTTTTCATTTGTGTTGGATGACTCAAATAACTTCTTTACATGCATATCCACATCTGTTCTTGTGTGTAAGAAAGTTCACATTCCTGCTGTGCATGTGTGAACTTGATTATAGTGCTGTTGCTAGGATGCAGGTAAATAAAGCATTATCTGGAGAACCAGGTTTTTGAGGAGTGTATGTGCCACACTAGTTACACTTGCATACTTTTCATAAGTTTCATTCATTTACACATGTGGAAACTTGGTGGCCTGCACACCAAGAGATCTAGATTGTTGGTGGCAGGATTGTAGTGGCATCTGAAAGTAGATTGTAGTCCCCAGATAACCACAAAAGTGCATCTCTTTGACACACTTTTTGTATTTACGTTCAGTTTATTTTGAAGTTGTGTATTGTTTAATATGCAGTGAATTTTGCGTGCTTTTAGAGTATGATCCGAATCTGCTTCCACGAACGCCGACTGCAGTACATGGAACGTGAGCAGATGGCTGCATGGCAAGCGTCCCGTCCAGGAGATCGCATTGTTGAAGTTGACATCCCCCTTTCGTATGGTATATATGATGTTGTCCAGGATCAGTGCTTGCTTAATACTGTTGAATTCTTGTGGGACCCCACTAAAGAAGTTGGAGTATACATCAAGGTGTGTACCATTTTGTTAGCATTTCTGAATGCGTCAGGTTTGTGCAGTCTTGTTATAAGTGATAAGCTGGAGAGTTACACGTGTCAGAGTTCAGTGACACACACAGATATTCCCAGTTCTTGCTGTGCACCTTGAGGGGGACAAAAATGATAACAAGTCTGAACATAAGTTTATCGCATTTGCTGAGTTTTGAAGAGGTTTAAGGTTATTTATTAGGCTTGTCAGATTATTTCCTTTGGTCACGTCACCCTTCACATTTGATGCATTTGGCATATCATAAATTGCACAAGAGAAATTTATCAAAATTATAAATAAATAGTACAGCCATAAAATCAGAACTTTCTTTCTGACCTTCTCATTAAGCAGCCTCTATAAGATGAGGTTGTCATTTCATAAATAAGCAGAATGTGAAATATTATCGAAGTAGCTTTGTTCTTGTGGTTTTTATTTAACCTGTATCTGACCAGGTTGGTATTTAAATTTTAGCACATGGTTTATGAAAAACATGAGTAAGAATAACAATAAGATAAGATTATGAAGTAAATGGAGTGATTATGCAGCAAGTCTTACAATGTAGTAAATTTCCTTGTTGCGTAAATATATACAATGAATTTTACAGGTGTTATTGTGTGCATTCTGATATGTGAACGCATGTCTTTTAAATGTTAATGTATGTACAGTTTAGCTGTCTGTCTTTTTTAACAGTCTCAAAACTTTGTTTGAGGAATTGGCATTTTCATATGCATGGGTTTGCAGGTTCAGGGTATTGTAAAAATGGTGGTGTGATTGAACACAGCACTGAGAACCACTGTGGTGTAAGTACACCATTGTGCTGAGATGTATAATTTTGTCGCTGTGTAGACTCATATAAGAAATAATCATTATGTCACTGATTTTTTACGTCATACAGTCATATGTTTCTTATTAATTAATATAGTTCACTTACTGCAGGTGAACTGCATTAGCACTGAGTTTACCCCGAAGAAACATGGTGGAGAGAAGGGAGTTCCATTTCGAATCCAAGTTGAGACATACTTGCAGGGAGAAGGAACGCTAAAGAGACTACATGCTGCAGCATGCCAGATCAAAGTTTTCAAGGTAAATGAATCTGTGTTATATGTGTGATTTAAGTTAATATCATGACATATATATATATATTTTGTTTAAGATCATTTTTTGTACATTTTCCCACATGTACCTCAGGCTTCAGTGGCCTCTTTGCTTTAGATTTTCTGGTTAAAAACTTTAAGCTGTGGAAGGTATATTGTAAAGACAGAACTGTGTTATTTTTGCAGCTGAAAGGTGCTGATCGTAAACACAAACAGGATCGTGAGAAGATATTGAAGCGTCCACCACTGGAGCAGGAGAAGTTTCAACCTTCGTACGACTGCACAGTGTTCAATGATGTAAGTTTTACAACTCCTCTGCTGCTTAGTAGTAATACATTTTCTTGTAATTCTCAGCTTTTGTGGCCACATACGAGGCATGACAGCAACCTACACAGCCGTGATGGTCGGTGTGGATGATACAAATGAAGTACAGTGCGTGCAGAAATTAAATATTGCGGAGGTGTCTGAATTTGGCACTTAGATGAATAATGGGTAACAACCCAATTGGATGTACAAGTCTTTTTCTTTTCCAACAGCGTAGAAGTCAGTTTAAAAAGTTACAAAATCTGCCTGCTTTTCATGTTTTATATAAGCTGAGATAATTTTTTAAAATTACGTCTGTCCAGAGGGCGGTGAGTAATTGTGAGCTTTCTTTGTCAGATTGCTACGGAATCTCTGAATTCAACCCCTCTAAGTTCTGCAGTAACATCTACCAGTCCCACTGCAGCCAGCTTTAGCCCACAGTCTGAGAACCAGTAAGTACTATACCATCTGCTTATAACAGTGTTTCGTAAAGTTTCTGCTACACCCATATTTGTCATCAGTATTTTTTGCTTGCTCATAGGTGTGCCCTTCAGCTGTCCTCAAACTTTGGTTTAGAGACTATATATAATAATAGAAATGTGCTTGTGTTTTTGTCGAAGGGATTCATATTGTTGGACCATTGCATGTGTACAGTGATTTTCTCTTACATTCTGGTGACAAGATCTACACTTGCATGCTTGCTTTATGTCTTTATGTAGACCATTATGCAGAGATTTTAAGGGTGTCTCCATATTTTTCTTGATGACTGTTATTATTTCACCTAATAAATTTACGTCATTGGCATTTATAGGTAGTGTAGTTTCACGTACCTGTACATCTGTG
Source organism: Coptotermes formosanus (assembly GCA_013340265.1). Lineage (NCBI taxonomy): Eukaryota > Metazoa > Arthropoda > Insecta > Blattodea > Rhinotermitidae > Coptotermes > Coptotermes formosanus. Next base: position 533,715 of record BLKM01001059.1, read on the forward strand.
CCCACATAGGTGGGGCATAAAATCCGTTTCTGAGATGGGGACACTCATAGGACTGATTGTGTTACTTCAAATGTTAGGGTGATCATGAAAGTGATGGTCAGCAGAGGGGACTTGCCATTTGTTGTGTGTTGTGAACCACAGGGAGGAGATGGGCGTGGTATTCTGCACATGCCCAAAGTATTATCTTTGTGGAGATGCAGGGTTCAATCTGTGAGCCAAAAATCTGTACACATATGTGACTGTTTACGTTTAAGTGGTGGTTTCTATCAAGTTCCAATTCCAGCATACTCAAACGTCAAATTAACAGCAAAGCATGCTATCTTTGTTAACACTTACGATAGCAAATCTCCTGGAGACATATTTACCAACACACATTTTACTGCAGTTCTTGTACAGATACATATGCAATGAATATTCATGTTCAGCAGAACAGGCATGCACTAAACTGCAAAGTGATTTGACTCCATACTTCATATCATGTCGTGAGGTGGGCACTCTTGAACAGAAACTGCCAAACAGTATCAGCACTTACACAGTAAGTGAATTTATTTGTGCTTCAGATTGCAGTATAAAACTAGGTGAGTTTGTTCATGTTATTAATTGGCCCACCAGATCCGTTTGCTGTAGTTCTGATATACTCAGTTCCATGTTGGTAACAGCTTGGGGGAGTTAGGTGAAATCGTAGAAGCTTCACGCATTCTTCACCTCAGCACCGGGGAGAGCAGGCAGTTGCAGTCCCTTACCGTTTTACCACCGGCAAGTTGAAGGTGTGTCAGCTGGGCTGTACAAATTAATGAACAGAGAAATCTCTGCCCCCTCCAGGATACAAAGCTGGGTCGGTAGGCATGTAACTAGTGTTTATATAAATGGAGCAGCCCCAGCTCGCGTCTTATAATTGAACCCCAAACATCCAACCAATACCAAGTCACTATGTGAATTCACCTACACCAGCTTGCCTCTTACACTTGTATTACCTAATGACAGTAGTCATAAGAAAGGGGACTGTATTTTGTTATGCAAAGGGAGAAAAGGATCACAACTTGGGAACTAGCCTTTCAATCAAGTTAAGAAAGTAGAATTCATGAATGGTAAATTGTCATAATTATCCTTCGTTGTAATCCGTGGATTTTGTTGTTGTAAATGTGCGTGCCTTATTTGAAAGCACAGGTGACGAAGGAGAGGAACTACAATTTTGTCAGTTGTATGTGGGTGGTCCCTCACTTAATGGAAGAACATAGGCTGATGGTGTTTGAGAATAGGGTGCAGGGGACAATACTTGGACCTAAGAGGGAGGAAGTGGTAGGAAACTGGAAAAAACTGCGTAATGAGGACCTTCATGATATATACACCTCACCAAATATTATTAGGATGACCAAGTTGAAGAGGATGAGATTGGTGGGGCTTGTAGCATGTGTAGGGGAGAAATTTGCTGAGTCTTTGGGTAAGCAGCTCTGAAGGAATGGGCCTGCATGTAAGACTTCGGCAAGGTTAAGAGGTTAATATTAAAACGGATCTTAAGGAAGAAGGATGAGAGTGTGTGCGTGGATACGTCTGGCAGAGGATGGGGATAAGTGGCAGCTTTTGTGACCAGGGTCATTATTGTTTGGGGTGGGGAATTGCTTCACTAGCTTGAGGATTGATTAGCATCTTAGGAACGACTCTGCTGCATGCAGTTAGTAGTAGAGGACAGCTTGTATCATGATTTAAAATGTGTATTTAAAAATGTTATTGTTCACACACTAAAATTTTGTTACATAATTCTGATGGAGGGAGTGTACATGATATAGTGATACTCGGATGAAATTCATGAACTTTGCCTCATCCAGAAATGTGGCAGCCAAGGGGACAAGTTTTTCCCATTTATGATATACATCAGCAGACTTTGACTTCAAAGGCCTGACCCAGTATCCAGTTGGTCATATTTTAGTTGATGAGAGAAGGCATTCAAATATGATGGATGTCCAGTCTTTTAGAGGGTTGCCTGTGCTAGTGGTCACTGTTTGGTTATTGTAGCATTAAAGGAAAGACTTGGATCAAAATTAGAATTGGAACTTCGGTAGGTATGGCAGAAAGCAGGGAAGGATGTATGATAGTGTGAAAATTTCAGCTGAAGGGAATGTAGGATATATTGCAACATGTTATGAAATAAATTGCGATGTTATGAAAGCATAAATTATATGTGTTTGAAACTGAAGTATTCATAAAAATATTGGGACCTAAGAAAGAGTGAAACAAGCGATCACCTTACAGGTAATAACCACCTGCATGACATCACTCTATATAACATATTGACTGGGCAATAAAATACGGCATCAGGTTTTATTTTGTGTTTATTTGACGCTGGTTGGAAGTCCTGCTGGCTGCATATGGCATGGCTTGTGACTGAGGTTCTTGCAAATCAGCCAGTTCAATAAGAAGTTGGAGGAAATGGAAATGGATATCAGGTGTACATGTAATTCAGTGATAGTCGGCAATCCCAGCCCATCTCTCTTGTTGTGTACCAGTCTGACACCCCTTCTGTAATGTGCACAGCACTTCATTGCTCCTTCACACAAAACCTACATTACTGCCCATCCATGTTGTTGGTAAGATGTTAAAATGAAAGAGGTTATGGTGTCTGGACATGAGGAAACAGGAAATGCGTACAGAATGTTGGTGTGAGACATAGCTTGGTGGAAACGAAGGACATTAAGAGACCTGTTAAAGAAAGTGGGTGGGAAGTGGGATGTATGTGAACTGGATTCAAATAGCTAATTATGACTTTGATGTGAGCAGTATTGAAGCTGTACGTTCAGTTACAAGATAGTTAGTTGGTCCTGAAAGGACTGTGTCAAAGAATAAATGCGTTCATCTTACATGGATTCATACAGCTTGTGTTTAAAATATTTGTTATTCACTGTGTACTTACTCGGACACAAAACTTCATTTACAGGGGCTTACATACAGTTGTTTACCCTAATCCACATTACAGTTGTAATACATCATTTGTAAATCAGATTTCCTTATCTTGGAACCAGATACTAGAACTGCATTGTGACAGATGTACACATACAGACTGGTAGTAGCAGTCCTATCTGAATAGTGAGGCTGTAAGAAAGTCATGGTCTCTCTCAGCTCGTAGAAAGAAATGCAGTGGTCTTGATGCTGTCAGCCCTTCATATTGCAGTTGTTTTGTGTGTGTTGACATTTTGAATTCATTAGAATCACATGACTGTTTAGAATGCCTGGTTGGCTCTTGCCAGATTTTGCTGTGTTAATTGTTTATGTTTTAAAACATTCCATCGCATGCTCCTTTACAGTGACATCAGAATGCAGTTACCTCTCTGATATTTTGGCATTTTGTATCAGTCATTAATCATTCATGCTGTTAGCTTCTTCAGGTGACACTGGCGTGCACGATTGCCTTTTTAAAGATTCTGATCAAAATTGTCTCACAGTTTCCAGCAAAATGGAAACAGCTGGTGGAAGACAAGTGGTTCTGTTTTCCACTTATGTGTTATGTAGCCCCCTCCCTGCCCCCGCCCCATCCCCAAACCAAAGCCTTGGCATCATCTTACCTAAAACTAAGCAGACATTTTCTAAGGCCATATACAAATACAACTTTCAAAATTGATGTATTGTGGTATATTTTACCAGATTGTTTCATCGCATTTGAGTGCATCATTACTAGATGCCTTGTTACACAAAGTTATATAAATACAGTTACATCCTTGTTTGTGTTCCTGGAAAATGTATAAAATAAATATGCAGTTTTTGCACATACAGCGTTTACAGGTGCTGTTGTTCATGTGATGTCAGGTTTCTGCAGCAGTGTAAGTGAGGTCTTCACTCTTCTCGAATGTTACGCAGTGTTTATTAATAGTTAGTTACTTAAGCAACTACTAATCAGTGCTGCGTAACATCCCAGAAGAGCAAAGACCTTTAGTACTGTTGTTAGTTTCTTAGACAGATGTATTTCATCATGAAACTTGGTGATTATTATCTTTTCTGGTTATTTAAAGAAAATAGCATCATAATAACACAGAAGGTATGGCCAGATATATTTTCTAAATATGGAATAAATTGGGTTTTAAAATATTCTGTGGAGTGTTTTGGAAATTTGGTTACAGCTTTCAGGAGCTGTATAGCAAGGGCATTTGTGGTGTAAAATGTAAATAAACATTTCTCTGATTGATAATGGTGTTCATTTTACATTGTCGAAATTAAAAGTATACCGTAACATACAGGTTTTTGAAAGTGGTTGTACGCGAGTAACATCAGTAGCATTTTCAAGAACTTTTTCCATTGTCATAAAAACACTCAAAACAATACACAACGTTTAGAAGCAAACTGCTTCCTTCTTCAGGTGAAATCCTAATCCTGAAACGCAATTGAAAAAAAGTGTAACACACACATGAACATAATTCACACATAAGAAACAAAAAGCCAATGCATCTAAAAATATAAATCCAGACTTGCAGACCTGTTTTAAATTTTTATATTTTATTATTGTTCTTTAAGAAATTTTTTAGGGTTTGTGTATGTGGAATTTATATTTTTAGAAGTATTGATTTTTTTGTTTCTTGCATGTGAATTGTGTTGATATGTGTGTTACATTTTTGGTCAATTGTGTTTTAGGATTAGTGGTATCATCTGAAGAAGGAAGTAGTTTGCTTCCGAGATGCAGTGTATTGTTTTGAATATTTGTACAAGGATGGAAAAAGTGCTTGTAAATGCTGCTTATGTTGCTACAAGTATACTGCTGATGAAACAGCTCGATTAGAACATGTGAAGCAGTGTGCAGTGACATTTTAAAGTGAATCAAAACTCCACTAAGAAGGGAAGCAAACATGAATATTTTGTGATTTTTTTTTATTGCTTGCAACTTGTATGCAGGGCGAGAGGATATTTTGGTGGGGAACGTCAACTTCTAAGGCCAACTTAAATATAGCATGGAGAAATAAGCAGGCTCCACCTTCTGTGGGCCTTTTTCAGAAAAGTGGATGAATCATGCTTTTGAGCAGACCGATATGTAAGCAGAGGATAGTCATAGCAATGAATACCACATTCATATACATAGGTGCCATAAATCAGGGTGTATTGTAGCTTCACATTTGCTTTCCTAGAGTTATATCCGTTTTTGTTGAGGGTGTATGTCTGTAGAGACGAACACGGCCTTGGCAGTTTATTAATAGAAGTACTTGGGAGGCTGTATGCGATTGTCATATCAAGGTAACTGGAGGTTACTGGTTTTTACTTCCAGCAGACTCTGACTGCTATAGGAGAAGTGAATGGGTTAATTGCAGCTTATACAGGATTGAACTAGATACCTTCTAGGATTTCGTAACACGTTTTCATTGCTGCAGTGCATTGTTTCCCAAATGGCTGTATTAAAGACGCGATAACAACCGTGGACAGCGGGAAGGTCGATGAATCGTGGAGCGTCCGTGGTGCGATCTGTTGTAAAGCACGTCACGGACCACCACCGTGCGGTATACAAACAGCCGACCGACCTGACGGTGGTTTGTCGGGATGTTGCGCGTTGTAGGTGAATGTTGGTACCGCATCTCAGTATTGATTATTTCGTGCTACGGTGTTTGCAGTGTTATCTACCGCAGAATGTATTATGTCCTGACGACGGGCGTGGTCGGGTGTAACCAGGCAGACGCCGATGTGTGAAAATTTGGTATTTTGTGTCTCATTTTTAAATTTTCTTTTTTAAAGTAGAGTTACGCCATTTTAAAGACTGTCATCCCGTTGTGTTGAAGATTTAGTGATTGCTAGTAAGGAGATTGGTCTGGAAGTAAATGCTGAGAAAATTAAGTACATGGTCATGTCTCGAAATCAGAATGCAGGACACAATCACAACATAAAGATAGATAATAAATCCTTTGAAAGGGTAGAAGAATTCAAATATTTGGGAGCAACCCTAACGAATCAAAACTCCATGAAGAAATTAAGAGCAGATGGAAGTCGGGGAATGCTTGCTATCATTCGGTGCAGAATCTTTTGTCTTCCAGGTTGCTATCCAAAAACACAAAGATTAGGGTATACAGAACTATAATTTTACCTGTTATTTTGTGTGAGTGTGAAACTTGGTCTCTCACACTGAGGGAAAAACAAAGACTGAGGGTGTTCGAGAATAGGGTGGTGAGGAGGATATTTGGGCCTAAGAGGGACGAGGCGACAGGGGATTGGAGAAGACTACATAACGAGGAACTTAATGACCTGTACTCATTACCAAATATTATTCAGGTAATCAAATCGAGAAGAATGAGATGGGCGGGGCATGTAGCACGTATGGGGGAGGGGAGAGGTGCATACAGGATTTTGGTGAGGATACCTGAGGGAAGGCGACTACTTGAGAGACCCAGGCGTAGATGGGAAGATAATATTAAAGTGGGTCTTCAAGAAGTGGGATGGGGCATGGACTGGATTGAGCTGGCTCAGGATAGGGACAGGTGGCGGGCTCTTGTGAATGCGGTAATGAACCTACGGGTTTCATAAAATGCGGGGAATTTCTTGACTAGCTGAGAAACTGTTAGCTTCTGAAGAAGGCCTCTGCTCCATGTAGTTAGTTAGTTAGTTAGTTAGTTAGTTAGTTGGTTAGTTAGGTTAGTCAGTCAGTCATCCCGTTGTGTTGTTAATAGTACAAAAAATAAAAAAGTATCGAAGCAGAACTGAATTCTGTTTATTATATAGAACTACTGTTTCGACCTATCTTAGGTCATCCTCAGGTTCACAGTTGGTGTTTAAAACATAATAAAGGAAGGCGTCGGTATAGAAACAAGGGTCTTGGAACCTCAGATATACACACCGATGCATATATAAGGATTCAACATAAAGAAGAAAATTAAGGAAGATAACAACCTTACGGTCGAACAACAAAACCTTTTCTATGAATCATTTTAACCAATCCAAAATTGTCTATTCATCTTGTTTTATTACAATTTTATAATAATTCACTACAATTTTATGAAACACAATTACGTATGAATCTGACGTGTAAAAGAGAAGGCCTTCTACTGGTATATGTAGGGCTTGTGTAACAATAGGATAAGAACAGAGCCTGAAGATGGTCCGAAAGGACCGAAACTAGTCGCTGTCATCTTTTAATAAAAACATAAGTAACGTTGGCTGCAGACGGTTACTGTTTTCCACACATAGTTGATGCACGCCAACTGGGACAGTGAATATTAAAAATTTAAAAAAAAAGCGTCGGTATGTTTAGGAGACCCATTACTTCACTGAAACAGATTCTGCGCCAATCTGTGACGTTTGTATATCAACTTACTAGATTTAGGTAAGTAGTCAGCTTCCCATCCTAGAGGCTTAACCCTCCAGGGAAAGATCTGCCGATACGCGTCGAATAAGACGTTGGGTGGGCCCCGGAGCCGGTACGGGCGTTTTGGAGAACAGAAAATCTCTTGCCCTGCCAGGAATCGAGCCACGACTTCTCGGTAGTCCAGTCCGTAGCCCAGTCATTACATCAACTACCCCGGCTCATCTTGTGTATATAAACAAGGCCTTTGTCAGGCGATTCAGTTCTAGTCCATCTTGGTTCTCTTCGGCTTTCCTGGGCATTAAAAATAATGGAGCAGACACGGTCATTGCCATGGTTTGATTCTGGCAGTAAGCGACCATCTTAGGTATCAGCATTTGGTCGGCAAGCAGTGACATCACTTGGTATTGATTGACGCATGGGTACTGTTGGAACCGGTTACGCCGAGATACTGAACCGGCCTTGTTGTGGCGAGGAGAATTCTTACCCCGATAAGCCGGCCAGAACTGGTAGTGGGTAATAGGCTGCAGTCAGGAGGGAGCAAGTCGCCGCCCAAACCACGTCTCGGGGCTCGATTTTTGCTATTCTGGCCAGTTTGAAATTAAAACGTTTTGAACCCAGGCTGTCTCCATGTGGTTTTTCAGGGGCTTTTGTCCCGCCAGTAATACATTTCATACCTAGCGGTTTATTTTAATAACATCTTAATCTGCGTGATTTCAGGTTTCCGCCGCGATTTAAACGAGATTTTCGCTCTTCTGGGATGTTCGGCAGCATAGATTGGTAGTTACCGACGTTTCAGGACAACTTGTCGGTTTCAATTTCAAGGGGGATGCGACAGACAGGTTGTCCCAGAAGGTCATTAGCCATCAGTCTACGCTGTGTGACATTACAGAAGAGGGAAGATCTGAGGCACTTGTTCTATAAAATACGACACTCAGCATACAGTGAGTGAAATCGTTTTTAGTCAAATGCAAGATCTGCAGTTACGTCTTTCTGGTGAAGTCAGTGTATATGGGACCTTGTACATGGCGACTTGAAAGGATAACTTTTGGCCTCGACATTAATCATTTAAAGACGAAGCGTATCTGTTTTATGTAAGGACTCAGTGCGTACCGCGCTGTAAACACTTTCCAATTCGGTCATAAAAACCAATCTCGTAATGTTTTATAAGGCAAAAGTTGCTGTTTGTTCTGAGATCCGTACAAAACACATAAACGCAATGTGGGCACCACGTAGAATTTTTTAATGTTAAACCTGGTGGTACGTAAAGTTACCGCTAGGCTTTAAAAGGTTAAGATTGTTGTATTTCTGAATGCAACATAATTATTAATCTGGTATAAACGTTTGTTTCCTTTTGAAGTATTTTGCCGGCCTACTGGAGCGCTGAATTACTGTAACAGAATCATCGTATTTTACTTACGACGGTGATAAATTCACGCTGTGGTTGCGCTGAATGTTATTCAGTACGCTGAATAGCCTTCGTCATGTTCAGCTTCGGATAGGCCGTTGGCTGAATCACTGACCTGACATCCTTCACAGACTACACAATTTTCTTGTTTTTTATTCATTTTTTGTTTATTTAACAACGCATTCGGGTTATATAGCGTAGAATGCTAAGATGACAGTATAGCCATGTAAATCGTGCGAAGGGACCCGATAATGGCCAAATATACGGTACTATTCCAGGATTGTGGCTTGCTGTTGCCTGGCCAGTAACATAGCGGAGTATTGCCTTAGATAGGCCACGACAGCTCCCCATTTTGTCATACACAGCTCTGTTCTCTTCTGTGGTGTATAACATGTACTATTCGGAAATGATTCTTCAGTAAACTACGGAAAAGCAGCCCAAAAGGTTAGCCAGGATAGCAAGTGGGCATTTACATCTTGAATCTCGCGACTGGTGGCTTCGCTGCGACTGTTATGAGTAGCAGTTGTGGTGGCTGTAATGATTTGCTCATCTGGCCTGGATTTGAGGGAAAGGCATTTCCTCCTGACGTAATTGTTGGTATTTATCTTCATATTGTTTTCTCTAACAAATCTGCTGTCGAGGTCAGCAGACTGCGTTTGTAGGACACTTTCTTCTTGCTTCTGAACACTCATCTTGAGTGCTCGGTATGCCCAGCGTGCAGAAGAGCTGAAGGCTTTAGTGACAGTTTGCTTATAAAACCGTTCACATAACCGATAAGCGGCAGAAATGGATCATCAGTGCCATGTCACTTACAAATGTGCATTGATTTTCGAATTCTGGTAACAATTCTCGTTCTGTGAAAAAAAAAAAAACAGAATTGGGGAAAATAAGAGAGGAGGAGAAACCATAAGAAAAGGGAAACGAGACAGGTAATGTGCATATAACGTAACATTGTGGCGCGGTCGCATAACCGTTGTTGCCGTGGAAAAGCAATAAGTTTTAATTGCTGTGAGTGTGTGTCTATTCTTGCGTTAGTTGTCGGGCGTGCAAAGCGCATGCGCCGTATTGTCATGTGTGGCCTGTCTGGCTCTACTGTATTTTTCCGCATTATCTCATAAACGGCACAATTTGCGGAAAAAATTGAACATAAAATTTGTGTTTTGAATTTCTCTACAACTTTTGTCTGAAACATTTCTCATTCTAAGAAGAATTCAGCGAGATATTATCATAAGTGTGCGTAAGTGTTCCAGTAAAGTACCCGTTCTTCTTGTCAGATTTAAGTGAAACTTCAATCTTCTCGATAGAGCTTCGAAAATTCATCAAATTTCATGAAAATCCGTTCAGTGGGAGACGAGTTTTTAATGCGGACTGATGGACTGGCGGACAAACATGACAAAGCTAATAGTCGCATTTCGCAATTTTGCGAGCACGCCTAAAAGGAAACACAGACTAGAATATCCTGGATTTCCCCATCCTGCCTGTTGCAGGGTTAATGGGTTGAGAAGTGTAAGCGTTGCGTAAAAATGCTTGCGCGTTTGCTCTGTTATTGCCTCTATTGAGCAATAGTAATATCGCACCACCAGTCGTGAAGAATTAATTGTGATATCCCGCAATTAATAAACTCTACGTTCACTGGCGTAAATAACCTGTCGTGGAGCCCTCGACTCGACAATCGGCCCCCCCCCACCCCCCACCCTATAATTGTTAGCAAACTTACTTCCACATCTTATAACAGGGATCCAGAATACTGCCTTCTATCAGAAGCAGGGCTTTGGAGTCGGTACACAAAAGCTCCGACTCCAATTCCTCGATTTTTAAAATTCCGACTCCGACTCCTTTATAAAAGCTCAATATGTATTAAGAATGGTAAACCTATAAGACATTTCATCACCACTACGTGAATCATCAGGCTACTGTTTTTACTTATAACCTATATTTAAGTGTAAGTCTAATGGTTACTGTAGCCATCAGGGCTCTGGAGTTGGAGTATCTAGTTCAGGTTTTAGACTGAGGTCTGAGTCGGAGTCGGTACATTTTTACCGACTCCGACTCCACCTAAAAATTCCTTCCGACTCCGACTCCACAGCCCTGGTCAGAAGAACGGAATCAACTTCGAAAAGAACCCACAACAAATGTTATCAATCTGTGTTCTGGTGTCTCCCAGCGCCACTGGGTCTGCGGGAGGCCTAACCCACGCCGCTGTCCACGTTCTTAAGTACTGTCAGTTCTAATGTATGGTTCTTGTTCTTTTTGACAGCTTGTACCTCGTACGTCGTCGCCTCTGAGACCATTATGTCCCAAACACGTGTCTAGCCCTCTTATAAACACCGAACATTCAAGGTATCAAGTCTCATGCCCTTCACGCCTCGCCGAGGACATTCCAAATAATCCGTGCAACTCCGGGGCCTTTGTAAACTTCCCGTTATTGGCCTATACAACTTCTGACGGCGAGAAGTAGTTGGCCATGAGATCAAGACTATTGCTGCATGCCGGATTGCAGCGATCCCCCGGGTATATCCTTCGCCATCCGCAAGCGGAGGGCGCATCATGCGCTGCCATAAAAAAAAAAGAGAATCCACTTATCATGAAAGGAAGGAAAATTAATGTGATTGAATTAGTAGTAGATGGCGCTGAGCCAACAACACTAAGCCGTTTTTACATCGTTTATTGCGTGCATTGTGACAAAGAAACTCTTGTAACACCAACAAATGCACCATGTTTTCGTATTATCTTTTACATAGCTCCTGCATGTTTTGGCGTTATTATCTCACCATCTTCAGGGAACTGACACCAAAGTCTGTATAAAACATTCAGCAGTAAAATAGGTCACAACAAACGTACATACGTTGTGATATCAGTAGTGCAGAATCTTAAAACGTTTTTTGTTCAAAGAGTACACCTAAATGTAATATCACCAACATTATATTATTATTATTATTATTATTGTTGTTGTTGTTGTTGTTGTTGTTGTTGTTGTATATTACCTGTGTATGGAATAGGTGTGACAGCAAAGTGCTGAGTAGATTGTATGGACATCAGCGGGAAAGTACTTGGAGGATAAAGAAAAATACACAACGAAGTGCCTTATAATTTGTAATCTTCGCCAAATATTGTTAGGATGATGAAATCAAGGAGGTTGGAATGGGCTGGACATGCAGCACGCACGAGAGCCGAAAAACGCTTAGTCCTGGTTGGGAAACCTGAAGAGATGATACCAGTCGGGAAACTTAAGAGGCAGATAGGAAGATAGTATTAAAGTGTATCAAGGAAATGGGATACGAAATATAAAATGGTATGGTGCCCACTGGGTGGCTGGCTGGCTGGCTGGCTGGCTGGACGGCTGTATTTTATGTTTTGAGCCTTCTAGTTTATTTTTTTTTCGACCAAGCATCGAAGAGCGGAGAGGGTGCTTAGAAACTAGACGCATCTGGTTACATCGGACCTCTTGAAACTAGTAAAGGGGGAAATGTTGAGATTTAACTATATTCGTCACAGTGTCCTGTTTGAAATAAAGGGAAACAAAATGTTCATACTAACGGCTTATGGCTGTTCCTCTTTCTTTATGTGTAGCCAGTGTGAATTGGAGGTGTAAATGTTGAGAACACGTGAATGGGAAACCATCCACACTTCCCAGCCGGTCGGTACCGATAATTAGATGGGAAAGTCTAATTATGTTTCGTGTGCGATGTCTGACTGGCAAATAACTGCACAGAATCTGAAACAGATGCAGCTGCAGAGAATGTGGCTCGCCAGCACGGTACTGGCGACTCTGGTTTTCTACACGCAATTCGTCGTCTCTGTTACACGTGAGAACATTGCTGCAAATCATTTTCCGAATATACTTCTGCGGGAGCCGATCCCAGTGGCCGCGCGGTCTAAGGCGTGTATTTGCGGCCCTTCGCTTGCTGGGATTGCGGGTTCGAATCCCGCGGGGGGCGGGGGCATGGATGTCTGTCTCTTGTGAGTGGTGTGTGTTGTCAGATAGCGGTCTCCGCGTCGGGCTGATCACTTGTCCAGAGGAGTCCTACCGAATGTGATCGTGAAGCCTCGATAATGAGGAGGCCCTGGCCTACTAGGGGCTGTTGTGCCATGGAAGGGGGAACTCGTGCGGGAAATTTTTTCCGAATGTACTTCCTGTTGGAAATCATTTTCCGCATACATCTCCAGTTTCGACGTCACAGTGGTGTGAATAAGACGATTCAAAATTAAGAGGGTGGAATCCCTAGGCTACTGTCGTCAGCGTCGGGGGAGCCTTCGTAGGCCTGCAGAGGAAAGCGTGAGTGATACTGACATAGCATTGACATTATGTTCACTCCGGGATCCCATTTTTCTTAAAACGAAAAAACCGTGGCAATGACATGACGGGAGGGGGACAAGACAATTTTTAACCCGTCATACAATAAAAAAGCAGCGTAATTTATTAATATTGCCACGACATAAATCAGATAAAAAATTCTTACGTGCAGGTACAAAACGTGAAAGAAGGAGAAGAGCAAAAGGAAGAATACTTAATCTCAGGCACTCCGTTTACTTACTGATTCTTCTTCATCCCTCGCAATCTCAGGCCAGACTCTGTAATCACAAATCTACAAAGCGTCCTCTCCCTCTCATGTTCATTCCTGTTAGTGGCCTATTGATGGCTGTCCTGCCCCTATAGATATTTTCTCCCCACAGTGGCAAGATAAAAAAAATTCGTATGCATTGCCAGATACGTATTTTATAACTTGTAAGAACCCGGGACGTTTGACGTCCTGAACCAATTTTTGTGTGACGCAGGGAAACAGCTCTTAAACCCCATAAAATTGGGACTGTCTTGGGAAAAGCCGGGACGAATGGGATCCCTAAGTGCACTTGAAATATATGCTGTTCACAAGATGGGGTAGGACGGCCAGATAAAACTGAGGTGGGCGGGCCTTGTACTCCCATGGACGATGCGAAGTGTATAGAATTTGAATCTGGCATACCGAGGCGAAGAGGCCACTTGGGAGACAAAGGCTTACAATCTCTTCTACTGAGCGGGCAATCGAGAATGGATGGGGAGGAAACTGACTAGAAACACGTCCACATTCCTCGGGAGTTAGCAGGCTGTCGCGTTAAATACGTTTTCCACGTGCTGATCCTGGACGCTATATGATCCGATGCCAAGGTCACAATAAATCGAATCTCTTATTCATGCGTGGTTATAATGTCAACCTTCATAAATGTGACCATGAACCTGAAGGTCCGAGGTGTGTTCGTTGCGGATCAGTATTGGTCTGTCATGGTTTCAGGCGTCACTGTAACGACCACTTCCGAACGCATATAACTAACTACACCAACTGCACGGAGCAGAGTATTTCCTGAGAAGCTAATACGTCCTCGGAATGCCCCGCCATTTTATGGAACCCGACGGTTCATTACCGCATTCACAAGTCACCGCCACATGTCCTGATCCGGAACCAGATCAATTCTGCCCATGCCTCCCCATCTCATTTCTTCGACAGTCCATTTTAGTATTATCCTCATCTATGCCTGGGTCTCCCAACCATAACCCTGTATGCACCTCTCGGGTCTCCCATACGTGCCACATGCCCCGCCCATTTCATTCTCCTTGATTTGATCAACCGAATAATTCTGAATATTTATAAATATCGTTCATTCAGATTCTGGGGTCGGCGTTCGTTCCCAGAGCCTGAATATTGCGTTTTTCAGGGGTAATAAATGCCCTGTCAGACTGAGTACAGCCAAACTCTGCAGCCGGGATTCGAAGCTGGCACCCCTTGTGTATCTAATCGTCATCCCGCGCTGTTGACACAGCCCGTTTGGATCCGCGACCTTCCGTACTTGTCAAGGCCCCTGTGTGGAGACGTGACGGGATGCCCCATGTGCATGTCAGTCTATCGCTCTCTCTCTCTCTCTCTCTTGCTTCGCAATGTAGCGCAAGAAAACGCAAGACGTCCGTGCAGTAACGGAACAGAACCCGCGATCTGTGCCAATATGCAAACGCTGTCGACCGCGCGGCCGCTAGCACATTGAGCCGGCAACTTTTATTACGTCAGCATTTACGCGTTGCCAGTCTTACCACACGCATAATTATAGCAAGGAAGCTCTTGAAGGGTTTGGAGACTTCAAAATGGAGCAGGTAATTCGCACTGCGAAGTAAGCAGATGACCTTGAGCTGCTGGCTGAGGAGGAAATGGTCCTACAGAGCATGACTGATAGACTGAAACTGGAAGATACTTCGGAATGGAAATTATTGTAGAAAAAATTAAGGTAAAGAGAATCTCAAGGCAGCTGTCCCCAGTACGGATTATGATAGATGAAAAACAACTGGAGAATGTGGAATATTCCAAGTATTTTGGTAGCAGTATAACACATTATACAAGATGTACGCGTGAAATTAAATTCAGGATTGCCAGGGAAAAAGCAGCATTCAACAAGAAGCAGAATATTTCTCACCAGCAGATTGGACTTAAATTTAGGGAAGAAATTAATAAAGTGCTACATTTAGAGCATAGTTTTGTATGGTGCTGAAACTCGGACACTTCGGAAAGTACATCAGAAATAGCTGGAAAGTTTTGAAATGTGATGCTGGAGAAGGATGGAGAAGATAGATGGACCGATCGTGTGAAAAATGAAGAAGTGTTACGTGGAGTCAAAAGAGGAGAGGAATATGCTGCATGCAATAAAAAGAAGGAAGGGTAACGGTATTGGTCACATCTTGCGTAGGACTGCTTCTAAACACGTGACTGAGAGAGAGTTAGAAGGAAAGATAGAAGTGACGGGAAGACGAGGAAGAAGTCGAGGAGCCGTTGGATTAATTTAAGGATAAGAGTGGATACTGGGAATTGAAAGAGGAAGCACTAGATCGCACTCTGTGGCGAACTTGCTTTGGAAGAGGCTGCGGATCTGTCATAATACAGACTACGTAATGACGAGCAGATTTGTCCGGAGGCTGGTAGCGTGATGGGGGGGGGGGGGAGTGCTGGCGGCAAGCCCACGGCTGCGAAAATCTGTGCTTCGACCTTGCGTCCTTCGCATGCTGTTTTGGAGGAATTTTGCCATTGGCTGGGAAGGTAAACCTGATACATGTGAAATGATTTCGAGAGATGTCATTGCTTCCATTAATCGGTGAGCAACATGTTTCGGCTAGTAATTTATTGTTTCGTAGTTCACCGTTGTGTATTTAATACAGATACGTGTTGGTGTTGTGCTCTTAACTGGCGGTCGATTCGGAAGAGGTTTCCCAGCAAGTGGCCCTGTCGCATTTTCAGACCTCAACTTCGTGGGATTCTAACTAGGGTTTTTTTTTGTAGTGTTGCGTTGCTACCCGTTCTTCATCTGCACAGCATTCAAGGCGCAAAAACTTTTTTGTACTGTATTTAATGCCATACACAGTGCTGTTGTCGTCTACACACTAGTTTTATTTTCGGTTACCGCACAAAGCTTAGTTTTTGCGCTCCTACATGTTTCGGCCACCAATTTTAGCCATCATCAGGGAGCTATAATATTATAAAGACACAAGCAGCGGTTCATGTGTCAGTAAGTGGTAAACATATATACATCATCATTATACATCACGCAGTTGAGGTACAGTATTACTAAAATTGTTCAGATTAAAATACAAGTGAACTATTAATGTTAATAAATGTTAATTAATACTGCAAGATGTTTGGAGACAGCCTTTTCACATTGTTACATTTTAAATTTTAATACTTCACTTTTATTTTCATCTGAATAATTTTTAGTAATGGTAAAGCAATCCCTGTACAGGCCTGGACAGGCCCTGAGGGGTCCAAGGGGTTGACGTTCCCAGATTTCCAGACAAGCGACAAGGTTGTCAGCCGTACGCACCGGCAGCCTTTACCCCCCGACAGAGATCCCTGGTACAGGTTGAATATCCCCTATCCGAAATTCCGAAATCCGAAAGCCTCCAAAATCCGAAACTTTTTGCGTGCCGACATGAACACAATGCTGTACAGATGTTGATACTTGTAAATAAATTCAATGCTCCGTTCGAAGTTGTAATTAAATTCAATGCTCAGTGTGTTTATACCCTAAATAAAACCTATATATTCATAAGCTGTATACGAAACAAATGGATTTCGCATTTAGATTTGGTTCCCATCCCTAGCCTATCTCATTATAATATGCAAGTATTTCAAAATGAGAAAAAAAACGGAAATCCGAGACACTTCCGGTCCCAAGCATTTCGGATACGGGATGGTCAGGCTGTACTCATTTGTGTTACAGACTGAGTTGATCCCATTGTGCGGCCGGAAATATTAAGTAAATGAAATTTTCAGTGAACCCGCGGCCTTCCGGCTTGTAGCGCGGTGCCTCAGCCAACTGCCCCACCGCATATCCCAAATTGTTAGTAATGCTGTACATCAACTGACTTTTGGATAATGCTGAGGTATATAGGCCTGTGTTTACAATTTACTTACATACACTGCTGGTGTCTTTATAATATTGTAGCTCCCTGATGATGAATATGATAGGTGGCCGAAGCATGTAGAGGCGCAAAAATTTAAGCCTTGCGCAGTGGTTGAAAATAAAACTAGCGTGTCTTTTGTACTGTGTTTTGGTGTCGGATTGATGTTGAACATCCAGCTGCAAGTTCATCAGTCATGGTGAAATGAAATAAAAGGTGTTTTCAACGGTGACACTTCTAAAAATGTTGAAAGTGCCTATTAATAATAGGTACCTGTTTACGTAGATTTCTATCAGACACGTAACTGGGGACCCACCTGAATCTCTGTAATTTGATCTCCAACTT
This sequence comes from Coptotermes formosanus, assembly GCA_013340265.1. NCBI lineage: Eukaryota > Metazoa > Arthropoda > Insecta > Blattodea > Rhinotermitidae > Coptotermes > Coptotermes formosanus. The sequence continues at coordinate 551,142 of BLKM01001059.1, forward strand.
TCGAGGGTGTTTAAGAACAGGTTGCTAAGAAGAGTACTTGGACTATGCGAACGCGCGTAAATGGTCTAACTCTGCGTGGAGTGCTTAGACCCTCAAGTCTGAGGCGGCAAGCTCTTCCGAAACGTCGGTAAGTGTTTACATATAAACATGGCGTCATACCTCGGAAGCCTTGGATTTGTAGTAATTAATGACACTGTGTAACTTACAAGATTGCTGACTGAAGCTGGAAATAACTGAATCCATTATTTTCATGCCTACAAGCAACGTGAGATTTCTGCTTGTCACGCATAATGTTTACATGTTAATTTGTCTGAACAACTTTTATAAGTTAAAATGTGTGCCTTTGTATTCGTTAGTTACTGGACAGTGCTGGATTCAGGTGGTATTTGTATTAGATCGTAGTTTTTTTTTATGACACGACTGTATAATTTGGTTAGGACAGCAATCGTAAACAATATGGCTAATCCTCACGTCCGCACCCTTGCCTTGAAGTTACCCGAAATATGCCGATGATAGCCGAACGTATCGTCCGCATTCCCCCTTCACCTCTATTACTGGCGACGTGAACTGAGTAAGTGCTGCAGCAACTGGCACAAACCAGTTGGAAGCCGTTGTGGGTCGCCTCTGTTGAGCTAAGAGAAGTGCTAGTTGTAGTAACGCCAACTGACAGTGTTTTTGTGTGCTTACGTGTGGTGATTTCGGTTTTCGTGGCCTGAAGGGAACGTAGCAGTCTTTTGTCTTTCTCAGAAAGTGACATACGTATATTCATTTCACCTTAATGTAACTGTGTCCGGGATACCAACACTTACCTCCTCCCTTTACCTGTCAATGCATCTGGTAAAGGGATTGCGTTGAAAGGCGTTCTCATTTTTTGTTCTTCGTCATCGCGGCATTGTGGAAAATAGCGAATGAGTGTGCAGACTCTGAAACAACGTTTAGACCTTCAGTTCGCACGTGAGTGTGATTTTCTGTCTAAGTCTGCTGACCGGAATTTCAACTTTTGGGAATGGTGTACGCAGCCACAAAAGCACCTGCAGGACTCTGTGACATTTACAAGCCTGGGGTCCGAGAAGGCGCCTGTTTCGTTCGTCAGGATTTCTACATTAGCTGACAAGCAGCCTCTCCGTCCAGCAGTAAAGAGAAGTGGGCCCAATTTTGAGCTGCAGCCACTTCGTCATCATTGTTACAATCACCACTTGAAAAAGAACAACAGTAGCAACAACAACAACAACAACAACAACAACAACAAGATACCAATTGTCCTGAACAATCACCATTTAACTGAACTGGACGGGCTGTTGTTGTACGAATATCGTTTTCCTCATACAGATTTCATCACCTGTGATTACCATGTCCTTGTATTCACGAATCGGAAATTGACCGGAGGCAAGTGCAGGTGCCCAGAAAACCGCACATAAAAATACTAACGTTCAAAAAGAAATTTCTTTTTTTTTTTTCAATTGAAAAATTCGTATAGTTTATACTGCTAACAGTATTTATAAAACATAATACCTTCGTTTTTTGAAGGAGATTTCGTTGCCTTGTTTTATTATATGTGTTACGTTTCCACATTTGTAAACACAAGTTCAAAATGTAGACGTTAGAACTGAAAACAAGTTTCATTTTTGACAGCTGTTTTGGCAGTTTTGTTTCATCTTAGTGTTTGCTAAGTGTTGCTCGGTAGACACGGTTATTTTGACTTCTGTACTTCTAAATTGTCTAAATGTGTTATTTCACCTACTCAAAAGAAACCCGGTATTCTCAGATAGCAATATGAAACATTAACCAGGACGTAGATTCTCATTCCTTAACTTGACAAGCCCCTCAGTTCCAACATACATCCTGCATATATAACACTGTAATCAGACGTGTGAAATCTTCGTATTTTGTGTGTGTGGTGGAAGAAGTTGTTGATCAGTCATGTTGGTACTAATTAACACTGTGACATTAACCCACGATGACTTTGTGGTCAGTGCGCGTTTCTATCATGCAATGTCACTCGCTCCAAATGCACAGCGAATTCAGATGGCATTACTGGGGAAGAGGGTTGCGGTCACATTTAGAAGACGTCGCAGCAGCCAACAAGCCACTGGGCATACAAGATTAGTGTACTATCACAAACGACCACGGCATCTGCGCTGCCGAGGAGGCTGGAGGGCAATTATTGTGTAAGAATATGTTGATCGTTTCTCATACTCAAATGTTTGTTTAGAGCTGCTCACTTATCATCATCCAAAGTTCTCTGGTAATTCAGTTCAGATACAATACATTGTGAGCTAGAGCTCAAAATAAGTTGTTATAAGTGCACATAATTAACTAATTAATTTATGTGACTAAGACGTGCTTCGATTGTCATCATCAGTCACATCTAAAGCCCACTGTTTTATTGAGCCTAAAACAGTTAAGATTACTGCAAAGTAATGTGAGACTGCATATTGTGAAAAACTTTCTGCGGTAATAAGAAAACATTACCCGCTCCAAGGTCAATGTCAGATGCCAAAATACTTCGATGTTAGCAAAATCTGAGTTCATACGTTAGCACCCCGATCAGTTTTTGTATTGTTATGGGGATATTGACGACTACAGTATATTCTCATGCAGAAGCAGTAATACTCAATAAATGCAGTGTAGTTTGAAAGTTTTTAGCAGAATAGTGAATAAGAAGTGCTTGGTCAGTGACTCATACTCTTTCAAAAACCAGCTAAACCTCTGTGACTTCAGAATAAATAAATAATAGTAATAATAATAGTAATAATAATAATAATAATAATAATAATAATATATAATAATGTTATGCAGAGTAGAGTTTCAACCATAATAACAGAGTTTAGTAGATTAAAGTAGAATTGCTCATGTATGATGAAGAGTAGTAATTTGTTTAGAGTAAATATATTGGCACATCAACAAACCATTTATGCAGCTGATGCACATCTAGTTGGACCGTTTTTGTGTGGAGATCCAATTCTGAACATAGATAAGTTTCTCAATATTTCAAACAGGAACTCTTAGTGTCCAAAAGGGAAGGACAAAAATTTTAGACCAGCGTATGCCATAGTAGACAGACTAATACATCAGGACACCTGTAATGGGTGTTTGGAAAGAAACTCTTATAACAAAGAGCTGAATGTGTTTGATGCAGAAGTTATGTATAATTTTTTTCCTATGCATCTGGTCAATTATATGTTGGGTGTGAAAAATATTATTGAAATGTTGGTCTGTCTTTGACATGCTGAAATATCTGTACTTTATTCTGTGTTTCTCTGTTGTTACTTCACTATGTCTTTGTGTCTTTAAATTTATGACCCTCTGTATATTGCAGAGTCCATATAAATGTGTTATATTGGCTTCACATATGTTGGGCTGTTTGAAATTCTTGGCTGACGGTTCTCCTTTGATATTCTTCCTGATTCTGGGGTTTTTGTTGGCCCTGTTTTGTTACAATATACTAAATATTCCACTGTCCATGATGACAACTTTATTGTCTCAGTTCCATATAGTTTGTGTCGTATAATAGGAAAGGTATGGAAATTTTAGAAAATTAATTGATATTATGTTGTCAGCCTATGATGCTGCTACCAGAAAGCATCTTATTTGCTCTGGCATTGTAATTACATTTTTTCTTTGCGTACTTGCAGTGTAAGTAAAATGTGAGGCAGCGTAACTTGTGCTGCTGTTAATGTGAGGAAAACCAAAAGATAAATTTGAATTTCTGCATTGTGTTAATGAAAGTTTTGCTGTTTGTATCTTCCTAAAGCGTAACGCTGTTTGACCTTTTAAATACCTTTGTTTCCAAACACGAATGGACATAACACCCCTAGAAATTCATTTTATATATTTAGGCAATGAGGCAGTTCACTGCATTTTTTAAGATGTGCTGCATAATCTCTATTTTATTTTTCACAAAATGCCATTTATTTCATAATGCTGTCTTTTTCTGTTCAAATAATAAGTTTTTCTTAAACAGTGCGCAAAAATTTAAATACCTACCTCTGTCTGCTGAAGGTTAAGGATGACCAAGATTGTGGGGCACAGATGTCACTTACTTCAACTGCATAGAATGGGTCTTTATAACCTAATGGTACTTTCCAAGGTCATTCTATTTTCTCTTCAGTCCACAAGTTTTGTCTTCTTTGTAGAATACACTGAAAGGATAAGGAGACACATAATTATAGCATGTGACTGTCTAAGCATCCAAACCTGTCTACATTATGCATGCATGAACTGTTCAGTGGTGGAAAGTACGTAGGCAACCTGAACTTGACTTGTATTTCAGTGGGAACCAACCGAGAGGAGGCCGTGGCACTCCAACAGACAACAGTTCTGTGACACCCGTAGCCATTGTGACAGCCAAAGAGGAGCACAGTAGCCAGCCAGTAGTGGCCAATTTGGCTGCACTTCCTGCACCAGCTACTAATGCTGTGTTGCCAGACTCGCAGCCTCTTGCAGCTGTCTCAGAGTTACCAGTGAGTTGGTCTCGCAAATTTAATGCTTTTCTGGTGTTCTGATGTGTGATGTTAAAGATGGGCACAGCCTTGTTGTTTCCTGTAGATACAGTAAACCTCACATGCCACATCTTGCATCATTTGTGGGTAGTTCCTCATCAGATTTTACACAAAGCACTTGTATTTTTATTTTTAAACATTTTGCTAACTGGGGAGCATGGAGAAACCAGTTGTCATGACGTTTGAGCCTCCATAAACATTTTTTGAGTCTCATTATGCAGAATTTTTTAAAATTGGTTGGATATTTGGAAAATTTGGAGGGAGGAAGTAACAGTATGTTAGAGATACTAGCATGTTCGCATTGACTGTGAAAAAGAGTTCAGTAGCAATTACCTTCTTCACCTTCATTTGATTTTCCGTCAGTTATTGTGGTCTTACAGTTTTCTGTGTAAAGGCTCATGAAATGGAACTCAAACTGTGGAATGCAAATCTAATGTGCTTTGCTTGGGGGCTGAATGAAATTGGTATGCTGCGTGGCACCATAGTTACTAATCAAGTGCTGGGGTGAGATATGTATCACAGACACACTTGCAGTTGGCTGAGTGAACTGGTAGGTCACTTGATCCATAAACAGAAGGTCTTTTAGGCATGTTCTCAAAATTCGGAAAAGGAACTGGTTACTTTATCATGTCTGCCTGTCTCGCTGTCCGCACAAAACAACTGGGTTCTGACTGGCCAGATTTTTATGAATATTGATACTGTAGGATTTTTCAACCATCTGTTTGGAAAAATTCAAGTTTGATTGAAATCTGGTAGGAGTAACTTGTACTTTACATGAAGATGTACATTCATTCATGATAATGTCTGGCCGAATTCTTCTTAGAATGAGATGTTTCAGACAAAATTTATAGAGGAAATCAAAACGCACATTTTATGTTCAATAACTTTTTTCTGAAAATTGTGCTGTTTATGACATAATGTGGAAAAATATTGTAGAGCCAGAGAGGCCACATGTGACAATATAATATGGTGCATGTGCTTTACATGCTGGATAACTAAGGCTACACATGCGCACGCACGCATGCGCGCGCGCGGGCACGCACACACACACACACACAATGTTCAATACTTTCTGCTGTTCCCATGGCAGCAGTGGTTATGTGAACATGCCTCAGTGTTAAAGTTCTATGTACATTGCATGTCTTGTGTTGATGTAAGATTGTTATTACAAAAGGCTTTTGTGTTTGGACTTCGCTGTCTGGTTTATGTGCTTGTACAGAACTGTTTGCGGTAACTGCATGGTGCAGGCAAGGTCTGGTTAGCACTAGATAATGCTGCTGTTCAAATGTAACATCATTATTTGATACCATTTTGGCACTGATTTTTAGTGACTTAAACTATGTTCTGTATGCATGCCACTGATGTCTGCATGTGGAATAACAGCCTGCCTGTAGCATAGGGCTGAATAATAATGCTTTTGTTTGTGCTACTGTTTGCCACAGAAGTTATGAATCAGTAATCCTGTTTTGATTAAATAGCATGACAGTCATGCCACAGTAGTCCTGACATGGCACCTGTCCCAACATTGGAGAGTGGAGCAGCTCTAATGTCCCTCTGTTTTATCCTTTAATTTTTTTTTTGTTGGTCATTGAAGTAGGAAATTGGATGTGTTGTGGCAGTCGCTTGAACTCTAGTCTTATGTTTCATCAGTTCAGTCTTTGTTCCTAGCCACATAACATGTTCCTACTTAGAGGTGTTGTAACCATTTCTAAAAATTGTGCATAAAATAATTTTTTATTCAGAAGTATGAGAGAAAGTTTGAATCGTTAAGGCTATTTTGTTGTTACGGAGGGAGTGTTCTAGCAGTACTCTGTTCAAGAAGAACATTTATTGGCACAGATTGTCATGCTTTGTTGTATAATCACATCTGTTGAATTACTGTCATTTGGTTTGCACTGTATTTAACAGTGACTTCTCAGCTTCAGTGTTAGGCAACATTGGATGGTACAATGTTTTATGAAAAATACTGTTCAGCATTTGTCTGGTGGGATTTAGGAGAACCATAGGACCTCGGGGTGGACAGGACAGTTTCCAGCTTAGCATTTGAACCCATAACCTGTACACAGACTGCTCCATTGCCACATTCAGATTTAAATTATATATAGAGTTTATGCATCAAAGCACTTGTAATATAATTACTTTCAAGGTCATTTTTATTTGAAGTATTAGCAGCCTTTATTTTATCATACTGTAACAGTGATGCTACACAAAAATAGTCTGTAATCTGCCTTTAAAGAAATTCACGTCTGATATTGCTAGTGTTGAATGTTGATGTTGTTTTTTGACTAATGTTTTGTTCTGCTGTCCAAGTGTAACTGATGTAGTGTATTACGTTACACTGTGATTAGCAAATGAAGACTACATAAGGACATGGATTTCGTAATCAGTGCTGAAAGGATTCAATTAACGCTTGCTAGCCATTGCGTTTATATCCCAATGCGTAGGTGGTGTGATTCCAATAAAGTAGCTGGGATTTTTAGCAGCACTGGTGCCTGCTGAAGGTTCGCTGATTGTACTGACAAATGTTACACCCACACATTGCATTCTGTGCAGTCATCATTGCATTATATCCCTTGTCCATAATCTGACATAAATTGACAGTATAATCTGTATTAGTCATGTGGAAGTAACACATTTGAATTTGATAGATGACGTGGCTGAAAGTTTGTTTCACTTTTAGGCTTGTTTATGACAGGAAAACGGCCTTGCAGTTTCGAAAGTGGTCTGCGTGGCCACTGTAAGCGTGAATCTTGGTAGAAATTGTATACATTGGATGTGATCCCCACACTGTGTGTTGCAGCTCATTGCTGCTCCATAGCCATGTTAATAAAAGGCCTTGCCACTCCTAAGATACTAAGACTGCATTTAAAAGGTGGGGGGACTGGTAGCAGCATATGCAGTTTTTTTTGTGTAGACTGGGTCTTCACAAATTTCATGGTTTAGGCATTCAGTTTCAGGGGCGTAAGCAGTGCTGAAACACTCAGTACTTCATCTTGAAAGTTTGCATGATGGCTGAGCTTAAACATACTGTGTGGGATATAGGGATATTGGTGGGAGATGCAAAAGAATATGTTACATATAGTGATCAGGTTTGAATGGTTTTGTATGATAGTAAAGTTACTTGTCTTTTATAAATTTTGGATAATGATTTCTTTCAAATTTGCATGAAAGTTTGTAACTTTCATTTCATTGATGTATGGGACCAGGAAAATATGAGAGAACCAGTATTGCTTGAAATGTGATACCCAGGATCATCTCTGTTACTGACAGAACATATCATTATCCATTTCTTAACTTTCATGTAGTATGGGTGAAATTCTGGCATAAGACTGGAAGGAGTTAAAAAATGAGTCATTAAGGAAAATTTGTTGTGCAGTAAATGCAGTACATTATATTAACATGGGTTGTGTTAGAATTCGTGACATTTTATGACAGCTGATAGGTAATTAAATACCTGGAAATGTCATAAAAAGGTAAAAAAAGAAAATGCAAAGCCTGTAATGCATATCCGATCTAATTTACCTTCCATGTGGCCAGAAGGTAAATGTCCGTATACTTCATCGTACAGATTTGAATAAGCTTCGGCAGCATCGAAATGTTGTTCAGAAGTGCTGCCGTAAGATCGATTTATGAGACATGGCAGGATTGGATAAACTGTGAGACTGTGTGTTAGTGCATCATCACCTTTAATGCAGATGTGTACAGGGGTTTAAGAGCCCCCGACATGCCAGGTCCTGCCCTCAGGCAGCCAAAATTAATTGTAAAGATTATGAACTTCACAACTTACTTATATTTGTATTTCATATTTGTTGATTTTCAGTGCCACTGTCCATCTTTGTTTGTCATCTGTTGCTGTTTTTTCATACTTTGCCTGATACTGGTAATAGAAACCCGTGCAGTGCCATATAGGTGTAACTTCTGTGAAATAAAATAAGTAAGCAAGGCTACTGCAGTTTTTAATGATATACATGTGAAAGCTTGTGGTGAGTTGAGAGTTGGCAGTGTGAATATAGGGTGTGAGGTGTCATATAGTGGGGCCTCAATACTTGGGCCATGCAAGTGCCCTCAGAAATGTTTTTGTGAATGTTTGATACCCCATATGTTTGTCAACTGTGATCTGTATCCAGTGAACAGACAGTATTACTTGGATTTCTTGTTTGTCATGCCTAGTTGTACAGTTGATTTAACCGGTTATGTAATGCATTAGTATCCCTGTGTAATCTGCCTGTAACAACATGAAGTTAGCTTTGTAGACACATTTAACAGTTTCTGGTTGCTTTCTGCCAACAGTCAGAATCTGAATCACTGTGGTTGACTGGTTCATTACTTGTTATGTTACATGGACAGATCAGATTTCTTCAGTTCACTTCCTAATTAGGAAAGTAGACTGAGTTTGTCATAGTAATGAAGTTTCAGCCATGCTTGTTCTTGTGCCTTGAAGGTGGAAGCAGCAGTTTGCTCCAATACATCAGTAGCTTTCTGTTAGATTGCATGGTGTCACATCTCAGAATACAGCATTTGTCATAGCAGTCACCATGAGAACCTTAAATAAGTTGCAACCAGTGTAGTTATGTAGATGAAACAGTTATTAAAGTACTCTTTTGGCATGGTACATTTTAGGGGTATGATGTATGAGAGCTTCCTGTTTTTTGTTGCATTGTCATGCTACTCACTGCCTCTGCTTCTGCTTGCAGTTGTACCTCCAACCTCTGCCCAGTGAAGCCACAGCCCAGCAAACGGCACAGTGGCTACAGTCCAATAGGTTCGGTTCTTATCTGCGGGTGTTTGCCAGCTTCTCAGGAGCGGACATCTTGCGACTTTCTCGCGATGATCTTATTCAGATTTGTGGCTTGCCTGATGGAATACGTCTCTTCAATGCTCTGCATTCTAAGTGAGTAAGGTCTTCAGAGTATGGTTAGAAGCATGTAGAGAACAACTGTAATTCTAACATGGTGGGTTAAAACATACAGAAAGAATGCTTTAACCTTTGCACCACAGCTCATATTGATACTGTGCAGCAGTTAGATATTTGTCTATTTTATGATGCAGTGTGATACTAAAAGGTAAAAGGCAAAGTCCCTGCTTGTGTCATGAAGGCATATATTCTCAATATTAGAACTAGATGGAGGTGAATGATCAACATCATGCCCTTGCTGCTGTACCCCAAGGAAAGAACCCTGATACCCATTGAATTGGAGGCTCGGTGAGGCCCAGAGCTGGTCTGGACATTTTGGAGATGAGGAATATCTCTTGCTCATACCGGGATTCAAACCCCAGACTGTCCAGTCTCATTGTATGGTTAACTGTGTAGAGGCATGTTGCAGACCTATTCAAGAGTAGTGTGCCGTATCAACCCATTCACCTTGTAGTTGCTGCTGGTGGTCCTACATGGAGCAGATTGTCATAGTGTGTAACCAGAATGCACATTTGAATGCCACCACACGTGTTCCTTTGTCCATTCTTGTTTTTGTTCCTGTGTAAAAGTAGTTTGTGTTAAACTGCTGTGCAGCACATTTTGACTACAGTTCTGCTGTGTTTATGTTTATCAGGGCCATTGCACCCCGCCTGACCCTCTACCTGTGCGTGGAGCAGAGCTCAGTGTACCATGCCCTTTACCTGGATAATTTGTCTTGTGCTGAGATGGCCAGCAAACTGGCCCAGCTGATGGGTATTACAGCTGACCAGATACATGACATATATGTGCAAGGACCTGGAGGAATACATGTTCTTATTACTGATGATGTTGTGCGCAACATCAAAGATGAGGCCATGTTCACCATTGAAATACTGCAAGGTGAGAGAGTAATCTGTCTTGTATTGATCTTAAGTATGAGAATTCTCTGTCCATTATGAAGACATCGGGCTAATGGTACAGCTCCATGTTGTAAGTCGGTTTGCACTCTTGCACTAAAGTCTTCATGTTTATATGTTGTGCTACACTGTCAACGGTTAGCCGACCATGGTTTGATGTAGCTTCGTCCTATCATCATCTATACACGGGAGTAGTAGAATTTGATTCCTGAGTTTGCTGACCTCAGAAGTGGACTCATTTATGATGCTAGGTAGACACAAGTCAGGAAGGTCACTGAAAACATAACTGGAGTCACTGGCTTCAAACACTGTATGTAGATGTAATAGGAGAAGTTACTTTATGTATTTTCTCAGAATCTGTTTGGTCAGTGTTCCTGATAAACTCCCTGATATGTTCTTATGAAGCTGCAGGGAGGAGCACATCCTAAGAGCCTTGAGATGCATGTACTTCCTGCATTGTTGTTATTTAACTGGAATGTGCTTCATAAATGTGTGAAAGTTGGTGTGCTGCATCAGTTAGGGTAACACTTGCATTCTGTCAGTATCTATTCACAGTGTCCAAATACAGTAGAATTCATTTATTTTGGAAGCTGATACTCCAGACATCCTGATGCTTAGGCAGTTGAGGAACATAGTGCCAAGTCTATAAGTTTCGGCCTTCAAGATTGTCTCTACATCAACTATTGTGATATCTCCTGACCTTTCACCTGCTACTCCATCCACTTCTTCAGCTATCAGACTTCTGATCCACAGTACCCTGGTCCTTCAGCATCCCTCGTAGAAACTGCAGCGACTGCAGGAAAAATAGAATGGGACCATGATGCCCAGAACCAGCAGGTGAGGGAGATATCCAAGTGGAATAATACAATGATCAGTTGTGCAACTCTAATATAATAGCATTAATAGAAAATTACGTGTAATAACATGTCAGTATAGATGCCATTCAGTAATCCAGAATACTTGATAATCTGGCACCTGTCTGCGCCTGTGGATGTGAGATTAAAGGAATTCTGCTGTAATTACAAAATTACCAGATGGAACGGAAATGAATGATCATTCTTCCTTTGTATCTGCAGCAAATGAAGTTTTCATTATGGAGGTCTCTTTAAATTAACTCAAGTTACCTACTGATACTTTATTTATACTGTCAGTCTGATCATGGGATGTTTCACTGGTAAAAATGGATAAAGATGCTGCGTGTGTTTATATGGGAGTCTGATTAAAACTGTGAATTGTTTAAATTTTCAGATCAGTCAGGAGAGCGTTATCGACTCCTGTTAAAACCTGCTCCCCGCTGAGACAAAGGCTCAGAATTGGACCCGCGGCAGTCTTCTGTTGTCTCTGGGACACTGATCAGTGTATTCATGCCATCACATTGAAATTAAAAATTATATCTTCAACTTTCCTGAATTTTGCCCACAAGTTTCCGAATCGATGTGTCATAGATGTTCTCACATGTTACATAGGTAAGAACATGTGATAAAATGATGTAAATAAGGTCAAGATGTATGATTAAAGGCATATAACATACTTTCTTAATTCTCTGACTTAAATACAGTGGTAGGTACTTATCTGTAAGCCTTCTCATAATTACAATTTTTATATATCATCTAAGAAACTGTATTTTTGACAACTTTTTCTCATATTTGGGTGGCAGCTTTTCAAAACAAATACATATGGGGCCTGCTGATGACAAGGAGACTGGCTTTGTCTAATGGGTCCAAAATGTTGTGCCCCCCCCCCCCCCCCTCCCCACCCAAGTTGAACACAGAAACAGAGCGAGTTTCTGAAATATGATGTTGAATTTTAACCCTTTGGGTGCTGCATCTTAAAAAGCTTCCTTGTCACTCAGTCCTGAGTACTTGTTGCTAGCTGGAAAGGCTGTTTTTGAAATGCAAATATTTCCCTCCATTGAGAGACATTCTGAGCTGCTGTAGTGTTCTGCTGACCCACGTGTGGCAGACTGTGTTGCTTTATTCATTTCATTGGTCTGAGCCATGCCACTCACAATAAGGAAGTGTGCATGTTATGCTCTGATAGCAGTGCCATTGGTATGGTAAGGGTGTGCCATAGAACCATATAACATTTTGAAGGATTTTAATCAGATAATGGGTAAGTCCATTTGGAGTGCCATAGTAATAATAAAAATACAGATGAGGTTTGGTTAGTTGTCAGGAGCAGTGAATACATGTTCCTTTTTACAGTTTTTGGTGCAGAAGATATTAAATGCCCATGTTGTAAGCTAAATGGGCATATAATTTATGACTCATCAAAATATTGCCACAATGGTTGTGACTGTGTTCCTGTACTTTTTATGCAGAACGGACAGGGGGCTTGTGATGCTGTTGCTGATGGGGATATACGGCACCGTAATATATTCTGTGTTGCAAATTCAGTCTTGTAGGAAAAACTTGCCCATTATTCTGAAATCTAATGACAGTGGTGTATCATCGTCGTCATCGTCATCATTTTGTGGTGGTGACAGCACTCTAACTGGACTTGTTCTGTTGTCTGCTGTAGCAGTCATGTAATGTATCAGTTGTATAAGCAGTAGCTGTAGTGTTTTAAACATTTTATAGTCAGCACGTACAATGGCTTGGAAAGTGATATTGGAAATCATGTTTTATGTGGCAGATGGTCTGTGAGAAGTGTTTTAAGTAGGCAGGTATTACTCAGTCATGTGACTTGACTCTTACACCTCGTGAAGAGAAATTCCATTGCTGAAATATAGTACTAGATGCCCCATGTGAAGTTCGTTTAAGTAAACGTATATTTGATGAGTACGTGCGATGTACATTAGAAAATGTATGTTGGGGGTGGTGGCAGCAGCAGCAGCAGCAGCAGCAGTTTGCGTATTTGTTTTAAGTTTTTTGTGTAGTTGGTACGTCAATTTTGGCTAGGAAATACTACGAGTACCATCGTGCATCCCAACCACTGTCTTGTTCTGGCATTGCCTTTTCCTGTTCTGTTTTTAAGTTTCTTTAACTCTTTCAAACATGTCTGCCACACACTGTATTGTGGACGGAATAATTCTGTCTAATGCAAGGGGTGGCCATGGCGTGGTTGGCATGTGTTACTGGTGCAGCTCACGCAAGTTGCCTATGAAAATATTATTTTCAGGTAGTTCACATGAACATGATGCTGACCGTGAACATTCTGTATTCATGCACGACTTTCCTAAATTTCCTTCTAAGATGTGGCTTGTGGAGCATGAATGGCTGACCACTCCTGGTCTTATGTACTCAATAATTATAGATGTTTAATACATTTGAAGTGGGGGAAAGGTACGATAAAATAACGTGTTGGATGAGGAAGGTGAAATTGAAGCGTTATGTGTATGAGTGGAATATTCCATTAATGTTCTAATTCAATCAGTGTGACGAATATTAGTGACACATGACTCGCTAATTGTGGAATGGTTAACTGCCCGTAATTGTTCCACTTCTTACATTCACTGCATCTTGTTAGATTGCAGTTCATAATGAACTGTTATAAATATAAATTAGTGTGGCTCAACTTGTCACTTTTAATTTTATGCAGATATTACTCCAGTTTGTACTAGCATAATACAGTAGTCATCAGTTCTAGAACCCAAAGTTATCATTGTACCATGTGATTAGTAGGGGATGTTTATGTTTACAGAGTTTTAGTAGACAGTAAGTAAGAATGCATATGTAAAGGAATCGGTTGTCATGTCTCATAGTTTGTGTTTTTGAATCCAAGTCTGCAGTGTGTCTTGGTGTTGAGAGGTAAGTCGCTTCACTGATGAGAGACAAGCATGTGGACCTGAGGATTGAATATATGGCAGTGTTTGATATTCCAAGCAAGTGACCTGAGATTCACCAGAATAATGTATATTGCCTGTATTAAAACTGTTTCATTAATGTGCTGATAGCTACAGTTGCCATGTTTAGTAATTTGGCTGCTTAGTTTAAATTATAACTGGAATGGTGATAATGTGAGTGATGATTTCATCATTAATATTTCATGGCTTGAGAACTGTCCCAAGTCACTTAATGTCTTATAGCAGTGGTTCCCAAAGTGTGCTCCATGGACCCCAAACGATACACAACCAGTTTCTAGAGGATCCATGGATACATTTTTGTAATGGCTACTTTGAAGTCTACTTATTATTTAATTAAAGGAATAATGTTTTGTTAAAAATACTAGCAGAACTTGTAACAAAGAAACTTGCTTCATTCACGAAGTGAGTGACAGTCATTTTAATTAAGGTCAAATCATGCAATGCTTTGTTACATATGGTGCTGGTATGTGTTCGTATCTATTTAAAATCATTTCTGAGATATAAATTTTTAATTTTGGATACCTCTCACCTGGACACTATATTGATGTGGGCAAGGGTGTGACAATCTGTGGTTATTTTTCGAAGCCAAAAGGGGTCTGCGAGCGAAAAAGTTTGGGAAAATGCTGCTTTATAGGGCATTGTAAAGTGTCACCATTAAGTAACAGGTGTTTTGTTCTTGGAGTTTATTCATTTCATTCAATTTGCTTTTTTGGGACAAATGAGGTTTGTCTTTGTAAACTGCTTTAACTTACTTATGTTAGTAATGGAGATGTGGTGTTTTCTTGGAAGAGAGAATCTGATTTCACAATATTATTTAAATGTGACCCATAAAGAGTTAAGTAATGGTCAAGTGGTAGGATATTTAAGGAACAGAAATTTAAAGTGGATTTTGAGCCTGGAAGTCGGTCCACTTGCAGATGTCGCAGTTACTGTCCGAACAAGTTTTGCTGTGCATACATGCTCTTATTAGTGACCCAGTATGCTTCAAGCTAGATTTTATTTGTGTTGTAGTGTTAGCTTTTTACATCTTAACTTCACATGGTCTTGAATCCAACATGAAGTGGTCCAAGAGTCATTCAAAGTTTTTGGCTTGTGCAGTAGTTCTGTAATTGCTACTTACGAGAGGGACTTTTGTCACCCCTGTTCAGTTCTTTTGATACAGTAACCTTGAGCAGATTAGCTGATGTCGTCATATCTCGCAGACAGATTAATGTATTTAATGCTCTATGAGATTGTGTTTTTGAAATATTTCTCTACAGTTTACCTTCCATTAGAATTAATGTGTGTCCTTTTCATCATAGTCTGCACGTAAATCATAAGCTATTGGTCTGCATCTGTTGTCAGTCACTAACATTTAACACAGTTTTGCTAGGATGTTTGTCTCCTGCAACAGAGCTTTATGCTTTGGTATAATACAAGTAATTAGAACTTCTTTAAGTCAAGTTGGTGTGAGAATCACTACTGATACACTTTCAGCATGTATCTTGTGTATGGTAAACAACATTGTTGGTTTTTTTTTGTTGACTATATGTAGTTAAAAGTTTTACTATATATATATATATATAGTTTATATGAAAGATTTTTTATGTTCAAGGTGTCTGATGGGTAAGGGAAAACACAACAATATTTTGTTATCAATATTTATAAATCAGTTCATGCCCATGAGTGATAATGTAGGACTTGCCTTTAACCATTTGGTTTTTTGATAAATTTTAGCAATTCTTCAGCAGGAATTACTGTTGCCTTATTATCAGCTGCATATCTGTGATGAAAGTCTTTGTTGTTGGGGTAATCGTACAAAACTGTTGTTCATGCGCATGTTCATTTTTGTTCCTAGTGTTTGAAACTTTATCTCAATGCCATGCATCTAAGTGGTATACTCAGACTTGTAATTTTATGTCACTGCATTGGTGTTCGAAGGCTTTCATTTGATAATACAGAACACAGTTAACTGGTAATAACAGTTCTTGTGTTTTACTGTTTCTTTATGTGTTATTTTGTACCACAATTAGTATTGAAATTTCTTAACACATGATTCATTTTTTCCTCTTAATCAGAATTTTTACTTGACAGAACATTCATGTTCTGTATTTCACAATTCATCTTGTTGCAAGTTAATGTAATTATAGAATCAGATCTTCTCAGCGAGTTTAAAAGTACAGAACTATCTTATTTTTAGCATGTTTTCAATGTGTTTGCAGGTAGTAAAGATAAATTTTATGAAGTGTCATTTTACAGGTTATTTTTAAGGGTGTTTGCAAAACTACAAAAAGTGACTATTAGCTTTGTCATGTCTCCCCGTCCACGTGGAACATCTTGGCTGCCACTGGATGGATTTCTGTGAAATTTGGTACTTGAGTATTTTTTGAATATGTGTTGAGGACATTCAAGTTTCATTACAATTTGACAATAATAATGGGTACTTTATGTGAAGGCCAATGTACATTTATGACAAAATGTCGTTGAATTCATCTTAAAATGAGAAATGTTTTAACCAAAAGTCGTGGAGAAAATCAAAACACTCATTTGATGTTCAAACTGTGGACGAATATGAAAGAGCCAGACGGGCCACAGATGACAATATAATACGACACATGCGCTTTGCATGCTGGATAACTAAGGCGATAGACATACACCCAGAATATGTAATACGTACTGCCCTTCTATGGCAGTAATGGTAACCTGAACTTGCCTCAGTGTGTCATTTATACCATACATTGCCTGTTTTGGTAAGATCTAAAACAGTATTTTGATAGGACACATCTTGTGCAGTACAAATTAAGTTCTGATAGGAAGAATAAAGAGCGCAAATTTGTGGAATTTATTATTTGCAGAAGAGGAGCTGGTCTCTGAAGGATTTGTCTCCACAGCAAAATATTATCTTTAACCTTAATTAAATTTATTTTCAACCCAGCACAAATGTGTTGCTTCTTGATGTGGCAGCATGATGACAGCAGTGCCTTAAAGCATTTGATTAGAGAAACCATAATACAGATTTGTTAAATGTGCGCACTTGTGATACAAAGTTGATCAGTTTCTTGTATGAATAATATATCAAATAAGAATGGATGAAAAAGTAGAGGAATTTATTGGTATATTTTATGATCATACCAGTCTTTCCTTGTGAACTGTTGCCACTACTATTCTGTTTGTAAGTTAGACTCGTAAGGCCTTAAGTTATGTAATATTGATGAATTGATTTAATAAATTTTTAATTAGTTGATGTCACAGGACAGAAGAGTTTAGTCCAAAAACTACCAATGATGAAAGGTACATAACTGGAATATTTTGACTAACATTTACAGGTCTCATGTATTTATGCATATGGTTGAAAAGAGGGTGTCTAACTGCTTCCAGAAATTGGCATGGAATACTGTCTTTTTAAAGCTTTTGGGAATTTTTCCATTTCATCCAAAAATTGTTCTGGGAAATATCAAAACAGAGACTACACCATGGCCTAAAATGAGAATTGTGTGTGTGGTGCAGTGCAGCTGTACTTTTTTCTCGTGATTCCATAAGAAAGGAAATCATGTGACTACCTGAGTGTTTGGGTCGGATTTAAAATTTTAACTTATTAGGTAGGTTACCAAATTTTTGCTTACGGCATCTCTCATCTGCAAAAAGAAAGAAAGTTGTCCCTTTCAAAACCATGAACGTATATAGGGGGAGTGGACATACAGATAGATACGTACGTTCTTAACCTTGGCACTAGAGGGAGTTGAGTGGTAAATGTCATGCCCCAGCCACTTCACCACCTGGGTAGAAACCCTGGTATCCGTTCAGTAGGAGACTGGGTGCGCCCCAGAGCTCGTCTGGATGAAAAAGAAAGAATGATGTATTAAATTTCCATGACCATGTAGTCGTTCTTTTTTGTGAAGGTTTCTTCTTGGATGTGACTATGCATAGTCTGATTCACACCCTAGATGACAGGGTTCTTCATAGTCACGACTGTGCTAACCCCAAACCCCAACTTCTTAATGCTGAGTGTCCCAAAATCCTGTAACCCCTCACCCATGCTGACATGAAGTTGTGGTGTGTATATAGTTGTTTTCTTATTATATGGGATATACAGGCAGTTTCTGGGTTATGTAATATGCAACTTAGCATAAACTCGGACGTAACATAAAAAATTATTAGTATTACTGTAAGTGTTAATTTGACTTCGTGTCATATGGGGAAAAAACTGATAGGAATAATATTTTAAATGTGAGCATAACTGATGAGGTGTGATGAATAAGTGGGGGTGGGGTCACGTCTGACACGTAAATTTTGGTTTAGTTAAATGTTTCAGGAATGGAACCCCTACATAAGTCAGAACTGCCTGTAGTCACGAAATAAATGGTTGGCATGCCCACTTAAGACAGTCCAAGAATGAACTGTCATGAGCAGATGGGATCATGAGAGGTCAAACATGGGTGAAAAATGAGGGCTATGCAAAGTGATTTTGCGGTGACATTTGAAAAAACCATCTTGTCATGCAGTCATTGTGAGAAAATTTTTTAATGTATCGGATTGGCCATTATTTGCGGTGGATTGCAGCACTTGCCTGGATGCTTTGGAGTGGCCACTGTAAGGTCTGTATCTGCCTTGTGGCAATGTATTATGGGGATTGAAAAAAACTGAAGGTTGCCGAGAAGTGGTACAGGTCAAGTAAGGAAGTTTGAAACATGTTTGTTTTCATATTCTTTCTGCTGCTTCAGTTTTCTGAGTGGACTGGGGTTTGAGTAATTTTTGTCACAATGGTGGTGCTTATTTTATGTCAACATTTTTGAGTGACTGGGATCCAGAACTGGTTTTGTTTAATGCTCACAGTGCACACCTATGCTAAGTATTAACAGTGAACTGTAATACCATGATTTTCATAGGAAATGTGACGTTTTGGTATATCCTGTACATTTTGAAGTTGAATTTTTCTGTGTAGGCTTTTAAAGTATATTCCCTTGTTATAATCAATCTTGTACAATGGGAAGTTCCTGAATCTATGGCGTGTTGAAATGCAGTCAGCTGTTCCATTTTGTGCTCATACAAGGGCTGTTCAGAAAGTCCTTGGGCTGAAATAAAATGCTGTATGTACCAGATAAATTTTATTAAACATTATTGTCTTCAGAGTTGCACCATGTGGAATGAAAACAGTGATTCCAATGGTGTTTCCATTTTGCCCAGCATTCTGCCTGCAAATAATGAAAGTTGGATTGACTGGTCTAGCATTTTTTCCTGTAGTTCCTCTGCAGATACTAATCAACGTTATCACATTGGAGAAACAGGCTGTGTTCGGCCATTGCCCTGGTCAGTTGTTTTGCACTGTGTCTTGTAATGTTCAGTCAGAAGTGTAATATAGTTGAGCGATTTCACTGGTTGAAGTGTCCCTGTTTCTTTCACGAAGGCATATAGGGACTGAAGATAGGGCTGGATTCATTAACGTTCGGGCTGGAAGGGGGTAAAGTGGTCGGTCAGCTTCATGCCGTGGTCGCTTTACCTTCGCGGAAGGGTCATCTCCCATTCAATTGGAGGTTGGGTTGGCCCCAGCCAGTCTGGAATATGGATCAGAGATGGGTCTTGATGTGTATGAGAAGGAATAAATCTCTAGCCTTTGCCAGAAATGGAACTACAATTCCGTCGACCTCCACCTCTTTTCTTAACCAGCACGCCTGTGTAATATAAATACTGGTTTCTTCAGCATATTTTATTGTATTATTATTGGTATAAACATACGAATTATAACACGATCTAGTACATGTTTTGACCTTCACGGGTCATTTTCGGGTTATAAAACATAACACGTACACACACCAATTCCGGAGTGTCATTCGTGTACAAAAAGCAAGCAAAATAGCTCATTAGTTTTTACAGCAACCTGAAGATCTATACAAGTCGAAAATTTGTCGTACTGGGACAGCATTTATGTTACAATTACTATGTTTGAGCAGATAATAATATACAATAAATTACCGTTGTGCAGACAAAGAAGCCAACAGTTCTATTAATACGTCATCGTAAATACTGCGATGCAAACAATGCGGATTAGCTAGTGTCTGGCCAATGCTAGCCACCATCCTGTTTCTCCTGGCTGTTTGTGCGTTTTGAAAGTTTAAACGAGTATAAAAATGTAAAGGTCATGTAGGACACTAACAAAAATGCCAACAAGTTTGATGGGCTGAACTCAAAATATTACAAACAGTTACAATGGGCTGTAGAGATACGTGATTTGAGCTTTCCACAGCAGTGGGGCTAATCTTTGCTTCTGGGATATGACGTGGCGTCATGGGGTAATTAGATACCGACGTTTCGCGGGAACGTTATGTTCTCGTTTTCAAGAGTTCATAAGTAAAACATTGGGATTTGATTACCCCATGACGCAACCACATATCCCACAAGTCTCGGCAGGATGTAGAGATATTTTATTTTCATGTGTTTCATGCACTGATCGTCTCCAATCATATGTTTGGTCCATTGCGCAGGAATTGCCAGCTGCGAGACGTAACGGTGATGGTGGAAGTGTAATATTAGGGACGTTGTAACAAAGTAATTGCCACTTACACACTAAAGGGTAAGTACAATGGACAAATAAATATCTGGAGTGTGTAACGGTACCATAATGACACGATGTAAACGTAACAGAACCGAGCGCTTTGGTCTAAATGTAGCAGTGACATTTGGTGTTGTGCAACCCTGCAAACTTAGGCGTGATTTGAGGTTCGAACAGCGTTGTTTGTATTCGGTAAAATTATATTAACATTTTTCTTTTTAGAATTTATTGCGGTGTAATTGTGGAAGCAGTTGATCCCAGTAGGCACCAAGGTTATTCTTTGCGTATTGTTGGGGCTTAATTGGTTCTTTAGGTAAATGGAATTTTCGTCGTTACGGCGTAACATTTCATTCTGGGACAAGGTGGCAGCGATGTGTGCCGTATGTGGCGCAACACCACTCCTCTCCCATGCCATCGTGATCTCCCTGGCTGCCGTGGGTGTCGTACCATCACTCCCCTCCAACCCTACAGGCATGGACCCAAGCCCTCGGCCCCGACCTGCCACCAGCCACCTGCCGTACTTTTAGGTCTATATTTCAAACGCAGGCAGTTCAAACATTGGTTGACACTGTCGTATTTACATAATTGGCGTGCAGTTCTTAATATGTTGGGTGAAAGCATCCATACTATAAAGAAAAACACAAGCTTTACTAAAGAGATTTTTTTAGAATGCTGAGAAAACTAAATATGTGGTCATGTCTTGAGACCAGCATGCAGGACAAAATCACTACATAAAGACAGGTAATAAATTCTTTGTGAGTGTGGAACAGTTCAAATATTTTAGAACAATCCTAACAAACAAAAATTCTGTTCATGTGTTGTATCTGCAGTTTGGAAATTAACATAAATGAAAAATATAAATTAAGCTTAATCAGTTGTGTTGTACCAGCTACTACTGTATGTCTGTAATATTTTTTTAACTTACTGTATATCTAAGGTATTAACCTGTTTCAGATTCGTAGAATGTAAATAGATTCAATTCATTTCAGTGGAAGTATTGGTGTGTGTGACAGTTGGGATGTGTGAAGTAGAGAGTGGGGAATGTGTAACTTGTCATAAGTTTTGTTGGAAATGACATAGGAACAAAATTTGTGTAACTTGTGATATATTCTGTAATTTATTTTGTTTTGTTTTCCCCAGAATGAGTGAGGCTGTTCAGAATCAGACAGATGTGCCAGTAGATGATGAATTGCATAACTTAATGAAGGAGTACAGCATTCCGCACATTGCAGAGTTTGGTCACGATTCGTTGCTTTCACAGTCACAGTATGCCAAGGTACAATATATCATAAACATTGTTTGATACGACAGTTATGTTTAAAATCTAGCATAATTTGGGAAATTTCTGTCTCTACCTCACTTTCAGGCTTTGTGTTTGAGTCTATATGTTGGACATCACATTATGCTGTACAGGGTGATTCATGACTTGTGGACACTACTGCAGGAGATGTCCGTAAGTCATGAATCACCCTGTATCGTGTTACAAAATAGTATTTAATCCCTTTTATTATGACCAATTAAATGCACAATGTCACTGTGTAATTTTATAATAAAATATTACATCCCTAATGTGTTTCTGTCTTTCATAGATCATCATCAGGGAGACCATATGTCAATCAATAAGTGTAAAACATCAAGTAGTATTGAGGCATTTGTTTTATGTAATTTCTGTTTGATGTTCTTATAGTGATGGACATGTTTTGCCTCTCTGGCATTAATAAATGTGATATTATTAGCCAACGAAATGCAAAATGTCAATAAGTATAAAACTTGAATTATACTTGCTGATTGATATATGGTCCTCCTGATGGTGATCTATGAAAGATCAAAACATTTTGGGGATGTAATGTTTTAATTGTAAAATTTCACATTGACATTGTGCATTTAGTTGGTTAAATTAAGATGGTTTATCAAATAATGCACAAAATGAATAATGATAACATTAATTATAGTCGATTTATTGCATCAACTAAATGCACACAGTGTTCATGTATAGTACATATATTGCTCCAACATGTTTCGGCATTTAGAACACCATCTTCAGGGAGCATCTATTTCCAAATTTAAAACCAGCTGTCAGAAGACCAGTCACAAGTGGCATTATGTGCTCCCTAAAGACGGTGTTCTGAGCGCCGACACTCACTGGAGCGATATATATACTGTACATGAACATTGTGTGCATTCAGTTGGTGCAGTTAATTGACTGTAATTCATCATAACAATGCATGGAATATACAGCCTTAAAATGATAATATTAAATTTAGTATCTAATCACCAGCAACACAAGTATTTATTAGTGTTTTTATCAGGTCAAATTATAGGGCTGGATGTTTTGACCACACCAGCAGCAAAAATAACAAAGAAATAATGTATAAAAGATGAGAGTAAATTCCTGCACATTAAGAAACAACATCTAAACCAAAAACTATACCAGCTACATTTAACATTCAATATGGAGTGGGATAAACAGCAGGATTCTGTTAATACATCAATGGAGGAAATGTTGAAAGATGATCTCAATAAGAAATACCAAACACTTGATACAAAACTGGATGGATTAACAAAAACTCTGATAATTTCAGTAGGTCTAATACTACATTTTACTCCTGGCTGATCAATAAAACAAAAATAATCTTTACAAATGAACAAATATCATCCCTCAATAAAGGTATGCTATACAGTCTGTACCATATGTCCAAAAACTGGATTAAAACTCCAGCTTTAGTAGCAGAGACTGCCATCAATTGTTTACCAATACAAGAACAAGATTTCATAAGATGACCACCTTGTGGTTGAAACATGTAACTGGATCTGATAAAAATGCAAAAAAATACTTGTGTTGACGGTAACGAAATGCTACTTTGTGACCGAGTGTTTTGCATGGCATTTCATGTCAGAACCCAACCCTCAGACTGGCTATTGTAACTGATACTTTTCGTGGCTTTCCTCAGCTATGCTGGTGGCTGCAGTGTTCCCACTCAAGTAGTTTTAAGCAGTTCCCATTGATTGCTATGAACTGTTCAGTTAACTGTCCATCACTTCACTCATTGTAGGTCATATTCCATGATATAGCTGACACGTACCCAACTGATGCTGACATCTGTTGCCGATATTCTCTGACCAATGGTGTAACTGTCTCCCATGGAGATCGAATTGCCCTCTATCGTGTGGGATGGAGCTCTGTTCAGGAACACATTGCATTTGAATTGGTGCCGATGACAGATGCAACTGAGCTGCAAGTTCTTATCAAAGGTGTGTTTAGTGTAGTAGGATATGTGAAGCTTAATTTAAAGCAGGTATGATGTTCTTACTCTTTCACTGTAGATAGTCCCCATGTCCCTAACTTGACAGCACATGAAAAGCTTTGTACATTTCTATTTCTGATAGAAAGTGCTGAAGAAGGACATTGTCAAATCAACACACAGCAGTGCAGTTTTCAGCCTTACCTTCTGAGGTCTGAGTGAACTTTGGTGAATGTGCAGACCTTATGGATGTAAATAAGAATGCTAGATTTTAGGTAGCTGCTCTTTATAGTTTTTTGTAGCAGCAGGCATTCAAAATTGAGCAAATATGAGCCACTGCGGCTTGTAGAAAATGTTAACTTTGTTCCTAATTGAGCCAAGGAGCTCATTTTCATCAGTTGATTTGAAATTAGTGAGGCTAGTAATGCCATTGTGAGATGGTTGCTCACATTCTCTTGTTTCTTGGCCATGCGGTAGTAATTGCCAGTATTTTAGAGGAATTCCTACCCTGATGAGGTAGGCAGCAGGTTTCTGCAAAATGCTAGTAACCACATGCAAGGATATATGTTCTCATAAGCCACAAGGCCACAACCTAGTGTTTCACACTTGTGAGAATGTTAGCTGTAAATTATTGTATTATTTTATTATAAGTTGTTATATACAGTCGAACCTGGTTATAATCCTGACATCGCTTTATGCAACACCTCGCCTATAGCATCAGATGTTCTGTGGTTTTGATTAGTTCCTCACTGTCAACCATAATGTTACATTACTGGGTAATAACAACACTCATTTATAATGACACAAGATATTAAGTCCCCTTCCTGATGTTATAACTGAGTTTGACTGTAATTGTGTGGACACAGACAAAATAAGTGTTACATGATTCCTGTTACACAGCCAGCAGTCTCCCTAAAGATGGGGATGAGTTCTATCAGCTGTGCTATGTGACGATAAATGACATGGTTTGCGGGGCCAGCGTCCCCTTCCAATTCCGCCAACTCCAGGAGAATGAACTGTGTGCCGTGGAGGAACAAGATAGTGTGATGGTGGTCAGATCCAGGACTGCTTTCACTGAAGAGAAGCTAAGACAAGTAATTTGAGTAAATTATGTATTTTACCCTGTCCATGAATAAGAACTCAAAAAAATTTATATGAAAAGTGTTACTAAATGGCCTTACCACTCTAAAGGCATCCTATTTTCTGTTTCTGTCTGTGGACATCCTTTGAAAGGTATTCATACATCAGTATGTTGTACAGGACAGGATCAGTTGTTGTTGCACATGTTGGACCCAGTTCCCAAGTTGTTTGTTCGTGCAAAAAGCAATGCAAACTTGTGTCTTATTTGTGTACACACGTTAAAGAAAGAGTACAGGGTGCCTGAATGGGGTCAGGTTAACCTTTTCACTATGATGTCATTGGTGCCGTGGTTGTTCTCACTTCCAGTTTTTTGTAGGCTTACTATTTCTATGAGCATTGTATGTAATTTCTTTTATGTGTTATTCATTTTTTTCTCGCTAGATATGGGATAAATTATTTTTTTAGTAGATGTTTAAACTGGATGTTGGTGACGGAATTTATGTTCTGCTGTCTGTGAAGTGTATGACTACTGACAAATTTTCAGTGACCATGTTTTGTAGAGCACATACTTTCACACAGTCTTGTATTGGTTGAAGGCATTTGTTGCAAATGAACTTCTGCAGGATGAGAAAGGAAATCTGGAGGAGAAAGTGAAGATGTGGGACAGTAAATACAGCAAAATAGCAGCAGAACTTCAGGCAATCTTGGAAAGGCTCAGCAATTTGGAAACTGAAAAAAAGGTAGGTGTTTTGTATGTAAGATCTAGCTCTGAAATGGTTACAGACACAAGCAAGAGATAGTAAGTAATAACAGTGATTAATTCTAATGCAGACGGTGGAGAAGAAGCTGGAAGATAATATGTGTTTTGTGCACCAAGTTGAGCAGTTGCAGCAGGATCTGCTTGTAAGTGATGAGGAGAAGAGCCAGATTGTCTCCAAGCTGAACAAAGCAGAGCAGCACATTCAAGTGCTCACAGCCACTGTGGATACTCTAAGTGCTGTGAGTAATTTACAGACAGACTTGAGATGTTGTGCAGTGGTTGGTTTCTGTACTGTATTACTTTGAGTTTAAGACACGCCATTCTTCACATCTTTACAGACTGCAAATTAAGGTGCATCTTAAATTTGGGGTATTCTTTTTTTACTCTTCAGAAGTCTCAAAAACATAATTTCCCTCAAAGAACAGGTGGCCCCACTAAAAGAGTAATAAATTCTACGGATGGTGCAAATGTATCTGCTTGCAAAAATTTGTACCGAAAATCCATTTTTAAAAGTGGGATGAGCCTTAAATTAGAAGATGTCTTAAATTCAAAGTAGCATGATAGTCACCTGATTGCTTTGGTGGCTGTTGTGAGAATTCCGAACTTCATATAGGCATTGTGAGTGTATGAAGAACTTTCTAATTCTTATCCTTTTGTTCTGTTGTGTTGAAAATTTGTGAGTAAGCAGTACCAACGTAGTAAGTTACCTGAGTGAGTTATTACAGTGTTTGGTAAAAAGATCTATGCTGTGTATATTATGAGAAAAATAAAATTGAATGTGTGTTTGAAGGACAAGGAGCGCATGGCACAACTGTTACGAAACAAGACACAGAACGAATCAGGATGTGCTGTAAAAATTAGTCAGTACGGAGCCCAAGTGGACAGCCTCACACATATGCTGGAAGCTTTAACTCAGAGCAAAGAGCTAGTGGCACAAGAGCTTGCAGTGGCACGGGCAGCTAATTGTGAGGTACGGCTGACTTTTATGTCTCATTTATTCATAGACTTTATGTTCCATAATGCTAAACAAAGTTTTTCTTTTCTTTTAAGTTGCAAGAAGATATACGAAATCTGGAAGTTGCTAGAAAGGTGCTACAGGATAACATGTTAGGTAAGTTGAGACACTTGATGCAGAGTGTAAAGTAAATTAAAGTTATCCCTATTATGTCATGAAGGTGAATGGGGCAGTGGAGGTGTGGCTCCACACATTCTTATCCTTGGCGTTAGATGGAGGCAAGTGGTTGGACTCATGCACTGGCTGCTTTACTGCTGGGGGAACAGCCTTCGTTCCTCAGCCTGGATGGGCCCCATTGTGGTCTGGATGCTAAGCAGAAGAGAAAAATTTCCTGCCGCAGCTAGGATTCTCAACCTATCATGTGGTCCTCACCCTAATCACTGTAGTGACTAAGCTATCCCCATATGCTGGTGCAGGGGGTAGGGCAGTGTGTGTGAGTTTGGACTTGCTTGAACTTGAGTAGATAAAGGAAACAGTGAGATTTTTTAGAAGTAATTTTTAACAATATTTTCAGATGTGGCACAGATTTTTCGGAGCATCTATAATATAAAAGAGGCAAGTTCATTGATGGTGACTGCACTTCGTTCATTTATTTGTTAAAGTCATGTATTGTGAGAAATGATGGGAAATGGTTGGTGCACTGCCATATTTTAGAGCCACCGTGTTTATATTGTTTATCCACTTGGTATACAAATCAGTTGCAAATGTGAATGAAGGTGAGTTGAAATGCAGTGTTATGGCCCCTCTAAAGGCATTGGCTGAGATGAAGCCTCTGAATACATTCAGATATAAAGCTGATGCCTTTAACCAGGATGAGTATCCCTGATGCTGTGACTTTCTAGTAATGGGAAGTTCTGTCAACTTACCAGACTTGTGTGTAATGAAAAGGTGTGATGACAGTTTTTTATTTCATTTATAGGAGTGCAGGAAGAGAATAAGATACTTCAGGAGGAGGCTGCAAGTGCCAAGAAGATTTCAGAAGAGAGGGAAAAACAGATAAATGAACTTCAGACAGAAAAGGAATACCTGTTAAGTGAACTTGTTCAGGCAGCAAGTAAGAGGATAAAGGAAATAAAGATAATGACTGAAGTTTATGAGGGACGTTTGGAAGAATTAGTGGACAAAGTTACGCTTGTAAAAAAGGATTTATGTATGGTTAAGGCAGAGGCAGATAAAAGAACAAAAGAAGCCATGGATGCAACTGAGATGAACAAATGCTTGACACAACAGTTGTTAGAGGCACAGAATAAAATTTCAGAACAGGAGCATTCTATAGCAGAACTAACATGTGAGAAGGAACGTTTGGCAGCAGATCTGTGGAAGATTGTTGATTCCCGAAGTAAGCTGATCCGTCATAATGAACACCTCGCCGATCATTTAGTGGACCTGGAAAATGAATCGTGCCCCCTGAAGTTACAACCACAAGAGCTTAGTGCTGAGCTGGAGGAAAAAACCCATTTCTGCAAAGATTTCACAGATTTAGAGCACAGAATTGCTAACTTAGAAATAGCTAAAGAGGAGGTCACAGCTGATGTGAATGTCCAGTTGGAAAGGATTAATGCAATTGCTGAGCGACTTTCAGAGCTTGATACTGAGGAAGAGAAGCTGCATTGTGAGCAGCAAGGGGTAGCAGCTATTTGTGACCAGCAGGGGAATGCCTTAATAGAAACAGTTAATGAATTGACCTCCTTAGAAGAACGTTTGAGGAAAGATTATCTGATGGAAGGTGATGCTGAGCTGCATAATAATTCTGAAGCAGACAATCTGAAGGCAGCTGTCAATGAATTGGCGGTTTACATGGAGAGCTGCAGAATGAGGATATCTGAGATTAATCAGCGAAGGAAGGAGATAACAGAGGAAAAGTCTGTCCTGATGCAGCAGCAGTCCCACGCTTTGGAAAGGAAGAATGAGTATGTGAAGTATTAGCATTGATTGCGTTTTTAGTAAACAAGTGTGTAATTATTCATATCTTCTTCATGAAGATTGGTCTAATGTCCCGAAACTTTTGAGCATGCAGTATGGTATTTCCACTTTCTAATTTGTAGGCAGGTGGATTAGCAAATCCATTGCAGTTCATATGTAAGAATGAATTTTAGGCACTACAGATGCAGGTCACTGTGTTTTCAGAATTCCAGGATAACAAGTCTTAAATAATGTTCTTGTTATCATTGGGATGTAATTAGGAAGAGTGATTTTCTAGGCACTGAGTTATGTTTGGATATAGGAAAAGTTTGCCATTTAAGTTGGTTTCATAATGTAGAGATTTTTTTTTTTACCCTGGCTTTACTGAATACTTTTACTAACTCATTTACCCACTCGGTCCATAGTGTTCAGGTGTGATGCCTGGTTAGCTCCTCAGCTGATTCCAGAGTTGGATAACTATGTTGTGATCCGTGTGCCGCTGCTGATAGAATTATTCTGTGTAATCTACAGTCTTGCATATTCTGTGTATATAGTTCAAGCATGTGTTATTTAATGAACATAAGGCACTGCATCAAGTAAAATGCACCTTACAGTGTGTGTTACACCTTAACTCTGGCAGGTTTCAGTTCTGATGGAGCCATTATCAAGGAGTAAAAAATAGTGGGTAGTAGTATACTTAGGTTATACATGCATGCAATTGCATCAGTATTAAGCAAATGTACACCAATGTAATGCAAGGTGTTAACAACTTCTTATTTTTGGAGGTATCAGTAGTTTTTGCCATGTTAAGTGGGTCCCTGTCACCACGGCATGGCACGTCCTGAGATCGCAGGTGGAGGAATGGTCTCCAGTTATGGAGAGTAGCTGCGAATACATTGAATAAGCAGTCATGGACAGCCAACAAGGGGTGGTCTTCCCAGCTTGCGGGTTGGGTGAGGTGCTAACAACTCCTCACAGTAAAAAATTTAGTGTTAGAAAACACCTTACACAGCCTCAGACCCGGACTGATTCATTGGTTATATGACCCAAGCGACGGAAAATGGATATGGGATTTGGCACGTGTAATGTGAGGAACCCGTATAGGTCAGGGTCACAACAGTGGTCAGGGAATTTGCGAAGGAGACCACTTGGGAGACACAGGCATAGATGGGAGAATAATACCAAATTGGATCTTCAAGAAGTGGCATGCGGGGCGTGGACTGGATTGAGCTGGCTCAGGATAGGGACAGGTGGTGGGCTCTTGTAAATGTGGTAATGAACCTTTGGGTTCCACAAAATGCGGGGAATTTCTTGACTAGCTGAGGACCTGGTAGCTTTTCAAGAAGGACCCTGTTCCATGTAGTTAGTTAGTTGTCAGTAGCCTTTGACTGTTGGGCAGGTACAATCTTATACACCTTGCTTTACATTGCCATATAATTTGTTCAGTATCAGTATGATTGTATACGTGTATATTGTATGTTTGCCAGCCCCCACATTATTTATGGCTCCTCGGTAATGGTTCTGTAAGAACTGAAACATGGGAGTCAAAGTGTAAGTTCTGTTGTGTACATTTTACCTGTTGCAGTATATTTTGTTGGTTAAGTGGTAAATAATCTTGATGGTAAACTGATACAAGAAATTGAAGGCAGTTTTAATATAAGTTTGGAAAGAATAATACAATATCTACATAATCATCTGCTTTTGAATACTTTCTGTCAGTGAAATGTATGTGCTAAGCATGTTACTACTTCTCTCACAAGATAATGTAAACCAACTACCCTGGCCCCTAAAAGCTGTT
This sequence comes from Coptotermes formosanus, assembly GCA_013340265.1. Lineage (NCBI taxonomy): Eukaryota > Metazoa > Arthropoda > Insecta > Blattodea > Rhinotermitidae > Coptotermes > Coptotermes formosanus. The sequence continues at coordinate 581,583 of BLKM01001059.1, forward strand.
AGTGCTGCCTTAACAGCAAGTCTTTTCTTTCCTACTAGTGTCAAAAGTCAGTGGGATTCATGACAAATTTTCTTTGTTAATATGAAGTTCAGAATTTTCATTTGTGGAGGAAATTGCATCAAGACAAGGCAGTAATGAGGTAATTCCGTAACCATGGATTATGTTGAATTTGACAATGGGTTTTTACTTTTAAGGTGCAAGAAGCGTGAAGAACAAATTTACCATGAGCTGACTGCACTGCAAGAGCGCGAACGTGAAATAGTGTATGAATGGGGAGGTCCGTTGACAGCATTGCAGACTCAGTTGGACCACAGTCTTGCTGCAGAGGAGAAATTGCCTCTGATGGGGCAGGAGAAAGCAGAACCACAGCAGGAATTTGAAGAAACTAGCAGTTTACAAGAGCAGGTTGGGCCATTATCTCAGCCTGTCCGTACATACCATATTTACCTGAATACAAGACGACTCTGATCTAAGATGACCCCCCCCCCCCCCAAAGGAAAAGATGTCTGCCAAGGCAAAGTGTATTTATCCAAATCTAAAAAGACCCTACAAAAATAAAATGTTTGCTAAAAAATGCGTATTTTACTATCAATTTCATACACTCAATACACAAAGCACGTCACATTCCATCTACCTGTAGCAAACACTGTCACTGTCTCCATCTTCACAGTCAGTGCTTTCATGTTCCTCACACTCGCTTCTGACATTCCCATCCTCTTCACTGTCATTCCGCAACATATAATCTTCAGTACCATCCATTGCATTGGATATGCAGCACTTCTTAAAACCCTTCAGAATCACTTCTGGTGAGATGCACTGCCATGCCATTATGATCCTCATTGAGTAAATAATACATTTATATTTCTTGATATATAAACTGATTTGAACCCACAAATATTCAGTTTTCTCCACGGATGATGTTAGTGGTGTTAAGAATTTTAAATACATCTGTTCTGGATTTTTGTGTTGTGTCTGTTGTCTGATCAGTCTGAGTTCATGGCTGTGTTTATGGTCTTTAGTTTGTGGATTGGTCCCAGTTTTATTTTTGAGTCTTGCAGTTAATTTTGAATTTTGCAGTAGCCATTTTCCTGTTAATACCCTTGGACTAGATCTGTTCTCAGGTGCATATCTTAACAAATTTAGTGTTTTTGTGGTGCTTAGTGACTGAGAATACCTCAATGTAAGGGGTCTACCAGGTTAGGTGCTTCTTTGCCTAAAGACGGAAACAGAGCGAGCTTCTGAAACGTCAAGCTCCTTTAAAAAATCAGAGGATGCACAGGTCCAAAAAATGAAGTTTGTGTCTGTTAACTTTTGTCATGCTTTGTTCTGTGTTTTGTCTGCACATGACAGTTTGGTGATGCAGGCCTTTGTTTGGCTTTGCATGGTCTGATTTAGAGCAGTCCAGTTTGCATGGTCCAGTTTGATGCTTCGTAGGCGAATTTAAGATTACCTCACATATTTAAGCACCAAATTTAATGGAAAAATCCTCTTCTTGCATTTGAGTAAATATATGGTATTAGACTTGGCAATACAGCAAAAGTGAATTAGTTTATAACAGCATGAATAATTTTCATTATAAGAAATGAATTTGCTTTTGACAATATAAATACCACACTCAGAAGCAAATGGGATTCTTTTATCAGTATTTCACTAAAACTGATGTCAGCATGGTATTATGTAATGCAAGATTGAAATTGTGAATGAATAATGCTGGGAAATTAGAACTTGGTATCACACTGAAGGATTACCATGTGAGTTCCATAATAGTGGGATTTGCTACACGGTACATGACAAGCGGGGGCCGCGGTGGCGCAGTTGGTTGAGGCACTGCGCTACAAACCGGCAGGTCGGGGGTTCGATTCCCGATGGTGTCAGTGGAATTTTTCATTGGCATAATCCTGTCGGTCGCACTATGGCCCTGGGGTCGACTCAGCCTCTAACGGAAATGAGTACCAGGAATATTTCCTGGGGGGTAAACGCGGCCGGTGCGTAGGGCTGACAACCTTACCACCTTCATGTGCCGATTGTCTAGAAATCTGGGAGCCTCGACCTCCTGGAACCCTGTGGGCCCGTCCAGGCCTGTAATGGGACTGCTTTACCTTTTTTTTTTTTTTTTTACCTTACATGACAAGCATGATAAGAGTGAATCAACGTAACAGGATGTCATGATATCTATACCATTGAGCAAAAATGGGGACTGAGGCTGTTTTTGTGTGAGTGTATTACTGTTGCTGATTGGTGCATCACTTGCCAAGTTCAAAACCCTGGAATGAGATATTCTTAATACATAACAGCTCACTGTCATATGCACCTTGTGAAGACAAGTGATTTTCGTTTCCCACTCCCCCCATTTTAGGTTGGGTCCTGTTGTGTATAACAGTACCTTGTCTACCAGACTAAAAATAGCTCTATAATTTCTTAGGATGAAGAGGATACATAGATTAGGTTTCTGTAAGACTCTGCCAATATACAGTTAGTGACCATGATGAATAAGCGTGGTGCATTGTCCCAAAAAGTATTATAGTGAGGGTGCGAGGATATGTCAGAGCAGTACTGGCCGGCCTGGTGTTGGTGGAAATTGTATGCTTCACCTTGTACGTCTCGCACACACGTTAACACCATTACCTCTGCATCTATGGACAGAGACAGAGAGGGCTTGAAACTGTAAATCAGCAGTAATTGTAGAGACTTAACTATTAATTTCCTTAATGAGCTTAAACTGCTGCAGAAATATGTTTTTAATATTTAATTTTTTCCCTGGTAATGCACCTTTGGATTGCTAAACAGTTCAGCAATTACATGACTGGGTGATCATTAGCTCTTCAGGCTCCATGCTGGTTACGGATATTACCGTGTATTTAGAGATTCTGTAATTCCTTCCTTGTGCATAGAGAAAATGCTGCGTTTGAATGTGCATTATATTTTTTCTTTTTTGTCAGCAGTGTGGTAGCCTAAATGCTACAGAAATGAATGTATGGCAGAGAAAAGAGCAGCAGTTGAAACTGCGACTGCAGATGGCAGCAATAGAGTACAGAAAACTGTATGCTGAGAAGCAGAAACTGGAGAAACGTCTGGCAAAACTGCACCACAGACTGAATGAAAAGAAAGCAAAATCATCTTCATCAGAGGAATCACAGGCGAGCGGGTGTGTGGTAAGAGGGCAGCCGGCAACTGAGGAACAGGCTGTGGAGTCTGATTCCAGTTCTACAAATGACAGGTATGTAATCAAAAATGTCTTTACAAAGTCACAGATCATAGATATTAAAGGTAAAGGTAAAGCTGTCCCTGTGTACACCATGAAGGCAAATGGGAATTGGGGGTATAGCTGTGTTTATTCTTAACCTTGGCACTAGCTGGAGATGAGTGGCCAGCTTAGACTCCTGTCTACTTTAGTCCTGGTGACAGTGCTGCTGGTACCCACTGAATAGGAAGCTGGACGGTTCCCACAGCTACTCTGGATGACGTCAGGGAGAGAAAATCTCTTGCTTCTACAGGGAATTTAACTTCTACTGCTCAGACATCCAGCCCCATATTCAGTTTCCTGTTCTAATAAGCTGTCTTGGCTCATTGGGTCGGATATATGACATAAATGGCAATCAAAAATAAAATTACTTATATCAGTTTTGCTAGTAGTTTTGCAGCAATTATTTTGGGTATTCCACCATGATCACTGCCACCACAGCCATCTCCACAACTGCCACTGCCACCGCCACCGCCGCCGGCGCCGCAACCACCGCCGCCACCATCATCATCATTTAATGCTCAGACATGTACAGGAATTCCATTCGTCTTCTCGCATCCCCATGTAGTTCCACAATTGGTTGATTATTTCCAGGATTTAGAACTCTGCAGTTTGGGAGATAGTCTTGATTTATTATGAAGTTTTCTTTGCACAAGACACACATTGGGGATGGATAAATCAGCAGCTTGTGTAAATGAGCCGCTGAAAAATCATGGCTGGTGATTAATTGGAAAGTTGCCACTGCATCTCCTTTTGGAAAATCCGGAATTATGTTTTTGTTCTTAACCATTTTGTTCCAGGTATTTCATAATGTGGAACTCTGTGATTTTGTACATGGCCCCCAATGTCAGGCTAATGAAGTGTAGGAGTTTATGATATGCTGGGTATGTAGCTTGGGTGGTGGAACAGGATTTTTATGCCATGTGTGTGAGTAAATCGTGTATGTGGTGGTCATTTTGAATACAAAAAATGAAAGGTCAGGATAACCTGAAGGTTGCTTCTAGGGTATGAGAATGGGAGGTGGCTGTACTGGGATGTAAGTCATGCCAAGTGGTGGGTAGTAGTATTCACTGGTATCAGACATTTCATTTCTGGCATCAGGGAGTTATTTCTACACTTACAGTAACAACTTTGACCCAGTAATTTCATATTTTATTTGGTAACACATTTATAGACATATGGTTCTTTGTATTTTATTCATGACATAGCAGTTGTAAAATTTGCCATTTGTTGGCTTTGTTTGTTGAGGACTTATGCTGGCAACACAGCACAGGCTAATGGTATACGTGAACTTCAGTACACTCTTCTGTTTGCTTAAACCCCTTCTCATCATATCTTAGAAGAACAGAATTATCAGCGGCACCACTATGCAAATCTCAAAACTTGTGAAGTGTGGGGACCATCAGAAAGTTACTGTACTTTTTTTCTGGTGATTATTGGTATGAGGTAAACGTTTGAGAGTTGACTACGCTGTAACTGGTTGTGTGCTGTGTCAGAACACTGATGGTCTCAGCCTTGCTGTCAGTCTGTTAGTTGCCCTCAAGTATAGGAACATGGCTGCACCACTGTTAGGTTGCACCAAGGAAGAACAGAGATCTGTGGTAGATTTTTTATGGGAAGAAGTTGTAGAAGGTGTTGATATTCACACATGTTTATGTGTTCCGCATGGGGTCTATGCTGTTTCTTGGAGAAGTGTACATGAACGGGTTGAAATGTTGAAGCAAGGCCAGACAAGTGTGACTGATGCAGAATGTTTCGGATGCCCCTGAACATCAACCATCAACTAGAAGCTGGAGAAGCCAGAGCCATGTTTCTCAAGGGTGGAAGAGTCACTGTCACAGAAATTACACAAAAATTGAACATTAGCCAAGTGTAAGCCCATTTGGTAGCGTATGACATCCTTGGGTTTCACAGAGTTTGTGCAAGATGGGTGCACAGGCACCTGACAGAAGAGCATAAGCGATCTTGTATGGACATCTGCTACTCTCATTTGGAACGTTGTCACAGCAAAGGAAGTAGCTTCTTGAATCACATCATGATGGGAGATGAGGCGTGGATTTGTCATTATGAACCCGAGAGCAAGTGACAGAGCATGCAGTGGAAACACTTCCTCTTGCCAAGTTCAGGTCATGGCCTTCAGGTGGAAAGCTTATGTTGATGGTGTTTAGTGATTCCCAAGGCCATATTTGTGAACGTTATCTATGAGTGCGCCGATCCCAGTGGCCGTGTGGTCTAAGGCGTAGGTCTGCGGCCGAGCGCTTGCTGGGATCGTGGGTTCGAATTCCACCGGACGCATGGATGTTTGTCTCTTGTACAGTGTTTGTGTTGTCAGGGTGTTGTCTCTGCAACAGGCCAAACCCTCGTCCAGAGGAGTCCTGCTGACTGTGGTGTGTGTTTGAGTGTGATCAGGCGAAAATACAAACCCTCTACAACTACTGTGAACAAGCAGGTAGAAGAGGGAAGGGCTACAAAACAAATCTGTGAGTGCAGCATAGATGCGGGATCACAGTTACAAGTGCACAGTGTTTTGACGTGGTGGGAAAAGAACTGTGACCAGCTGTTTGCACAAAACAGAGAGACTGTAACAGGTTATTATTTGTTACACAACAGTGGATCCCCTCATACCACTGCCCATACAGTGACACCCTTCAAGCACCAAGTTGCAAACTTCTGAACCACCCAGACGTGGCTTCTGATTTCCATCTGTTTGGACCCCTAATAGTCCCTGAGATGTCTTTAAACAGGTTGTAGATGAGTGGGCAAAGGGGATTGAGAAGCATGGAGACTGTGTTGAGACTGAAGACATTTGTAATGTCTGAAAAATAAATAAAAAATGTGCGAGAGGAAAAAATGCAGAAACTTCTGATGATCCCTCATATGCACCTTGTCTCATGTTCTAATAAACACCCTAGTGTCCATAATGTATTGTTGTCTAGTGTCTGAAACTTTGTGTCCTTTCAGGGTTCAAGAGAGAAGCAATTGTAGCGCTGCTTCTTCATGTCCAATATGCGATTTGAAATTCCCTCCTGGAGCCTATAACATGTTCAGACTGCATTTTGATGCACATCTCAGCTAAATGGCAAGTAGCCTACGTGGTCCGTGTGTTGCATTATTTGTATATCTCTTGGCAATTCACAGGTAGGTTTTAAATCAAGATACGTGTGTTTGAAAATCAGGGAAAGTAGTGATTTTAATTAAATTATTTGAGCTTAAATTGAAGCACTGCACCAGCCAATTATGTATTATGAGTTTATTTGAAGACAAACTTAATTTTTCTTGCCTTTGTTCTAATGTTTTACAAATACTGTCAAGTCCACAGTGGGGGTGGCTTTTATCCTCCCCACTGCCCCACAAGTATTTGTAACACCTGAATTTTTGTATTACTTCTGTAGGATAGTGATGAATTAGGAGTTAGCTGTAGTAGTGATAATAGAAAGTTTTTGTAGTAAATAACCGTGTAATTGGAAGAAGTGTGGGATAGAAACAGTGTCATGATTGTAAGTACTGTAAATTTAAAGAGTACTAGTATGTTCAGTTCATTGGACATTTATTCACATTCCAGTCTTCATACATTTGGATTAGTTTATTTTACTTTATGTGGTTGTGACTGTGAAATACATTTTTAGCACCACTCTCTTCACACACAAAATAAATGACAGTACTCTTCACACACTGATATTTAATTTCTTTTCTTTTCAGGTTATAAGAAATGAATACGACATCACAGTAAAATAAATGTTTTGGATACATCTTTTGTTTCATGCTGTATTCATGAGCAGACCTAAACATAAATGTATAGTAAATCACTTTAAACTGTAGCTGTGACACACGTCTGTGTCTGGTATACAGTAAAATCCCAGTAATCTGGCATGCACGGGACCAGATGGGTGTCGAATTATCGAATATTCTGGATTATCAGGCAGTATGTATACTGACCCAAGTTCGTTCCTGCTGCTATACTTGTGCTCCTTCAATGTCTGTTGCTTGAAAAGGTCACTTCCACTTGATGCCATAACTGATCATCATTGGTCCTGTTTCTTTATATCATAGATGGTTGACGATCCAACATTGTACGAAGCTATGAACTGTCTTTGATCTTCACCACTTTTAAGCCTTTTAATTATTTGACGTTTATGTGGAATCGTTAAAGCTCCATGTTTCATCTTGAAACCAGTACCTTGTTTACTCATTTATGGATCTGTTGAAGCCATTGTAATAGCCTGCCACATATAATGCAATGGAAGTACACTTCACAGTGATGGTACTGATTGCACCAAACAAGTTGTGTGGCCTGATAGTTGCTTGTGGTGCCACCAGGGTGTGGGACTGTACCAACTTATGGTAACTTAAAGTATACCGCTTGGAGAGAAAGTTTGTGCTAGTGATGTAACATCCAGCTAACCCAAGATATAGTTACGGAATCAGTACTGTGCTGTGTCACAGCCCAGTTTTCGCCGATACGCTACTATATTATACATTGTTTCAGCTAAAACCATTGTAGTTTGTAATATTAATACATGTCTCACAGCCTCACCTCAAATTCAAAATGTCTCACAGTCTCACCTTAAACCCAAAATACATGTCTCATAATCTCATCTTAAATTGAAAATACATTTCTCATAGTCTCAGTTCAGACTCATAATGTCTCATAGTCTCACTTTAAGCCCAACATTCATGTTTCACAATCTCACCTTAAACTCAGTTTCCTGTTCTTTTAACCGTTTCTGCAATTGCCATCTCGTCACTAAACTTTTTTCTTAACTTTCATTTCTCTGCCATATGCTGAAGTATTAGACTCTTTCTCTTCAACTTCGTGCTTCAGTGCAACAAGACATGATTCCTTCTGCTGAAGCTGACGCTGAAGGCTCATAACTTCTGATACGAAATTCGCCAATCGGGTCTCCAGCACACTTACCTTCTTCCTCGCTTGTTCAAGAGTAGCTCGCAAGCCAATGACATCCTGCTCTCATTCTCCACCTCAGTTAACTTCTCACAAAACTCTTCATGTTTCTGCTGCCAGTCTTCAAGCAAAAGAGTCTTCCTATCCATACGTAACTCCAGAAAAGACACCAGGTCATTAATTAGCTAGTCATTGCCTTGGTCATCAAGTTCCAAGGAAGGAAATTGTGTTTCCAGACAGTAATCAAGGCCAATATCTGCATCAATATTCTGCACATTTCTATGGTCATTTTCTTCTGTCTTCTGCAAGGCCGGTTTCAAGATTTGATTGATTTTCCTTCTGTCTGGGATGAAACCATAATCTAGTTTGGTGACCACAGGCTGTGACATTTCAATTTCTTCAGTAATTTCTGCAAATTTCATCATGTGAACTGTTTCATTGTCGACCCCAGGATTTACATACACAATCATCCTCACTTGACCGTCCCCATCAAAGCAGTTTCTGAATAAGGTGGTTATTTTTGAGTCCCTGTAAGGTACTACCTTACTTGTGCCACACAACTGTTTTTCTCTTTTAATTTCCAAACAGGTTCTAAGAGCAATTCCCGGCTTGTTGATAGTACCTGATCCACGGAGTCTCTGTTCACTGTTCTGAGTTCTATTTCTTCTATCACTCTCAGCTAGAGCCACCGAAGACAGCTAATACACATTGCACTTTTATCCTGCAAAACATTTTCATCCTGACTGTCAACAGGCGCCTGCACCAATCTGTGCTGTGTCACGGCCCAGTTTGTGCCGTTATTTCCATGTCAGCCAAGCTACTGCCCCTCTTCCTTATCTACCGGCTTTTCTTCCTGTTTCCTGCCCCTACATTCAACATGGAACCTGTTGGACCGAGCTTTCCTGTGTCCATGCCTTTCCCTGGCATCTCACTCTACTACCTGCGTCCGGACTAGCACCTTCAACTAAATTCGGTCTTGGCCTGTCCCCCCCCCCCCCCAAGTTTAAGTTTGGGTTATGTAGTCTACAGCTAGGGTGCATAGTCCTTGGCGGTGCTGCTAGTTTTCTGTGTTTCTTGTTTATTTGTGTTTCACCAGCACCCCAATTATTTTGGGGGAAATTATGGAGTGTGGACCATAAAGTATACTGCTTGGAGAGAAGGTTTGTGCTAGTGATGTAACATCCAGCTAGCCCAAGATATAGTTACGAAATCAGTACGTGTACTGGAAGTTGCAGTTGGATAAACCTCCAGTCTTGGGACTGCCGTTCTCAAGGGCTGTATTATCAGGATTTTTGGATTATCAGGTTCGGATTAAAGGAATTTTGTTGCACACATATGAAACATTATAAATTTTGACTTATTTTTGTTATCGTAGGTCGCAGGGCTGTGGAGTCGGTACACAAAAGCTCCAACTCCGACTCCTCGATTTTTAAAACTTCCGACTCCAACTCCTTGATTTTTAAAACTCTGACTTCTGACTCCGACTCCTTCATAAAAGCTCAATATGTATTAATAATGGTAAACCTATAAGAGGTTTCGTCACCACCACGTGAATCATCAGGCTACTTTTTTGACTTATAACCTATATTTAAGTATAAGTCTAATGGTTACTGTAGCTATCAGGGCTCTGGAGTTGGAGTATCTAGTTCAGGTTTTAGACTGAGGTCTGAGTCGGAGTCGGTACATTTTTACCGACTCCAACTCCACCTAAAAATTCCTTCCGACTCCAACTCCGACTCCACCTAAAATTCCTTCCGACTCTGACTCCATGACTCCAACTCTGACTCCACAGCCCTGGTAGGTTGTACTGTTTCCATCTGTATTGATTTGTTTTGTAGAAATTGCAGTCTTGCTGTATGTTATTCAGAATAGCTTTGAATATGTTGTAGATGCATATTTAAACTATGATTGGTCTTTAGGCATTTATGTATGTTAACAGTGAAATGTTATTAGTACTGATTTCTGGTTCTTTACATGCAGCATTTCATATTCAGACCCGTGATTGTAGCGTAACTGAGGAGACCACCAGCATCTTAATCATACTGTTATCTGTTCTCATTGTGTAACTTACTTAATGGTTTCAAAATATGTACCTTTATTTTTGTGATATCTTTCTGGCAGTATAATTATTTGCCATTGCTTTAGTTCCTAATGCAGTCCAAAGTTTTCTTGTATTATTGTTTGCAGTCACAATTTATGTTAATATATACATTAAGTTTTATGAACAGAAGTGTATGTATTTTTCTTATATTTAAATTCACTGTTTTGTTGAATGGAAACAAATGTTACTTGGTCTAGAGCATTAGTACTTGCTGTTTCAAACTCATAAAGTGTCTATATTCCCAGTGTTACCTGTAGGATGGGTATTTCATGTTATAAGTCGTTAAGCTTCTGATGTGTAGGAGTAATAATGCCATTTTAACTGCAGTAAAGAATGTTATGGAATAAAATTTTAACCACTAGAAGTTTAAGTTGTGCTTCGTAGTTAATAGATGCGGCGCAGACTATTTGTCAGGTACAGTGGTTCATATTTTTCCAACCTTTATACGCCTGCAAAGGAGAATATTTCGTATAAAATACATTCTTAAAAAAAATCGGAGTTTAAATGCAAAGCAGAACTTTTATCTAGTAGTCGGTTTCTGTAATTGGCGTATTTCGCCTTGTGACAAGGGCAGAATGGTTTGAAACCCAAAGAACCGTCTGTTGTAATGAGTTGGCTAGTAGCAATTGGAATTTTATTTTTTGAATTTGATTTTCATAAAATTTTTTGTTGCAATGTTTGACAGCATTTGTACGCCATACAGCTGTCCACCAATGAATATTTGTAAGGTGTAGAAAGGCTGTTGGGACATTCCACGTACATAATTATACACTTCATAGAAAATTACAAACACAACTATTGATTTATTGTAACAACATTCAGTTGTTAGATAATTATGCTACATGTTTCAGCCATTATGGCCATTATCATGCCAAATCTGTAGAAAACATACAAAGGAGGATAAATATTGGAGATGAAAAGCGGTCTCTTCCTTACAAGTAGCATCAGGCTAATTTGTACGACATCGCTAGGTCACATTTTCTGTGACTGTGTTCATATTAGCAGGGCGATACTTCTAAGGAAGAGGCTTCGTTCTTCCACAATATTTACATGTCTTTATATATTTTGTAGAGATTTTGCCTGATGATGGCCATAATTGCTGAAACATGTAGCATAATTATGTAAAACTCGATGTTTGTGCAGTAAGTCGGTTGTGTTTGTAATTTTCTATGAAGTGTGTAGTTCTGACAGCACAGTGGGATGTATGTGCCTCAGATTATAAAAGTTCAGTGTGTGGAAGGATCTTGAGGTTAGAAGAAATTAAAGTATACAAAACACCACACAGTACACAGTCAACAGCACATTCTCACTCAACTGTAAAGTGCAACTCTAGTGTAACGGTAACAAAAAGTTCTCCCTGAAGATGACCCAGCAGGGTCGAAACATGTAGGAGTGTGTTACGACTGATGATGAAACTCTCTTTGTGCACTTGTTGGTGATTAGTGTTGTTGTGTGATATAGTGCACGGACATGGAACACATTAAATTAACCCTTTAAAGACGAAGCGTATCTGTTTTATATAAGGACTCAGTGCGTACCGCGCTGTAAACACTCTCCACTTCGGTTATAAAAACCAGTCTCTTAATGTGTTATAAGGCAAAAGTTGCTGTTTGTTCTGAGATCCGTACAAAACACATAAACGCAATGTGAGCACCACGTAGAATTTTTTAATGTTAAACCTGGTGGTAAGTAAAGTTACCGCTAGGCTTTAAAAGGTTAAAGTGTACTCATGTGAGAATAATATATGTTGGAGTTGCAGTATGTGTAAAGGGTGTCCGTTCTCACTTTAGGTGTATTTGCATCCTTGAATATACGTAGTAACATTGGCATAGCTGGGTTTTTTGGCATCCAGTGCGAGTAAGCACAATAGCCACTCATAACAAAAGGTGTAACGATAATAGCTGTAAATCGCAACCAAATTATTTTAGTGCGTCGTATTGGTTTTGATGTGACTGTTTCGGCTCATACACAAGAAGCCATCATCAGGCTGATAGAACACCAAAGAAAACTTTTTATGTAAATCACGTTATATTATTTTACGTCATTCATATATATAGTTGAGATATCAACTTCACAAATATCATCAAATCCTACCGAAATGTTGCTTGTCATCGAGGGTACACGGTGTCCCGGAAGACTGCAATTTTAAATTTTCACCGCCAGTGAAAACGTCTGAATTCCTAACGATATTTATTCACAAACTGAAAGCATACTAATTTATCAAGGATGATCTAAACCATGAATGAGTTATCGCATATACTTTTACTTCACAACATCTAAAAACGAGCTAGAACAAGAGAAAAGGGAGCCTTATGTTAAGTTTCTGTTCGTATTAACGGGTTGTCACGGGTTTTAATATTGCCTTTTTGTTCAATAGTGAACGTCTAAAACACGTCTGTCTCACGTCAGATTCGGAACACTGGCAATCTGGCGAGCGCTCACTTTTGTATCAATTTATGAAGGGCAATTAGCGATTTGAGCCGCAGTTAACGGACGCGCCGAGGTGATGCTCCAGTGCCTAGCAACGGTCTGCCTCTTGCTTGTCACTTTGCAGGTGTCAGCTGTCATTTCACAGCTGCAATGGATTTTCTTTTTCGGAAAACACTTGCTAGGTCAGGGCTTCCTGACATATGAGTAAGTTTAGACGTGTTGCGTCTGTCGCACCGCCAAGGTTGGAAACAGCTCATTTTAAAAAAATTATGTAGTATATGCAAGATGTTACAGAGTGCATTGTGTGGTTAAAAGTGTTGGTTTTATGGTCCTGACAAATGCACTTTTTACGCTTATGAATACTATATATATATATATATATATTAATTTACACACACGCGCACGATACCTGCAGGGGCCGCTCTAAGGAGTTTGTGGCAACCGGGCACCTGCCCGGGGAAACCTGTAAGCGGCGCTAAGACGTCACCGAAATAATGGGAAATATGGTGCTGGTACACTCTGGTTTTCCACACGCGTAAGAACGTGTCCGAAAATCATCCGCTATTTGGGCACCTTCCTGTCCGCCGACAAATTTCGAAGAATATCGGTTTAAAGGGCCCTGAATTATTAGTCTGTCTGGGGGTGCCAATATGTTCTGGACTGGCCCTGAGTATGTGTATATAACAGAGCATTATATACCGATATGAACGTGTGTGTGTGTGTACACGCGCGGGCGCCGCTGCACCCACCGTGTTCATAGCGTGGTCGGTGGCCTGCCTGTGGCGTTGATCATATTTATCGCCGCCATTCCTTATGGGTAACCTACCGGGCTGTTGTACTGCTCTAACCAAGAATAATTTAGTGTGTCATGCATGTAAGCAATCATATAAAGAATGGTGAACGTCAGAAATGTAAAAAGGACGTGATTGCAGGCGCTGGTGTTCCCATCGGCTGAATAACAAGATTTTAATGTCGCAATATAAATGCCGTTTGAAAGGTTACATCCTCACGTAACCTGCATAGGCGTACAGAGGTACAGGTAGTGACTTGTTCGAGGTAGGTTAGTGAGGGGTGCGGAGTGATACATTTTCGTGGTAGAGTTCTTCAGTTAGGGGGATGATGGAGTTGGAGCTGCTGGTGTGTGCTGCATTCTGCTGTTAGATCGGCTAGTTTTTCGTACAAAATAACGCAAGCCTGAAGTTTAATAGTAAGTTATTCTGTTGTGGCCGTTGTCATGACGAATTGCATTGAAGATTCACTAGAAAATATGCCGAGTTCGTAAAGTCATAGAGATGTGTGTGCGTGTGTGTGTCGAATAGGCAAGACGTCTGTCGGTCGGGGGGGTTTTGAGAAAGTATTACCAAGGGACGTAACGAGATTCAAACCACACAGTGAAGTAAATAGTTCGTAATTTTTCAAATATGATAAGATCGTTGTTAAGCGAAATTGTGTCAGTGTTTTGAGATGTGGTGTTTGGTGTTTAAAGCAAATAGTGTAAAGCGGCAGCAAATTATAATATTCTTCGAAACATCGCTGGAAAGGAGGGACAAATTCAGCGAGACAGACACGCAGAAGGTAGGTAGGATCATCAAAACATTAGTAACTTATCCACGTAGCCAGTCGGAAGAGACGAGATATTTGAAGAGGTACATCACGTAAGTTGAAAGATTTGAATTTTGCTGATACGTGAGAAGTGTAGCCCCTGCAGAGTACTGGACAACACAGGTTACTGTGGTCGGCTTGCGAATCGAGTACACGCGGGCGGTGATTATGTTGAGTTTTTACACAAACGTAGGACGTAGGGTTGTTTGTTTGTTTGTTTCTGTACACAGTCCTAGACTTCCTAAGGTGTTATGTCTGTAGTATGCAGTGGAGGCGAATTCAATGCAGAAAGATCGTTCATAATGCGGGCACGGAGTGTGAACATGTAGGATTTACTGCTGGACAGACGCGAAGAATTTTCACTTTTCAAGATGTTTGGATGCGGTAGTTTTTACTAATTGTCTTCTATAATTTTAACTTAATTTTAATATAATGCTATACATTAGTGTTTTAGTAGCATAATGGCATTTTGCCATTTATTATTGACCAACTGTACAATAACGCCGTATATGTCTTTCAATACTGATACTGCCCGAAGCTGGCTACGGACAGTAGTCGAAACATATAGGGTGCTTTGTATTTAAAAACTAATGCAATTTGTTTGTGATGAACTTGTTTATCAGAGCTTAATATTTCGCAAGTTGTTTATGACATTGGTCGAGTCATTTTGCATTTTCTGAAGTGTATTTAATATACACGTCGTTTTCGGGAAGAAGACTCAACTCCCGTAGACCACGGGCGTAGCTAGAAGGGAAAGGGGGGGGGGGTCGACGGCAGAGTCCAAGGGGTGGCAAAATGAGTATTGAAATGAAAAAATTTGCGCGCAATGAAAGAGAATTCAATAAATAATTGCGATTTTTCAAAGTTAAACTTTTCCGTCAGGGGGCGGCCGGGGTCAAGGGGACCAGTGCTGAGTCCGGGCCCCGGTCGGGTCATTGCCGTGAGGCGATGGCACCGGCCCGGGGCGGGCCTGGCATGGGGCAGCCGATCGGCGTCACTGCTGAAGGGTGGTGGCTACGGTCCGTTAAGGGTGCTGCCATTTTCCCCAGGGGTGATAAATGCGTCATACATAGCCACTTCTCACCCAAGACCCTCTGTGCGTGGCGAAGAGCCATAACCTACGGGAGGTGACCCTGTTTGTGCAGAACACAGCGGATCTAAAGGAGTAAACCTTGAAAAACAATCCCCAACCCTACGGTGTGAGTGCCGTGCCTACGGGATGAATGGCAGTGGGTGAGTCTGTCACAAACGGCGCCCTCTGGGATACCAGGCGACCTCCCAGTTGTACTGTAGCGTTACAAAGTATGGGGGCTGTGCTTGGCGGACCGAGTTCTTTCCCCGCAAACGAGTAATGAGTGAGCTGATGTATGAAGGCTCCAGGGAAGGGCACCGCTTTCCATGGGGGCCCCGTTGGGGAACCACGTAGGGGGCTCTTTTCCTGGGCCGTTCAGAGATAATTAAAGGTGTGTTTTGGAAATGGAGCGTCCCTCTCTATGGGGGCTCTGAGAGGGGAACCTGCAAGGGGGGGATCCTTTACTGGGCTTTATAAATGGTATATGCAGAAGGCCCTGGGGATGGACATCTCTCTCCGTAGGGCCTCGAGGGGAACTTGGAGGGAGGTTCCTTTATTGGACATTTTGAGAGGTATGTAGAGTAGGCTCTGGTGATGAGCATATCCCTCCATCGGGGCCCTGATGGGGAACATGGAGGGGGGGGGGTGGTCTTCCACCTGGGACTGCGAGAGACAGGTAGAGAAGGGTTCTGGGAACGGAGCGTCTGTTTCTGTGGGGCTCTGAGAAGGGAACCTGGAGGGGGGCTTCTTTTCTGGGAACTTTGAATATATGCAAAGAGGGCTCTGGAGATGGAGCATCTTTCTCTACGTAGGGGCTCTGTAAGGGGAACCTGGAAGGGGGGGAGGGTTTCGTTTCTGGGGACTTTGAGAGACAGGTAGAGAGGGCTCTGGTGATGGAGCATCTTTCTCGATGCAGGAGCTCCACAGGGGGATCTGGGGGGGGGGAGCTTCTTTTTTTTGGGGACTTTGAAAGATAACGGGGCTGGGGAGGAAACCTCAGCCCTCGTGTCTGCATGAGTGTGAAGCCGTGGCGACACTCACGCATATTCATCTCGGATCCTTTTTTATGGACTCTAAGGACATTAGAGGTCTGAGTCTGGGGACAATGTGGGACTTCTTTAGAAGGACAGGGCTCTCATGACTCGGGCCTAGGAAATGGGCACAAAGGACCAGTAAGGCCTACGTGCATCGGGACCATAAGGGCTCGACCCGTACTTATTCTATTCTGTTCTGTTCAGGGGGCGGCCATTGTGGTTACCTTCCCCGGGCACCAAAAAGCCTCGCCACGCCACTGCCCACGAAGGAAGCCTACCTGACCACGTCGGTTTTAACCTTTTAAAGCCTAGCGGTAACTTTACATACGACCAGGTTTAACATGAAAAAAATTCTACGTGGTGCCCACATTGCGTTTATGTGTTTTGTACGGCTCTCAGAACAAACAGCAACTTTTGCCTTATAAAACATTAAGAGATTGGTTTTTATAACCGAAGTGGAGAGTGTTTACAGCGCGGTAAGCACTGAGTCCTTATATAAAACAGATATGCTTCGTCTTTAAAGGGTTAATGAACACTGTTCCATAACACACTCTTACTTTAAAATACTATCGCCGTTCTCTTACCAAGAAGCTGCGCAGATCAACGCCTGTGTACATACAAACCACGGGATCAGCCCCAATGAGTATGTCCTTGATTTTTCTGGGAGGAACCTGTAAGGCGTAGCCGAAAGGAAATGCATATTTGCATCGTGATCTATGTGGCAGTGAAAAGCAACTTACATTAGTGCGAAGAGGCTGAAGCAGTGCCGGGTGGCATGTTGACAAGTGAGATATGGCAGCTGGAGCTGAGGCCGTCATATGAAGCGGTTAAGTACTGCGCTGGAGTGACGTAATCAGCTGGAGCGCGATGCTGCTGTTTGGCGCCGTGAGAGGGGATTGAAGTGGCTAAGGCATGGCTGCTGTTAACAGGCATGCTGCCTGCTGTTGTAGCATAAGGCGTCCCCAGGACAATGACAGGCATAACACTGTGACGGCTGTGAAAGAAACCAGTTGACTGCCCAGAAAAGTTCCGTTTGCAAGTACCATTTGGAGTAGGAATGCTGAATGAAAATTGTAAAGGTCTAGTACAGAATAATCATATATGGTGACTTTCTAGGCGCCTTTGCAAAATTGCGAAAAGCGACTATATTAGCTTCGTTGTGTCTGTCTGTCTGTCCGCATGGAACAACTCGGCTCCCACTGGACGGATTTTTATGAAATTTGATATTTGAATATTTCTCGAAAACCTATCGAGAAAATTCAAGTTTCGTTAAAGCCTGACAAAAATAACGGGTACTTGACATGAATACCTCTGTACATTTATGATAATATCTCGCCGAATTCTTCTCAGAATGAGAAATGTTTCACACAAAAGTTGTACAGAAGATCAAAACACACATTTGTGTTCAAAAACATTTTCTCGAAAGGCATGTCGTTTATGAGATAATGTGGAAAAATATGGCAGAGCCGGACAGACTACAGATGACAATATAATACGGCACATGCGCAATTGCATGCTGGATAGCTAAGGCTACACACAGACTCTCTGGATATGTAATACTTAGTGCTTTTCCACAGTAACAGTGGTTACGCGAACGCGACTTAACCCTTTAAAGACGAAGCGTATGTGTTTTATATGACTCAGCGCTTACCGCGCTGTAAACACTCTCCACTTCGGTTGTAAAAACCAGTCTCTGAATGTTTTATAAGACAAAAGTTGCTGTTTGTTCTGAGATCCGTACAAAACACATAAACACAATGTGGGCACCACGTAGAATTTTTTAATATTCAACCTGGTGTTATGTAAAGTTACCGCTAACCTTTAAAAGGTTAATGGTAAATTTACGCGTATAGTGGCTATCCTTTTTGTTTTTTGAATGCCACAGCTTTGCCCTCCTTCAATGTGTGTTGCCGGAAATACGTGTATTCCAACGACTGTACGTTCAATCCACAATACAGGGAGGGTGCAGGTGTTACTTTATGTCCCGAACGTATTTCGAACCCATGATGTCAGTAAATAGGCTTATGTTTAGGTCTACATAAACCGGTGTTTATGGTATGGTGGGCAGACGCAGTGATTCTCAGCCATTGAAGGTGCCGGCAGAGAAACTGGGAGAAACAGACCGATTATCTGCGCAGAAAACCGAGACAAAATGTGTTAGACAAGTATCCCAGAGCTGAGAATGTAAAACTGAAACCAGAACAGAATTTTATGATATGGAAAGAGAAAGCAGGAGCAGTGTAAGAGGAGGGAAATCTCACCAAAGCAGTGCGGAAGAAGCAAGCATGCGTCACATCGCCCAGGTGAATGGCATTTTATCCTATACGACGTCACAGCATGTTTCAGAAGACACCAAAATTCTACAGGCCACAATAAATACGTTTTTAAATATGAAGTTATTTTGTAACAGGTACAAGAAACTGTAGTTATAATTTCGTCGAATCATAGTGTTTCAATCTCTTGTTTTCATCTGCACATAATTATTATGGCGCACAGCCCATTGCAGTTTCTCAACCATCTGTTTGAACAGAAATGCAAAACGTTATTAGCAGAGAATTGTATGTTGATTTACAGTAGGCGTATGGAAAGTTTCAGGAGGTCTTACATCGTTGCACTCTATAGAATGAGTTTTAAAATGAACATGGGAGTGCAGATTGCATAAACAATGGTGTAACAAATAGGAACTATCGTAAAGGTAAAGGTCACCTCATAACATGCCACAGGAGGCACTGAGGGGGAATAGAAGTGTAGCTCTGCTCGTTCGTAATCTCGGCACTATGTAGGGGTGGGTCTTCAACACTACATCCCGGTACTCATTTTAGAAGAGGCCGATTGGGTCCCAGGGCCGGTCTGGGAGGGTATGGAGAAGAGGAAATCTTTTGCCCCCCCCCCCGCCGGGGTTCGAACCACGTACAGTCCAGTCCGTAGCAAGCTATATCGATTATGTAAGTTTAAAAATAAGCATTGCTTATATAATGTGGGCCACAACACTTCTTCTCTTGATTTGGCCCTCGAACCCAAAAGTTTTTCCTTATTGGATTAACCTTTTAAAGCCTAGCGGTAACTTTACATACCACCAGGTTTAACATTAAAAAATTCTACGTGGTGCCCACATTGCGTTTACGTGTTTTGTACGGATCTCATAACAAACAGCAACTTTTGCCTTATAAAACATTAAGAGATTGGTTTTTGTAACCGAAGTGGAGAGTGTTTACAGCGCGGTGCGCACTGAGTCCTTATATAAAACAGATAGGCTTCGTCTTTAACCTTTTAAAGCCTAGCGGTAACTTTACATACGACCAGGTTTAACATTAAACATTTCTACGTGGTGCCCACATTGCGTTTATGTGTTTTGTACGGATCTCAGAACAAACAGCAACTTTTGCCTTATAAAACATTAAGAGACTGGGTTTTATAACCGAAGTGGAGAGTGTTTACAGCGCGGTACGCACTGAGTCCTTATATAAAACAGATACGCTTCGTCTTTAAAGAGTTAAAGAAAACTCTTGCCCCTTCGGGGAAGTGAACCACGACCAACCCGTAGCCGAGTCAGTATAGCGTCCGCACCATCCTCGCTCCTACAGTTCAAAAATGGCAACGCTAAAACGTATATTTATTCGTGTGCAAGCCATCAGGGCACATGCAGTGTGTGCCCCTAGATTTGTAAAAACGCCCATTTTTCAACTTGGCAGTAGGTGGAGGTAAGTGGGCACCCTCATGCTTTCAAAATGACCCCACCAGAATTATGGTGAATGTTTCGGACGTGTTTTGTCACCATTCTGCTTCACCGGGCCCAAATTGCATGTCGTACAGGCCGGGAGGTTACTGTAGAGAAGGGGGTCATGGTGGATTTAAGATCGCATTTGACACGGTTTCTGTGCTGTTAAGGTTTGAGAAAGTCTGACGAATGCCTGGCATCTGTGTAATGCATTATAGCAATTACACATACAACAGAAACAAACCACCCGGAAGCAGTGACCGTGTAACAGTGCAACTCACGATATGCTGTGGAACATCTTACAGTATACAGTATTTATGTCATCTGCCGAGCGAGTCACTGTATGGGATGCCGTGCGTACTGTAGGCCACGGAAAAGCGCGCTTCCGACGCTGGACTCTGGAGGATGTATATAGCCTATTTTTAGAGGTCATAATACTTGGTAAATGTACGATACAGCAAATATTTTTGATGAGCTAACAAAACGCATGGTGTCCAGAAGATCCAGCCCATTTTGCTTCTTTAACCGTCATAAATCGTGCACTGTTCATGCCAAGTGCACCAGTGCCGGCCTTGGCAAAAGCGGGGCCCGAGTTCTATCCTTGTGGTGGGCCGCTAAAAAAAGTTATTGTGCAGAGCAAGCGAAAGACTAACGTTTTGGTATATTAACATAAACAATGTTCCCTCTAAGCTGCGCGGTTGCGCGGCCGCGCAGTAACTGAAATGCACCAGCGCACACTGAATTGTTGCCGCGCAGCTGGATTTTCTCAATTTTCATTTTAAATATTCTTATTGTGCATATTGCAAAAAAACTTTCAAAGTGCCGAGCAGTCGTCAGGTCGTGTAAAAGTTTTCTGCTCGGAGTAATATCAAGTCCGCGCGGCTGGAAACCAATTGGAGGGAACGTTGAACGTGAGTTAGGATGAAAACTTAAAATGCTTCATTTTTTATCATTTTTAAAAGTACTAATGCGCGAGTCCACTATGAGCGCGGGGGGCGGGGGGGCCTAAGCGCGGGCCGCGATTGCGTCAAATCGGATCAATTGGCCTAAGGCCGGCCCTGAAGCCTGCATTTCGGGCATGCAGTTTTTATTGCAATCGCAGAATGAAGTACGAATCCTAGTTGTTCTAAAGTATATGAATTTCCACTACTTTTTCTATCGCTGGTAGTATTATATATTTTGCAAATTCTATTATTATTATTATTATTATTATTATTATTATTATTATTATTATTATTAGTATTACACTTTTCTCTGTAACAACACGTTACGTAGATACAGATTATCCCTCCTTAACCCTTTAAAGCCTAGCGGTAACTTTACATACCACCAGGTTTAAGATTAAAAAATTCTACGTGATGCCCACATTGCGTTTATGTGTTTTGTACGGATCTCAGAACAAACAGCAACTTTTGCCTTATAAAACATTAAGAGACTGGTTTTTATAACCGAAGTGGAGAGTATTTACAGCGCGGTACGCACTGAGTCCTTACATAAAACAGATACGCTCGTCTTTAAAGGGTTAGCATGCAACGTAAGCACAGGTATTGCCTACTTAGCAACGTACGTACGTTTTCTGTGACACGTGTTGCTTCATTTTGTCTACGATCATCTGCACGCTCAGAAGCACCAACCTAATCAGATAAAGGCTGAGCAGGCGCCCCAGACACTACAGTTGATTATAGTGACATCTGATAGGGGCTGAAATATCTGTGTACGACGCTTTATCGAAAGGGGGCGTCGTTTGTTGGCACAATGCTCACGACAAAGCAGGGATCGGCCCCCTTTTGCGCTGCACGACAGTTTTGTAACGAGCGATTTCGCGAGAGAAAGGCATTCATAATTTTTATGTGGTGCCATTACATAATTCGCGGTGTCAGACGCTGCGGTGCGGTGTTATGAGAAAGCTGTGGGAACAGTCATAACATTTCAGGCAAAAAATTGTCTAATTGTGTCATTATTTACAGCATAAGTAGTTACTACAATGCGACATGTGCGGTTACTGAAGTTTTGAGTCTTCTGAGGTGTTACGCTGTGTCGACTTGTAGATAATTGTCGACGTTTCGGAAGGATCGTATTGTTTTACTTTTCAGGATTGTTATTCAAGGAAGAACCTGAAAATGAAGACATTACCACCCTTCAAGATGTCGGTAAATACTCGTATTTACCAGTTCAAACACCACAATATCCAGAATGCTTGCAGCCTGATTGCTACAAGACTGGAAGACTGTTCTCCTATATCAGAAATCTTCCATTTTTCTATCAGTCTAGCTGGAGAACCCTTTTATCGAAAGGGGTTTCTTCACAAGTTGTATCCAGACATAAGTGTATTATTTCTTATATCTGACGAACCATTCCTTAACTACTGCAACAATGCGTATACGAAATGAATCGTTCATAAATTTAAGAAGATTGTAAGTGGTATTGCGTAATGTTTTAGAATTTACAAGGGCGTTCTTTACTTTCAAAACATGATAGAGTGAACAGTACACAATATAGCGTACCGTATTTCCAGTCTCATAAGACGCTGGAAGTGATAAGACCCACCCTACAATTAGAAAGGTATTTTTTTGCGGATTTGATAGTATTTGATTAATTAATTGCGCCTTTCGTATATTCCCACTTCGTTTCGTTTCGTAGACCTTCCCTCTTCTACCTACTCACAGTAGGTGTCGAGGTTGTTTATTTTCACTTGATCACGCTCAGACACAGATCACAGTAGGTAGGACTCCTCTGGACGAGGGATCGGCCCGTCGCAGAGACCTCTACCTGACAACACAAACACTGTACAAGAGACAAACATCCATGCGCCCGGTGGGATTCGAACCCACAATCCCAGCAAGCGCTCGGCTTCAGACCTATGCCTTAGATCGCGCGGCCGCTGGGATCGGCTATGTTCCCTCTTTTGTTCCTCAAATGTCTGACAGTTTTACCTCTTACACTTTTCACCTTGTGTTCATTAATGTGGTTCAGCGGTGTAACTGCTACAGTTCAGTTTGCCTCTTTAATCGCAAGCATATCTGTAGGTTTTATCACGCAGAAAGTAAAGACCTGACTTACAGAACTACAATGAATTTGCCCTAACTGTTCTTGAAATGTAGGTGTAAGCCTGCAGAAAATAAAGTGGTTTTTGCATCAAATGTAGTTTCATAAGGAAAATAAGGCGACGAGAGGACAAATATTTACGGCTGCAGTAAAATTTATTTAATGATGTGTGTAAAGTCTTTTTTTAAACATAGTTTTCGAACTAAACTCCATAACCGATTCACTAGATGTGCCAGTCACTGTCTGTTCCAACAACGCTTTCTTCTGTACCTTATACGGCATTTCAAGCGTAAAAAGTAATACGACTAGATCACGGAAGAAACTACCAAGAGGTTATCTGTTTGTGGAACTAAGTGTTCACAGCCCCGTTATGGTATATGTTTAAACAAATCTCACAGAAAACCAATTCATAAATCGTTGCTACATCCAGAAACGAGGCTTTTAGTGTGTAATCGTAGGTTACTTAAAAAACATGTCATTAAAATTCTACACGCAAAGGAAAGGAGACGATTTATGGACGACACGTGATTACGACGTGAGGATGGCAGATTTTAATGCGCGTAAGTGCTGAACAGTAACCCACCGAGACACAGAGATACGTCAGACCTGTTACAGATCTTTTCGTTACTGAAGTGCATAAGTTTGTTTCCACTGGGAGGTCTGTAAAGAAATTTTCTGACTGGTTGCGGGAAGCGAAGGTAAATCAGGACAGTACGGTAAGGTGTTCGGGTTGACGGATGCATGTTCTTGTGAGTGTACGTGTAATGATATACTAACCTGAGTCCTTAGCATACAGTGCTTTAAGAAGATAAAGATTAAAGAATACAAAACTCGAATTTTATGTCATTTTGTATGCCTGTTAAACTTTTCTCACATTTAAAATTATCCATACAGTGCAAGTACTTATTATGGCACACATATTACCACTGACCCTTACACTATGCGAATATTTATGTATTTTGGCATTAGGTGGTGGAGTATACAAATCTTGTTAAACCAAATCGCTGTGTACGAGCTGGTGGGAATAAGTGTGTTATAGTAAGTGCGTACAGGGTACGGACAGTTTTAAATTTGTTAATGCCAAACTTTGATGAATACAAGAATGCGAAAGAAAAATTTCGAAAAATAAACACAGCCATTTGCGGTTAATAGGATTTGTATACTTTACCATTTAACGCCGAAATGCATAAACATTCACATAGCGTACGGGTTGCTGGTAATACATGTGTTATCTCTTCACCTTGAAGGAAGAACTTGTTTGGAGGATGTTTTACACCACGGTGCAAATGGGATGTGAGAGGAAAATGGGAGAAAGAAGTTATTGCAGGAAGAATTTCGTAATTAGTGCTATTAGACACACTGAAGTGTGATCAAAGAGGGAGAATAAGATGGGTTGGGCATGTAGCACGCATGTTAGCCATGATAAATGCGTACAGAATTTTGGTCTGAAGCCCGAAGTGAAGGGGTCACTTCAGAGACCTAGGCGTAGGTTGGAGAATAATATTGAACGAAATAGGTTATGGTATTATGGAGTGAAGTCATCTGCTTTGGAATAGAAACCAGTAGCGGGCTTTTTTGGCGCTCTAATAACAGGGCCACTTCCGACAAGGTGGGTTACTTCTCATTTGAGTAACTATATGACAAGAAAGGAATTTGCTACACCGATTTCTTAAAACGTGACGTTGAGCGAAGTACTGCCGCGGTTTGTGGGCAGTCATCTCGCACAGCGCATGCGCTGTCAGGGACTGGCAAGTTAACCAACATTCCCCGTCGCTCGGGACCTTATCGAGTACTGGCATGCCAGCCTTGTATACTGCATGTATTGTTTATCCTGACGTGTTCGCGTTCGGACGTGCAGCAGTCAGCATTCCGCGTGCTGGTTGTTTGCGTCCATTTGTGCGTGTGTGTCTGGGTGCCTGTATCACGTTCGACATTACCCGAAGAAAAGAAAATAAAAGTAGAAGGGGTTTAAGTGCTGGGAGTTTCGTTGCGGTTTAAATGGTTCGTAGAACGTAGAATGAGGCGTGATAAAATGACGGCTAAGATATAATTGTAATACGCTGTGGAAACAATGCTTTTAGTACAGTAATGTGGTAGTGGTAAACGCTGATAATGTAGCGATGGTGTGTGTCATACGCCGATTTTCTTCCTAATCTCAAGATTGGAAGTGCTGAGTAAGAAGATAACTTGTAAGCCAGCGGCTGGCAAAAATTAACAGGTAGGTATACGCCTGGCTTTGTGTTAATTTTTATAAGATAAAATACGTTTTGTGAACTAACTAACTAACTAACTAACTAACTAACTAACTAACTAACTAACTCCATGGAGCAGAGGCCGTGTTGAGAAGCTAACAGTTTCTCAGCTAGTCAAGAAATTCTCCTCATTTTATGGAACCCGGAGGTTCATTACCGCATTCACAAGAGCCCGCCACCTGTCCCTATCCTGAGCCAGCTCAATCCAGTCCATGCTCCATCCCACTTCTTGAGGATCCATTTTAATATTATCCTCCCATCTACGCCTGGGTCTCCCAAGTGGTCGCCTTTCTTCAGGTCTCCTCACCAAAATCCTGTATGCACCTCACTTTTCCCCCATACGTGCTACATGCCCCTCCCATCTCATTCTCGATTTGATGACCCGAATAATATTTGGTACAGTTCATTAAGCTTTTTGAGTCAGTTTTAAAACAGCCGCACACTTTTGGACATCTAACAAGTTATGATGACGGTGTGAGTGACATGTGGCGAGGGCCATTTAAATCTTATTGGGTTAGTTCGGTACCGTCTTTGCTGGGAAAGGTTTAAATCACGGGTCTGCAACCTGTCTGTGGCAAAGGGCCACACCACTTATTAAAGGCTGGTTCACGGGCCGCACGTGGAAAAGTAACAGTAAGTGGAACACCTGACCGCCTAAATTATTGCGAAATGTTTATGGTACATACGCAGTTCGCAAAAGTGGCTGCGGGCCGCATGATACAAGCTTGGTGGGCCACGGGTTGGAGATCCATGCTTTAAATTATTTTCAGACCGCTATTTCCGGTCGTTTGACAATGTTTTTGTTGAGTAGGATTCTTATTACGTCCCGAATACAAATTCCGTCACAGACATTCCATTTTAAGGTTGTAAATATGTAAATGTGATATTCAAAACTGGGGTTCTGTTGTATTCATAGCCGTATCTCGTGTGTAGTGCATTTGTGCGCGTATCATGATAGGTGTGATATTAACGTAACTTAATTATATGATGGTGGTGGTGGTGGTGGTATTAGTAGTAGTAGTAGTAGTAGTAGTAGTAGTAGTAGTAGTAGTAGTAGTAGTGGTGTCTACTTGTATTTGTACGAATGGTGTTGGTGGTAAAAAGTGAAGTTATCGCGGTTCGTATGTACCACGCCATGAAGACGTCTGTGAGATTATAGGTCGAAAATAGCTCTACTTCAATTGTCATAACGAATATTCCAAGTGCTTTTATTTCTTAGACTGAGCCCGCTACACATTCGAAAGGTAAACGGACTAAGTTTTGGGAGATCATTTTGATAGATCTTTCTTAGTGGAAATTCGGGTAAGGGCGCACACTTTGTAACTTGCATCGTCAGCAGATGCAACTATGAGTTTTCTGTTCGCAGCAGAACATGTGATACAGAAATGGGAGAGACGTGACGTTACAGACTTCGTAAAGGACAGAATTAACGATTTTGTGACCCACTGCAGATGCGAACCCCTGCTCAGCCTGTAACATGGTTTTAACACGCCGCATTCGGAGGTTTAAACGTAAAAAATCGTCAATTGTGTACTGCGGTGATAACAGATAAGATATACTAAAATGATAAATTAGAAAAATAATCAAACTTCGTCATCTAGGAGTGCTGTAATCGTGACAAGTTTAGTAGGCCATATGTCAGTGTTGTCAGAGCTCTTATCAGGTATCACACGCAGATAACACACTACCAGTGTAATACGTTGTCGTCACTCACACACACACGCACACGCACGTATACGCACTTATACCGCGTGTACCTAATATACTTGGACAAACTTCAAGGGTTAGTTCCCCATACCAAACCAAAGGGGGAAAAAGTTTTCGAAGTACGTGGCCCCCACGTTCACCCGACCTCAGTCCTTTATATTTTTATCTGTGGCAAAACTTAAAAACCGTAGTTTTGTTCAGATCCAATTGAAAGTGAACGCATACTTAACCGACACATTTTTTATGCCTGGCAAACCATTTTCAGTCGCTCTGGGACGTTTGAAAGGTCGCGGCATTCTGTAGGGAGACGTGTCCATGCGTGCAGTGATTCAGGTGGAGGACATTTTGGAGCATTCGTTGTGAATTTTGACTTGATAAACAATAAGAACACAACAGTTATTAAACTGGGAACGTGTGTTGTAAATATGTAAATTTTACGTTAAATGTTACATTGCGAAAGATATTTATTGTTGAATGTACTGTTTCAATTAGACTTAAAAAACACTCATTTTTGGACATGCGACTGTATGAGCTGTTTTTTGTTTTGATGTGAAGACCTCACTCGTGAGGTTTGTCCAAGCATTAGGTATACACTGTATGTATTCCATTCGTAATTCGGCGGATAATGTTATTTTTGCCGACAGGTGAAATAAGATACACTTGCTTCCTCACTGTCTAACTCTGGTCTGTTCTTATGTTACTTCAGTATTGTTTTTTAATTCTTGTTGGCGTCACTGCATTTCTCATGTGACTGTTCTCTTCAGTTTGCACCGTTTTTGAGGGAGGTCCAGTGGTGCCCCAGACTAAAATCATAGTAAGGCATTCATAATGGATTTGAGATTCTCACACCAGTGTTAGTGTGGATTTATGTCTTGGTTAGTACTGCTGTCTAGATAGGAGTGTGGGCCCCAACATTTCGAACACGGGCAATGCCTTCTTGAATTCAAGGGTCTTGCAGTCCAAGATGAGCAGCCAAGGCCGTGACTGCTCATCTTGGACTGTGTTCCAGCAAGTCCTAGGGAGTCACTCACCCAACGACACAGCGTCACAGACCGGAAGGCCTGACGCTTTAAGACTTGCTAATGAATCGAGATCCCGCTTGCATTTCTTCGGAGAAAAACAGTTCGTAACGCGTGATTGAAGACAGGGGAGTATCAGGCCTTTAGCCCTTGAAAGCCTAGTGTTTACTGTAGTTACCGCCAAGTAGCGGCGCAGCTTGGGGGGGGGGGGGGCAGAATGTTGCGGCTGTCCTGAGCGCCAGAGTAAAGGGGGGCGAAAAAACGAATATTTTAAGTTAAAATTTTTTATTGTCTGCTTTCAACAGAGTTTAAATTATTGAGCCAAATTAAAGGGAATTCAGTAAATCATTGTGAATTTTTAAAATTAACTATTTGTATTTGGGGCGGCCATTCTTTAACTCTCGCCGGGCACCAAGAAACCTGGCTACGCCACTGCCGCCAGGTTTACCACCACAAACTCTGCAGTTGATCCACTCACTGCGTTTTTTTCCCCGCGTATTTCTGAGGAAATGGCTGTTATGTCCCTGTGCAGCTTTAAACGATGTCTTTGTAATGGAAACACGCCGTGTTCTCTGTGACCTATGAACTGAATCTTTACACGTGATGTAGATTAACCCTTTAAAGACGAAGCTTATCTGTTTTATATAAGGACTCAGTGCGTACCGCGCTGTAAACACTCTCCACTACGGTTATAAAAACCAATCTCTTAATGCTTTATAAGGCAAAAGTTGCTGTTTGTTCTGAGATCCGTACAAAACACATAAACGCAATGTGGGCACCACGTAGAATTTTTTAATATTAAACCTGGTCGTATGTAAAGTTACCGCTAGGCTTTAAAAGGTTAATTTTAGTTTTGAATTTTTGTAGCGTGGCTCTGTTCACACTACATGTCGTGTTAACGTATTTCGCAATCTGCCTTGCCCAGTCTATGTTTTTTATATTTACTTCCATAAAAACGAGTTTTCTGCTCAGTTTGGCGTTAAACCTTCCGTTACTTTTCTTGCTATATTACCTAACTGTAATAACACTAAAAACCGTAAAATGTTTTTTGTAGTTATTGTTGGTTATTTTAATGTATTTTACGAATTCGCTCTTAAAATTACGGCCTTGAGGCTGAGATTATGCACAATGTTTAAGAACTCGCTTGCGTCTTTTTGGCTACTGGTGCAAGTTTTTGTGATTGGTAGCACTGATTCTTCTCTTTAAAATGCACAAGGCTGCAACACCAATAAAGTCACCACAACCCATAGGATAAACAAAAGAGATAAAATTGACCCACTTTCACCGCAAATTTTTTAGTAGATCTGAAGCGTTCTGCCAGAAACTGTGACATTGTAAGAACAGTTTTGTGGCCACGTTAATGTGAGCGTGACTTGCATAGAGGACACCACTGAGGTCACGTGACTTTACCGTCACTTTTCTCAGTTCAGTGAGACAAGTCACTTTGCGTTCCTCCCGATTCATGTTTCAAAATCATTTTATTTGTCTGGTTCAGCACTACTAACTAACTAACTAACTAACTAACTAACTAACTAACTAACTAACTAACTAACTAACTAACTAACTCCATGGAGCAGAGGCCTTCTTGAGAAGCTAACAGTTTCTCAGCTAGTCAAGAAATTCCCTGCATTTCATGGAACCCGAAGGTTCATTACCACATTCACAAGAGCCCGCCACCTGTCCCTATCCTGAGCCAGCTCAATCCAGTTCATGCCCCCACATCCCACTTCCCGAATATCCATCTTAATATTATCCTCCCATCTACGCCTGGGTCTCCCAAGTGGTCGCCTTCCCTCGGGTCTCCCCACCAAAATCCGGTATGCACCTCTCCCCTCCCCCATACGTGCCGCATGCCCCGCCCATCTCAGTCTTCTCGATTTGATTACCCGAATAATATTTGGTGATGAGTACAGGCCGTTAAGTTGTTCAGCACTACAGAATGAAGTAAATATCATACCAAATGTCGGTAGATAGTACAAGCACAGGGCAAAAATTTGTGTGCTTACAAACATACCGTTTTCTTGCTGTATAGTACTGCTGTACTTTACCCTACCATACTGTTGTGTAATGGATCCCCGTGGCAATCTTAATAAATGTAAAAGGTAAAGGTAAAGGTGTCCCTGTCCACCCCATGAAAGTGTATAGAGGGAGCAGAGGTATAGCTCTACTCATTCTTAACGTGGGCACTGGAGGGGGGCGAGTGGTCAAATTCACGCCCCGGCCGCTTTACCGCCTGGAAGGAAACCCGGTGTCCGTTGAATAGGAGTCTGTATGGGCCCCAGAGCCAATCTGGATGGTTTTGGATGAGAGAAAATCTCTTGCTGCAGCCGGGATTCGAAGCCCGGACCGTCCAGCTGGTAGCTAGTCGCTATACCGGCAACGCTGTGCGAAATATGATTGTAAAATTTAAACATATTATTTCCATTCAAGTTTTGATGGTAACTCAGTGCGTACCGCGCAGTAAACATTCCATATGGGTTATAAAAACCAATCTGTTAGGATTGTATAAGGCAGAAGTTGCCGTTTGTTCTGAGATCCGTAACAACACGTAAAGGCAGTGTCAACAGCCTGTAGAATTTCTGAATGTTAAACCTGGTGGTATGTAAAGTTACCGCTAGGCTCCGAAAGGTTAAAGGAATTACATTCAGAACCTCTTTTTAAAATAACTTCACTTTGAGAGTAAAATAAAAGTGTCGATATGTCGATATTTCGATAGTGAATTAACTGTATAATTTATCTCACTGGAATGTAGCCTTGGGTCTGTAGTTCCAGCAAGCGTGCAGACTGGTCTTATGCGTATGGACACGCCCAAGGTGCAAGTCTTACAGTTCTGCGGGGACGTGACGTAATTGATGTAACCTTACTTCGTTTTATTCGGCAAATAACCATAGATCATAGGGATTTATATGCCTAATTTTGACTTACGCACTTCTGTTGTGAAGGCTAGCAGTATGAGTTTAGTTTGTAATGGTCCAATGTTGGAACGCAGTTGACGAGGTTATGGAAGAAGTGAAGAAATGGTGGCGAGTACAAAATTCAAAGCCGATTCCAGTGGCCGCGTGGTCTAAGGCGTAGGTCTGTGGCCGAGCGCTTGCTGGGATCGTGGGTTCGAATCCCACCGGGGGCATGGATGTTTGTCTCTTGTGAGTGTTTGTATTATCAGGTAGAGGTCTCTGCGACGGACTGATCCCTCGTCCAGGGGAGTCCTACCGACTGTGGCGTGTGTCTGAGTGTGATCAAGTGAAAATAAACAACCTCGACACCTGCTGTGAGTAGGTAGAAGAGGTAAGGACTACGAATCATTAGAACTTAAATACGGTATCAAGATATAGACCTGATAATTGTTTATTTAAGAATTTAGTGCGTACCTCACTGAGAACGAGTAAAGAAAATTCGGTTAACACCGTTTAAGGAAGTAATCGTCTGTTGTGAGAACCATGCGTGACATGTAAATACACTATCTGGGAAGAAAGCATATTTTCTGAATGTTAAATATTGTGGTATACATCGAAACTGTCGATCCTTAAAGGGTCAAATGTCCAGTCCAGCTCTGTTATAACGTCATGGAAGGGACTGATTATTTTATGTCGTTATAAACGAGTGTTGTTATAACCGAGGAGTATAAGGTTATGGCCAACAGTGAGGACGTATAGTTGGTACCACTGAATACCTGACGCTATAGACGAGGTGTCGCGTAAACCGAAGTCGTTATAACGGGGTTCGGCTGTACTTTATCAGCGCCAAATTACTCATCTGATGTAAAACCCTTCTAGGATACTTCATTTTGTTTTTGTAAACGGTGGTAGGGAAGCGGAATTGGGTTTCTGTATTGTCATTTTTTTTTGTTTTCCGGTAAAACCTGTTAGGCATGAAAGAAAAAGTTGGTAAACCTGTTTCCTTCTTCAGATTATCCTTTTAATATTGCGAATTATGACGCGTGGCTGTTTGAGAACAGAGCACCTGAAGGTAGTTCTGTGTTTGCAGCCACTCCCTGTGTTTGCAGCCACTCCCTGTGTTTGCAGCCACTCCCTGTGTTTGCAGCCACGCTCTGTGTTTGCAGCCACTCCCTGTGTTTGCAGCCACTCTCTGTGTTCTTCGTGAAGCCCATAACATTTTCTGTACTTCCTAGTTTTAATCTTGGCTCAGACAGGACCGGACAAAAATTGTAACACGTTAACGAGATATGAGGGATAATTGATGCAACGTATTCCCAAACTGCAAACACTGAAAATGCTGTGAATGTGTTCAGAGAACTGACACATGCCTTATAAATTGTAACACCTTCACTGATTATGGATTTGTAACAGCGGAATGCCTTATGTTTACTCAGTTGCAAAATATTGGACAACATTTAGCCAGTATCACATATTAACTTGTCAGCAGGCAATGTTTTATAGAAAGCACTTTGTTTTAAATTCACTGTACTAACAGCATCCAACTCGGACTCTTGACCCCTGAAGATGGGACCGATACGTCGTCCCGAAACGCCGGTATGTTTACTGCACGACGCAGCGTAATATCCCAGAAGAACGCAGATGTCATTAACATCGCGGCGGAAGCCTGAAATCAAGCGGCAGTTATAGTTTAACACCCAGACCGTAGCAAGTTGAGTTTCTTTGATGAATAATGTATGGATGATCTCTCAATGTATTGTTCACGCCAAACTCATGCATTTCTTTTCACAGGGGAGACACCTTGCTCTTTCTAGAAGGAATCACAACATACGCGCCATAATGAAATTATGTTCACTAGCTGAGACAGTTCCAAGTTTTGCTTCTGAGTGCTTTGCAGTGATGTCTAAATGAAATCCGAACCCTTTTTCTGGCCTTGCCTTGGATAATTTTTACGAACAGTTCAAAATCGGTTGCTCAAATATATACATTTGCGCAGTTGAAGTGACGTCCGTTGTCACATAAACAGGTAGTGAGTAGTGAACACACAAATCGAACGTAGTGGGAACTTGAGTTAACCTTTTAAAGCCTAGTGGTAACTTTACGTACCACCAGGTTTAACATTAAAAAATTCTACGTGGTGCCCACATTGCGTTATGTGTTTTTTATGGATCTCGGAACAAACAGCAACTTTAGCCTTATAAAACATTAAGAAATTGGTTTTTATAAACGAAGTGGAGAGTGTTTACAGCGCGGTACGCACTGAGTCCTTATATAAAACAGATACGCTTCGTATTTAAAGACTTAAACATAACTAAGATAGGTAAAGTACGGGTAACGTAAAGCTGTGGTGCGTTCGCGTAATTGCCATACCTCGTCGGCGTTCCTACCAGCCTGACACAATCTCACGCGAAGAGAGCGCTTTTATGGAAATTCAGTGTTGTCGGCAACAATACAACGTTCTTAGGTCGTTATGTGACGTGCCTGATTTCAACCAAATTTGGATTTTCTCGACAGATTTTCATAAAAGTCTCCCAGTTTCAAATTTCACAGAAATCCCTCCAGTGTGAGCCCTTCTGTTGCATGCAGACAGATGGACGGACAGACAGGCAGATGAACAGACGTGACTAAGGTAACAGGCGCAGTCGCGAGTATGTGAGCGCGCCTAAAAATATGTTAGATGTCAGATACCCATCGTTTTACTGACAGTCGGTTCAGGCTAAAGGCTTCAAAGTTTTGTGAGGCAACGGGGAAATAAACGTGTGTTTAACAGTGCCGCTTCGGTGATTCGGCAGTTAAGTAGAATACACTAATGTCTGTCGTTTTTAGCCGTTTAAAGACGAAGCGTATCTGTTTTATATAAGGACTCAGTACGTACCGCGCTGTAAACACACTCCACTTCGGTTATAAAAACCAGTCTGTTAATGTTTTATAAGGCAAAAGTCGCTGTTTGTTCTGAGATCCGTACAAAACACATAAACGCAATGTGGGCACCACGTAGAATTTTTTAATGTTAAACCCGATGGTACGTAAAGTTACCGCTAGGCTTTAAAAGGTTAAGGATCGGAATATTTTTTAAAAAGTGGAAGTGCGTTTCTCTACAATGCTTCCCACTCCCAAAAGAGGATTGTTTTTTGGAAGGTTCCCAGTCTGCGCCCGTTTGTCGTTCTGGTAGAACCAACGTGTAGATGAAGATGACTGGGCAGCATTGGTGGAATGGTAACAGGGAAAAGCCGAATATTAAAAGTTTTTTTTTCTTTAACTTCCAGCCACTTTATTGGACCACAAAGAGAAAACAGACGTACCGCGGGGAATGGCTCTGTGTTTCAGCTTCAAGTTCTAGCGAAAATGTTCTCACTGTTGCAATATACATAGAGTAGACAACAATAGGGTACCAGATGTGTATAATTTTTACATTTAAGTTGGTGACAGTGAGGTTTTCTTCAGGTGCTTTCTCAGAGTTGTAGTAGTAATGACATGCGCAAATAAATAAAGCAACTTCTCAGTGAAGATTCGAGCCCACAGCCACTACCGAGAAGTTGTACAAACAACCACAGAACAACCTACTTAAGAACTTGTACTTTGAAGGTTCCTTATGTTTGGCTTTCGTATGAATGCTGTAAATGCACATCCATTTTTGGTGCGTTTGCAGCTCAAAGACTTAAAAGGCGCACCATTCGCGAAGGTCAGTTATTATTATTATTATTATGTGTGTGTCTCTTGTCACAGGCCTTTTCTTCCTGGTACGTCTCTTGAACCAGCAGTGATCCCCACCGCTCAGGCTTCAAGCTTCACACTGCAGAACTTTCCGTATTATGTGTGATGTTCCAAGTATAGCTGTCTTTTGTAGTGAATCTATTGAATGTTTTCCTGGTATAGCTTCCAAGTTTTTCTTTAAGCTTCTCGTTACTATTCCAGTGGCTCCAATTATTACTGGTACAATTGTATACTTCAGGTTCCACATTCGTTGTATCTCTATACATAAACTCTTGTATTTTAACCTCTTTTCTGCTTCCTTTTGCACAACGTTTTTGTCTGCTGGTATTGCCACATCTATCAGTGTGCATGTTTTTTCTTTTTTGTTTTTAATTATTATATCTGGCCTATTTGCTGTAACTTCTCTGTCTGTGTGTACTGCTTGCTTCCATAACACTGTGACATCTCCCTCTTCACACACAGGGCTGGGCATGTGTGTATACCATTTGTCTGTGGTTTCAGTGTCCAAGGCTTTACATATTGAGTAGTGTAAATGTAAACAGACTTTATCATGTCTCATTAAATATTCGTTCTTTGCCAAAATGGGGCATCCTGAGGTTAAGTGGTCAATAGTTTCTTCATGTTGTTTACACAATCGGCATTTACTCTCAATTTCTTCCTTCAAAATTTTATTCTTAAAATAGTTTGTACTAATTGCTTGGTCTTGAGCTGCCACTATTGCACTTTCTGTTTCTCCCTTGATGTCGCCAGATTTTAGCCAGTGATATGACTGTTCAATATACACCAGCTTTGCATCTAAATTACGTGGCAATTGTCCATGCATCCTCTTCCCATGCCATCTTCCTTTTGTTTTTTCCACTATGCTGTCTTTCAACTTTCTTGTTTCTGTCTGTACTTCTGTCTTGAGGCATCTAGCTGTCTCTAACACTGCTGAGTCCGTGTTGTGTTGGTGTGTTCTTACAACCTGTATTAGTGAGTCTTCCTTCATTTCTACATATTCCACCATTTTTGCAATTTGTACTGCATAGGCTGCTTCTAATTGCATTAAACCCCTTCCTCCCTGTTTTCGGGGAACATACAAGCGATCTACATCTGCCTTTGGGTGATGCTGTCGATGAATGGTTAATAATTTCCTCGTTTTCCGGTCTAGTTTTCGCAGTTCTTCTAAGTGCCAGTTAACAATTCCAAAGCTGTATCTAAGTACTGGTACTGCCAATGATCCAATTGCTTGAATTTTATTCTTTGCACTTAATTCTGTACCCAAAACTAATCTCAGTCTCCTCAAGTATTCCTTCTTAAACTTTTCTTTCTCATTCTTATGCTGTATGTCAAAATTCTCTTCTATTCCCAAATGCTTATATGCTTTCCTCGGGTCCAGTTCTCTAATGTCGTTCTCAAACGTGCTTCCTATGTGCATTTTGCTTTGGACCCTACCTCTTTTCAAACATATTCTTGCACATTTTTCTAAACCAAAATTCATATTTATATCTTTACTAATTGTCTGTACAATTTTTATTTCGTTCTTCAAATCATTCTCATTTCTACCTACCAGTTTCAAGTCATCCATATACAATAAGTGACTAATTTTCCTGTCAGTTCCATGTACTTGATACCCACAGTCAGCTCTGTTCAGCTCGTTTGTTAATGGAATAAGTGCTATGCAAAAAAGTAATGGCGAAAGAGAGTCCCCTTGGAATATTCCTCTTCGTACCTGAATGAGTTGTGACTGCATTACTTCCTGCTTTGTTTTTAAAAAAAGCCTTGTGTTCCATTTCTCCATGGATAGTTTACAAAATCGGACAATTTTACTGTTCACTCCTACCAATCCTATTGACCTTTCCACCCAGCTATGTGGAATGCTATCAAATGCTTTCTGGTAATCAATCCAAGTTATTATTATTATTATTATTATTATTATTATTATATCTGTATTTATACTGACGTTTTAATTAGCGGATATGTTAGAGGCAAGGCTGAAGAAATGGTAGAGACGAGGTTGATGATATGGTAGAGAAAGTCTGATGATGTGGTAGAGATGATGATATGGTAGAGGCAAGGCTGATGATATGGTAGAGACGAGGTTGATGATATGGTAGAGAAAGTCTACCATATAATCATCTCTACCATAGAGAGAGATGATATGGTAGAGGCAAGGCTGATGATATGGTAGGGACGAGGTTGATGATATGGTAGAGAAAGTCTGATGATGTGGTAGAGATGATGACATGGTAGAGGCAAGGCTGATGATATGGTAGAGACGAGGTTGATGATACGGTAGAGAAAGTCTGATGATACGGTAGAGATGATGATATGGTAGAGGCAAGGCTGATGACGTGGTGCAGACGAGGCTGATGATATGGTAGAGGCAAGGCTGATGACGTGGTGCAGACGAGGCTACTGATATGGTAGAGATGATGATATGGTAGAGGCAAGGCTGATGATATGGTAGAGATGATGACATGGTAGAGGCAAGGCTGATGATATGGTAGAGATGATGACATGGTAGAGGCAAGGCTGATGATGTGGTGCAGACGAGGCTGATGCGGTAGAGGCAAGGCTGATGATGTGGTGCAGACGAGGCTGATGCGGTAGAGGCAAGGCTGATGTAGGCTATGTGAAGTCTCATTCGGCAGTGTCCATGGCTTTCTGCTGAAAGCTTCCTTTGGCTTTCGTTCCTTGCGTATGTAAAGAAAGCACACTTATAAGGCTGTGTGTCTTTTATTGGCTTATCACACTGTGGAACGCTGCAGTGACGAACATGCGACAAAGGAAGACTCTAGCAACAGAGAGCTGATAGAATAGAATGGAACCTTGATAACTATATCTATTCATCAACTTTATCAGCTTTTTAACCACGGGTAAGCGTATGTGATGCACAGTGTTTAGGAAAGAGGACTGGGACATTAGAATGGTTTTTCAGCCTTCTGTTTGGGTCACGATTTGCAGGCGATGTGCATAACGTGACGAAATAACATTTCGTCTTCGTTGAAACGGGAGAGTGTTCGGTAGCACGGGTTAATAGCCTTGTGGACTCAGGTTGTTCATTCGCTCTGTGGTATTCTGGACAAAGTTAAGCAGAAATTTGTTCAGTATGAGAGATTTTCGATTGGCAGCTACCTTCTTAATCAAGCTTCTACTTACGTTAGTCTGAAGCTTATAGATCAGAGATTCCGAACACGATTTTACTGATCTGCTTCGTGAACATTTCCTAGTTTCCTCTTTTGAACGGGAAACATTTTTCAAATTATTATGCCCTATGATTTATATTGCCTGTGTTTTGGTTTATTAACCTTTTAAAGCCTAGCGGTAACTTTACATACCACCAGGTTTAACATTAAAAAATTCTACATGGTGCCCACATTCCGTTTATGTGTTTTGTACGGATCTCAGAACAAACAGCAACTTTTGCCTTATAAAACATCAAGAGACTGGTTTTTATAACCGAAGTGGAGAGTGTTTACAGCGCGGTACGCACTGAGTCCTTATATAAAACAGATACGCTTCGTCTTTAAAAGGTTAAATTATATTATGGTCTGCGGCCGCTCGTTTGCTGTGATTGCGGGTTCGAATCCTGCCTGGGTCATGGATGTTTCTTGTGAATGTAGGGTGCTGTCAGGTAGAGGTCTCCGCGACGGGCCGATCACTCGTCTAGAGCAGTCCTAC
>BLKM01001059.1:632537-705051 GCA_013340265.1 Coptotermes formosanus
CGAGAAAGCCGCGGTACCTATTGTACATTTTTATTTTGTATGGGTCGGAAACATGTTGACTGGGATAGCTCAGTCGGTATAGCGACTCGCTACGGGCTGGACGGTCCGGGGATCGAGTACCGGTGGGGGGCGAGATTTTCCGCACCCGTCCAGACCGGCCCTGGGGCCCACACAGCCTCCTGTACAATGGGCACCGGGTATCTTTCCTGGGGGTAAAGCGGCCGGGGCGTGGCGTTGACCACCCACCTCCATCTAGCGCCGGGGTTAAAGAAAGAGTAGAGCTATACCTCTTCTCCCCCTTTGGGCCTTCATGGCCTGTTCTGCGGAGAACTTTGCCTTTGCCTTTATGGGTCGCAGACATGGATCGCAAAAGAAGAGATGAATTTATCGAAGCCATGTGGAAAATAAGGATCGAACATAGAATACATGGCCGTAGGCGTGTGAATAATGAAAGGAAATCAGAAAGCAATTGATTTGTTTAGATAACCAACTCGTCATGTTAGCCATAAGGAGTAAAAGAATTGAGTGGCCGAGTCACTTTGAAAGAACGGGAGTAGTAATGTGGAGGAGTGAAGAGGAGTCACAAGAATAATCCTGGAGGAAGACAGGAGGTAGGAAAACCGCGGCTTAGAGAGCCGAGGTGTGATACAGTGATTTGAGGACCCTCGGGATTGGAAGGTGGCCGTGTAGAGTGGGGATACAGGAGAAGAGTGTAGTCGCTAGGGTCTGCAGGTACTGTAGAGGAATGTCACAGTAGATTTAACGAACCTCTGTTAACTTAAGCAGAGACTGCTCTGAATTTTCCCTTCTACCCGTAACACCGTAACATCACTGACACCTTGCATGAGACAACACCAACAAAGTGCACAATATTTTACATATAATTTATTATAGAATGTATTTATCAATTATAATAAATTATAATTATACAGATATAATTATATATTTATTTTATTATATTATAGAGAATATAATTTACATAATAAATTATAATATATAATTGTATATTTATAAATATAATTATATAATAATAATTTAATGCAATAATATTATTGTGCATTTTGTTGGTGTTGTCTTATATAAATTTCAATTAATGCGCGGACATGAGTAACAAAGTAACAGCTGTCCGTAATAGCACTGCGGCATCCTGTGATCACGTGGTTCAAGCAGAATGACACGTGTGATGCAGACACTGCGGAGTATTTCAGTACTTCCACTCGACACCTTAACTCTGTGAGAAAAAAAACAGATTAGGTGTAATATTAGAGTTGCTCATCTTGACCGCTAACGCAAGACTATTTTTTGATAATTGCAAGGTACATTCATATATATATATATATTCCACTAAGCGATTTCTTAGGACATGTGCTTCAGTGTAACCACCGTATCAGAATTCCAATATTTCCACGATTCTGATATCGTTATTTTCTATACTCCGGTAAATGGGAGGGCTTTTAAGACAAGATGAAAGGATACTAAGTGGACGGCCATGTTCAGATTCTAGATAATGGTGTTTTGTTTCCCGTCTTCACCACAACGTGTGGAGTGGCGCCGGGCTGCACAGCTCCACCAATACTGATTACCAGAATGTCTTTTCCTAAGAATGAAAACGGTCGGAGGGTGAAGCTCAACAGTTACCTTCAGCCAGTAAATTATTAAGTGTACATGGGCGTCACATGACTGTATTGGGAATTCTGCCTTCTATATTTATACGTGACTGTATTCGAGTCGCTAAAACGACTTAAACTGTGGGCTGTCGAATCGCTATTTTCGTCTGTAGGTGACCACCTTGCGTCAGAGCTGTTCCATACTAGAAGAAGGCCAGCGCGGAGCATGAACAAGTAAAGAGCTGATTCTGGATTTGGAACAGACAAATTCCAGAGAGCGGAATACGAGTATATTCGAGAACATGCGATATATCGATCTTTGTTCTTGTTGTTACATTATTGATGCCAAGGCCAGTCCGTTTGGCGCCCGTACATCACATTGTGAATTGATGTGAGGTCACCTGCACGCATTTTCACCGTCATTCATAGCTGATGTGCGCCATGGCAACCGCCCAGAGCATTTACCGTTGTCAAACGAGGATTTAACGAGCACTTACAGAGGACTGACGTCACAACAGTACCACTTATCGGTGGCCGTAATGCCTTAGCCTTAATGTATAGCACTTAAATGATTACGTATCAAGTGATGTGATCGCTCTTCTGGGTTGTTACGCGGCGTGTGTTTATAGTTGTTTGCTGACGTTTCGGGAGATCCTGCCTGTTCATTCGTCAGGGTCTGGAAGGAGACTGTTCGAGGGTTTAAGTAGTCCAAGGAGACTGTTCGACCCTTGAAGTTGGGACCCATAGACTGTCCCTCAACGTCGGACAACAGCTACCAACATACGCTCGCAAAGGAGCGAGTACCTCATCTACACCGCGGCGGAAGCCTGAAATCTTGCGGTCCTATATCAGATTTCCATTGCGAACACCGGGGAACGAACCGTCTTGAGAAAGTAATGGTTATTAATTTTTACGCAGTTCATCCCGTTGTGTTATTGCATAATAAACCAATAGCTATATCCGCCAGACACGCTTGTATGGTGATATAAAACCAACAGCTACATGTTTCGGGCTTTAGCAAGCCATCATCCGGCTGTATAAGAATATAGGAAAGTGTAAATTTACAACAGCGTATGGAGAACTACCAAAGGTTGAGCTCTATTATTATTATTATAGATATAATTGAAAGAGGCTGGGCAAGGAATCGACTTAAAATTTATTGCGAAGTTGAAGAAAACTGCCACCAAAATCTTCAGTTTGTTACGTGGGGCGCATCAAAGAGGTGGCAGAGTTATTTACCGAACTCTCACAATTTCACTTCAGGGGATGCTTCATGGCTTGGTAGGGCCGTACAGAGCGGTGTTTAGCTTCAGATGCAGAAAAAGTAAGCTTTGAGGGGAGTAACATGTAGATGGAACAATTCCAATGATAGAATACTTCTTTGGAACTAGTTTCGTCGTTTAGCCTCTACACCTCGCACTTAGTGTCGGCTTGTCCCTTCAGGTTATCAAGTACCACTGTTTAATCCTTTAAAGACGAAGCATATCTGATTTATATAAGGACTCAGTGCGTACCGCGCTGTAAACACACTCCACTTCGGTGATAAAAACCAGTCTCTTAATGTTTTATAAGGCAAAAGTTGCTGTTTGTTCTGAGATCCGTACAAAACACATAAACGCAATGTGGGCACCACGTAGAATTTTTTAATGTTAAACCTGGTCGTATGTAAAGTTACCGCTAGGCTTTCAAAGGTTAATGCATTCTTTTCTCATTCGTTTTTCGTGACCTCTCCGTGTTATACTCCTTAGTTGATCACCGTAAGGAATTTTCAAGAGTAGTACAAGTCACGAAGAAAATCGCGAGTTTTGTGTCATCATAGTGGTGATTATGATTCAAATATTCTGGGATATGACGCCGTATCAGTCGGTAAAGAGTTATCTGGTTAGACCCTGAAGATGGAGGTGACAGGTTCCTCTGAAACGCGTGTAACTATTTAACAGTCGCCGCGGCATCGTGTCGCAGATGGTGTGAATCGTCATTAGTTCCGTTAAGCCAGTACCTCTGTGGTGCAAGTAATGCCCAGCAAAGGATTAAAGGCTAGAATGTTGAACTCTTTGTTTCGTTTGTGAACAAAAATTGTGAACCACTTTTCGAACTAGTCAGAGTCAGTTTTAATTAATGTCATGCAGCGATTGTACGAGGCGGAGCTCCTTTCACAAGCGGGTTTTTGTGTATCTCCGAAGGGAAAGTGATGGTCGAAGGCAACAGGGTTCCACCCGCTGTCCTGCAAGATACGTTCACTACTAACGACCCGTACTCTGTCCGCGTTGTCTTTTAGATTCCAAAGCAAGTCAGTGACACCCGGCATGTCCACTATTGCCTGCATTATTCGCTAGATCTTCGTGTGGAAGGGAAATGTTTCTACGGATTTGGTTGGAATGCCTGAAGGGTAGAGACCTCGTAGAAGACTTAGGAATAAAGTGGAAGGATGGATCTTAAGGAAATGAGATTGGAGGGCTTGGACTGGATTAATCTGGCTCATGATAAGGCAAATGGTTGGGTGTTGTGATGACGGTAGCTAGACTTAAGGTTCCATAAAATTCAGGGAATTTCTTAAGAAACCGAGGACCACTCACGTTCTCATGGAGTTAGTTAGTTAGTTAGTTAGTTAGTTAGTTAGTTAGTTAGTTTCACAGTGAATTAAGTAGGGAGATGATGATAGATAGATGGATGGATGGATGGATGGATGGATGGATGGATGGATGGATGGATGGATGGACAGACAGACAGACAGACAGACAGACAGATAGATAGATAGATAGATAGATAGATAGGTAGATAGATAGATAGATAGATAGATAGATAGATAGATAGATAGATAGATAGATAGATAGATGCTTAGTAAGGTGCGTAAATGTAACGCTTTCATTGATTCGTGCAAAGAAAGGTGTAAATGACTGGTTATATTTGCGTAGCTTTGATGTCAGACCATTATTTGCTGTTTTGTTTAGCTGCTTCTCCCGGTCCAAATCATGTAACGCT
Organism: Coptotermes formosanus; assembly: GCA_013340265.1. Lineage (NCBI taxonomy): Eukaryota > Metazoa > Arthropoda > Insecta > Blattodea > Rhinotermitidae > Coptotermes > Coptotermes formosanus. Next base: position 637,127 of record BLKM01001059.1, read on the forward strand.
CCTCGCAACATGCACAGCCATAGCGTCTAGCGTGCTGTTTAATAAATACTTTAAGGCCCCACGTTATAACACGTTGTCCGTGTACTGTTTATGTATATGATAAAAGTGCCCTTTCTGTACACATGGCCATAGAATTCAGCGTGCTGTTTTTATAATTTTAACCAGTGTAAACTTAATAACGAAATGTATGGACAGCACTACCAAAAGTAGTGCTCCGCTCGCGAGCCTGGTGTTAGTATGGGTGACGACGTACCGTAAAGGCAAAGTTTTGCTGCACTGCACTGTACGATAGAAAATATAGTGCAATACGTGACGCTCAAATATTTATGCGACACCAAGTCGATAACGTGACGTACGTGATGACTCACCCGAATTGTATTTACCAAGCGTGTGTGACTGATGCAGTTGTTAGGGTAATTTGATTCACTTGTTTATGAAGCGTTACTTTTCCGTCCGTATGTGTCTTCATGTACTCGTTGCGTCCCGATGCATCTCACCGTATCGTTGGTTCGTGAAGTTTTAAAGACGCCTGAAGCAGAGAAACTGCAAAGTGACGGGGCGTGCGTGCATGATTCCTTCTTTTGGAGGGGAGTTGATTGGGAAGGATTGATTATGGCCTGTTTTAAAGTACTATTCAATGGGAGGGACTGATATAATCTGTCACACAGCCAGAATTTCAACAGGAATCTTCACTCGGCGCCTTTCCCTGGCGCCAACAGCCCCTAGTGGGCCAGGGCATCCTCATTGTCGAGGCTTCACGATCACACTCAGACACACCACATTCGGTGGGACTCCTCTGGACGAGTGATCAGCCCGACGCAGAGACCTCTACCTGACAACACACAGCACTCACAAGAGACACATCCATACCCCCCGGCGGGATTCGAACCCGCAATTCCAGCAAGCGAGCGGCCGCAGACCCACGCTTTAGACCGCGCGGCGTCTGGGATCCGCTTTCGAGTACAATATGATGACCCGAAATATTGGGCGGAGTGAAATAATGATTGTGTAGAACGGAGAACGTTTATGAAAGCTTTAAAGTCTTCTGGCGTATTACGCCGTGTCTGCTGGTAGATACTTAACTTTAGCTTAAGGTTCAAGCAGCACAAGAAGAGGGGAAGCCCTTCTTCGGCTGCTGGACTGCTTCAAGTAGCCTTGGTTTAAAAACCTGAAGTATGTAAATACATGAGGACTGTTGAAGGCTCGAGAAGGAGATAGGAATTTAACGCAGTCAGAGCAGTGTGAAGGGTCTTCTGTGAACGCTTAGCCCTGGAGAAGAAGACACTACTGTCCCCCGAAACTTCGGTAGCTCTTTACTAGTGGACATGGCGTAACATCCCAGAAACCTTGTATGCTAACCAGCGCCACTGTGAGAATCTCAAATCTTGAATGTGTTATTGGTGAATATAATATGAAACCTGGTCCATTTGTGGTTTGGAAAGAATAGATTTATTCCGAAATTTAAAGTTCATATTTCGTTAAATTATGCATAGGCGTTTTTTTAAGTAGTGTCTTCGAAAGTCGTGAAGAAACTGTAGAAATTTACGAAGAGATTACAGCACACGAAACTAAGGAGGCCTAGTTGTGCTCGCCGACTAGCGAATTCGGCGCTCTGGCTTTGAACTACACAGATTTCGGCGAAGGACTCAGCATATCAAATGCAAAACATTTCACGCCTGTTGAGATGCAAATCGCGTTACTTTCGGTGTCTGCTATAAACCAGAATGCAGTTGTGTAGGAAACTGTAATTTTTTTCATTCTGAGAGAAAAATGACATCAAAATTTCTGTCACTGTAAGAAAACAAGAACGTCATAAATTTTGTCACTCTAAGATAAAAAGAACTTTATAATGTTTGTCACTCTCAGAGAAAAGTAAAACTAAAATTTTTATCACTCTGAGATAAGAACACTGTAGTTGTTGTCACTCTAAAAGAACAATAACGTTATAATCTTTGTAGGTATAAAAAAAGAATAGAAAGGAAGAAGAAATTTTTCGCGCACACGAACGAACGGACGGACGGACGGACGGACGGACGGACGGACGGACGGACGAAAAGGAACTGGCGACCTAAGCCACAGGATGAGATCGTCGTAGTAACAAATGCCACAACACTGAGCGGGCCGACCTCCTGACCTCAATTACTGCGTGCCTTGTATGCCGTGATTGTTCACGCTCACTTTTTCTCAGTTTCTGTTTTGCTGTGAGGCATAACGGTGTGAACCCCTGGCAGTAATGACGTGTGTGGGGACAGCGTCATGAATCTGCTGAAAGGCTAGCAAAACATTTCTGTGTCGCTGACTGAGTTTCATTTAACCTAATTTCATACTCTAAAAAAGGCAAACTTTTCCTTGCGTACGACATGAAGGTATATTATTATTATTATTATTATTATTATTATTATTATTATTTACTGCAAATGGGTTTGTACCCGGTGGCAGTGGTAATGCAATTAGACACATCACACAAAATAACACACCACACTCAAACAAAACACAGCACACAAAATTACAAAAACAATGAAGGACACATACTGCACACAATAAATACAATTACAATACAAATACAATTACAAATACAGTATAGGGGGAATAGAGGTGCAGGGCCAGTTATTCTTAACTTGGGCGCTAGATGGAGGTGAGAGGTCAATTTCACAGTTCGGCCGCTTTACCCCCGGGAAAGAACCCCGGCATCCACTGAATAGGAGGCGGGGGGGGGGGCCGGTCATAGAGCGGGTGTGGCTGATGTGGGGAAGAGAAAAACCTCTCGCCACTACGAGAGTTCGAACCCCGGACTGTCGATACCGTAGCCTAATCAATATACCGACTGCAACACCCCGATTCCCAGTTTCATACTGTCAAAATTCTTATTTTTTTGTTACTATTTTTAGATTCTTGTATACACATGGCTTATTAACGGTAGCCATCACAAAGGTGTGGTAAGGAAAGTGGATAGGTTGAAAATTAGATTTGCAGAGAGCGGAATGCGTCAACAGGCGCGCGCGTATACACATACATGCGCGCACACACATACACTCATACGCACACGCACACATGCGCACACATACACACAAGCACACACACATACATACACACACGCACACATGCACACACGCATACACACATATGCACACATGCACACACAGATACACACACGCACACACACATGCACACACAGATACACGCATATACACACACGCACACACAGATACACACACGCACACACACACATACACACACGCTCACATGCACACACACACGCACACATGCACGATATACACACACACACAACTTTTGTCCGGTACCCAAAATCGTAAATCCTGTTGGCCTAGCAACTCAAACAGTGCCAGTAGCTAGTCAGCACCCCAACTTAGGCCATCACGTTCGGTTGATTATGTTCGGACCCATCAAAAACTCTTGGGACTTGTGTTTTTTTGCGAACCAAGGTTTGAAAATTCCTGGTGTAGCGGTTCACATTCCTCCTGTGTCACTGCCGCGTCATATAGTGGCTTACTTTCTGAATCTTACCAGTGGCATAAATAATGTATGATTTTAAATATATATCCATAATCGTTGTTTTATATAACTACCTAAAAACATCAGGCTATTTCATATGTGATTTTGTGCGTGTGTGATATTTATTTCTAAAACCTCTTCCGCTAATATCCTAAACAATTGTATATACACTTTTATGTACCCGCTCTGTGGATTTGTTGTCTCATTTCACCTTACTTACCGTTAAACCTCTTCCTTTGAAAGCTCTTGCGGTTTTAATACTGCAGATTTACATCTAAGATCCTTTGCTCTGTTTATCCCATAAAATCCATTTTATGCCGTTTCCTGTGTTGCGGCAGATTGCACAACTTCGCCTTCATTCTACGTGAAAGTGAGTTCCTAGGTGCGTCTGCAAAATTGCGAAAAGCTGCTAGTAGCTTCGTCATATCGGTACGTCTGCCTGTGCGCATAGAATGATTCGGCTCCCAGTTGACGGATTTTCATGAAATTTGATATTGAAGGATTTTTCGAAAATCTGTCGAGAAAATTCAAGTTTCATTAATGTCTGACAAGAATAACGGGTACTTTACATGGAGGCCGATATAAATTTATGATAACATCTCGCTGAATTATTATTAAAATAAGAAATGTTTCGGACAGTATTTGTAGAGAAAATCAAAACACACGTTTTATGTTCAGTAACGTTTTCCCGAAAATCGAGCCGTTTATAAGATAATGTGGAAAAGTATGGTAGAGCCGGACAGGCCACAGATGACAATATAATACGGCGCATGCGCCTTGCGTGTTGGATAACTAAGGCTACAGGCACACACTCATAATATTTAGTACATATTGCTTTTCCACCGCAACAATGGTTACGCGAACGCGCATCAATGTTAACGTTTATGTGTACATTGCGTGTCTCGTTTAATGTTTATAACGGAACCACATGTCGTGTAGGAAATGTACTTTTTTCAAAAGCACTTTGTAATTCTATTTAAGTGTGGCCCATTGGTGCGATTATCTGTCTTGTAGCGTGACGTTTTGTGTAAGAGCCATCAACAGAAGAATGACGCGTATTTACAGATGTAGCTGCGTAAGTGAAGAAGGGTGTAATTATTTGGTTGACATGAACTGCATTAGGAAAGTGTCTTAAGTTTTACTTTGATTTACCACTAAACAGTAATGTTTCGGAAGTACATGTAAAGTATAACAAGGCTTCAGTTTAGCGTGTACATGTCGCTTTGTCGTCTGCTCTCGCTTGCCTTTAACCCTTTAACCTTTTAAAGCCCAGCGGTAACTTTACATACGACCAGGTTTAACATTAAAAAATTCTACGTGGTGCCCACATTGCGTTTATGTGTTTTGTACGGATCTCAGAACAAACAGCAACTTTTGCCTTACAAAACATTAAGAGATTGGTTTTTATAACCGAAGTGGAGAGTGTTTACAGCGCGGTACGCACTGAGTCCTTGTATAAAACAGATACGTTTCGTCTTTAAAGGGTTGAAGACGAAACGTCAGTGCGTACCGCGCTGTAAACACTCTCCACTTCGGTTATAAAAACCAATCTCTTAATGTTTTATAAGGCAAAAGTTGCTGTTTGTTCTGAGATCCGTACAAAACACATAAACGCAATGTGGGCACCACGTAGAATTTCTTAATGTTAAACCTGGTCGTATGTAAAGTTACCGCTAGGCTTTAAAAGGTTAAATGCGTGAGCCGGAAGCACGCCTTAACTGAGCAACAAGTAGTTTATAGATATACTGTACCAGTCGCCTGCCAAGGGCACCTGCGCTGCTGAATTAATTTTTCAAAGACGGTTCATGGGGAGAGGGTGGAATGTGTTTATGCAGGAAAACTGAAAACGGAGGCAGACTTTCAATGGCACGCGACCCGCGTGTTCATATTCAGATTTTGAAAGTTTGAGGACGTTCAGTCCAGCGATGAGAGGCTCCGTAGTCCTTTCGGATGGTTATGTCACTACCCTGTATCATGTGAGTATGTTAGGTACGTTCTGACGCGTTGTGAGAGGGTGGTCGTGAATGCTGAAGAGCGGAGAATTATACGAAAGAGGTGGAACGGAGTAAAACAACGGAAAGCCTTAATTAAGGTGATTGTCGATAGACTGTCGCTTGACCAGACCGTATTGGGTATTTCGAGTAACCACTTGATCTTAATCACACTTCAAGGTTCTGTTTAACCAAACTGCCGCTCCGAAAATGAGTCGTGGCGCACATAATTTGTTGACGTTCTGAAAGCAGATGTTAACAGAAATATGCAATTTAAATACAGTCAAACTCGGTTATAACGCCATAAAACGGACTGAACATTTTGTATCGTTATAAACGAGTGTTGTTCGCGCCGAGGAGTGCAATGTTGTGCTTAACAGTGAGGAATTAATTGGTACCACAGAATATCCGACGTTATAGACGAGGTGTCGTATAAACCGATGTCGGTATGACCGGGTTGGGCTATACATGTAACGGTATGTCTTCTGCCTGACATGTGGGTTCCTTAAAGTCAGTTGGCTGTATAGGAATAATACTGGTCAATGTGTTGTATCCAGCCTATTTATATGAAAAAAAACTGTGTCGAATGTGAATTGGATTCTCACTGTCTCTCTTTTGAAGCAGACATTTTATATTCGTTTGTTTCACGCAAGAAAGATCCAGTTGTTGACAGCCTCATTACTGACATCTGTGTCACACGCAGCGGTACCTTAAATGACTCGGTGTTTTCGCTCAATTTGCCGTTCATTCGTGATATGTTGGAACACAACACAAGTGTATGGTTTCTGCACAATAGTCAGTATTATTTTCGTGTAAATGATGGAACAGTCCGACCCTCAGACGTGTAAATTTTGTCTTCGTCTGTTTGTCTTCAGCAAGTAAGCTGACGGACCGTGTGTCGTCTGTTATTACGACAATGAATACTTTGTTACTGCCGAAAGGTTAGGCCTACTTTCGTAGCGTGGCAGAATGTTGTCCAACACAGAACATGTGAACTGTTCTGCGCATGCCCACATGACCTGACGCGATAACTGCTCGTAACAGAGCGTAAAGTTTTTTGGAGGTATGAACAGTTGATTTAACTCTAGAATTGAAATAACACATAACCTACTTTCATAACTAATTAAAAAAATGTAAGGCTTTTATGTGTGAAACACAAGTGCCAGTAGTTAAGCCCGACATGGTCGTGAACCGGTTAAATCCAACCAACATCGTATTAAATTTAATTTGCATCCCTTTTAATATTATCCTACAGTCAGCTCGAACTTCCAAGTTATCCACTTTTAAGATCTTTGGCCACTAATATTTAGTACTCCTCTTTTGTTTCTTTATCGGAACTGTGTATCCAACCCAGGTTTTAAGACGTTAATTAACCTACCAGTCGTGGAGCAACTCAAAAAGTCATGATGTCATTAATGTGTCTTCTAGGCCTCATCTCCCGTACGTGCTCATATCGTGGTGAGTCATAACGACCCAAATAGACTGGCTTGCTACTTCCGTTTCTTCATACTCTGTCATATAATGTGTATGAATACGGTAACGTCTGTTTGTGACATCATGATATACTGAAGTAAGGGCGGATCTTTTTCAGACGGACATTTTTGTAAAGCTTGTGATACGGTATTGGTGGCAGTCTTCTTTGTTTTTATTAGTTCCTTCTCAAAAAACTGTTCTTTAAACCGGAAAACATGGGAAGCTAACATATTTCATGTGGCCCACATCCATTGGCCTCCGCTTGAGGCAGCACTGTCGATTTCCAAACGCAGTACAGTAAAGGAACTAATGTACACGATCTAACGAACTGACAAAGACTGCACTGAAGTAAATGACAGGATTGTGAATGCTTTAGTCGACGACGACTGTAGGACTTCCCTATAGTGTAGACTCTGTAGATTACGTAGATAGGTCTAGCGAACAGCTCTACCTTATTGAGTTTCAGAACGGTCTGTCACCGTCAGGTTCACCGCCGCGTATACTAAATATGAAAATTAACACTACTGCCACATGCTTCGTTTTGAAGGATCTGAAAACTTTTACGGCATGAAAAATTTACGATCAAAATCGAGTTTACAGTGACAATCAATAAGGCTCAATGACAGACGCGTAAACGTGTTGTAATATGTCTGTCACCACCTGTTTTCTCCCATGGCCAGCTGTATGTGACATTTACCTGAGCCTCTTCATCTGACAACGTCGCTTTTGCAGTTATTGAAGGGCATGGACAGCGTATAGAAAATATATAGATTATATATAGATAGATATCTATATATATAGATATATATAGAATTATAACGTAAAAATTTATGTATCGAGAGGCGCTTTAAAGTGTGAATATGTAAGTACATTTTTATTGATTAAATATTTTATTTTTTCTACGTGAGGGTTATTCATACGGTTAGATCCACAACTAATGTCACACACCGTGCTTACACTGTGTAGATTATACCTCAGTGAACTGCAGACAGTGCGTGTTACATTAGTGGTCATAGTGATGATGATATATAATGGTTATATTCCTCTTGTAAAGGAAAACAAGTACCCAGTAAACATTTCTCGAAAATAAATAGGTAAATGTTATGAAAGGATTAGTGTTTGGGACAGACTTTGTATCGTTGATAAAGAAAACGTGGAGGGGGGGGAGGTAACCTAATTAAAATGTCTCCATGGAGCAGAGTCCTTCAGAAGGCAGTAGGTGATTGCCTCTCAAGACATTCTGTGCCTTGCATGGATCCCGCGGTGGCCGCGCCGTCTAAGGCGTGAGTATGCAGCCGTTCGCTTGTTGGGATTGCGGGTTCGAATACCGCCAGGGGCATGGATGTTTGTCTCTTGTGAGTGTTGTGCGTTGTCAGGTAGAGGTCTCTGCGTCAGGCTGATCACTCGTACAGAGGACTCCTACCGAATATGGTGTGTCTGAATTTGATCGTGAAGGATCGATGCTAAGGATGCCATGGCCCGCTAGGGGCTGTCGCGCCATGGTTAAAGAAAATATGGATCCCAAAGGTTAATTACTGTGTTTAACCCTTTAAAGACGAAGGGTATCTGTTTTATATAAGGACTCAGTGCGTACCGCGCTGTAAACACTCTCCACTTCGGTTATAAAAACCGGTCTCTTAATGTTTTATAAGGCAAAAGTTGCTGTTTGTTCTGAGATTCCGTACAAAACACATAAACGCAATGTGGGCACCACGTAGAATTTTTTTAATGTTAAACCTGGTGGTATGTAAAGTTACCGCTAGGCTTTAAAAGGTTAAAGGAAGAGACCGCTGCTCTTGACCATGAGCTAGACGAATCAAGTCCACATTCTCATGTACTTTAACTTACTGTTTTATATTGTCCTGCCATCGTCTCGTATTTGCCAAAACCGGACTTATTCCCTCGGGATTTCTGACCGAAACAGTGTACGAGCTTATTTTCTGCTGTGAGCAGTGCATGTCCTATCCTCTGTAAACTAATGATTACAATCTCAGGGGCGCCCAAAATGCCAGGTGCCAAGCCTCCCGGTCTACTAAACTGTGTACATTGATATTTGTGGGCCATCAGCATGGAACTTGATTTGTATTGCCATCATGTCGCCTGAAACTTTGAAGGGACCGCTAGAATTCTGTAAAATTTGTGCACCTCTGATGATATCATTTTGTAATAAGTAATCCACAAATAACTAACTAACTAACTAACTAACTAATTACATGCAGCAGAGTCCTTCGTGAAGAGCTAACAGGTCCTGAGCTACTCAAGAAATTCCCCGCATTTTGTGGAACCTGAAGATTCACTACTGCATTTACAAGTACCCGCCACCTGTCCCTATCCTGAGCCAGCTCAATCCCATTTTCCGTCGCTTTGGGTCGTATAACCAATGAATCAGTCCAGGTCCGAGGCTTTGTAAGGTGTTTCGTAACATGAATTTTTTTTAGGGTGAGGAATTGTTAGCACCTCGCCAAAACCCCAAGCTGGAAGACCACCCCTTGTCGGCTGTCCGCGAGTGCTTATTCATTGTATTCGCAGCTACCTTCCATAACTGGAGGCCGTTCCTCCATCCGCAACCTGAGGACGCGCCATGCCGTTGTGACAGGGACCCACTTAACACGGCTACAATTACATATTTTATCAATATTCAATTTCCTTTATTATCCTCTTAATTTGTGTACGTTAGGAAGTAACACAGTCTCAACGCCTTGAGATCAAACACTTCATATGGACGAATTAAGTCGAACAGTTCTGAGAAGTACTATAACTAAAATTTCATCTTTATCGACAGTCGATCTGTGTACAAAATTTAAAGACGTTAATTTTGGTTGGCAGTAGTGTAGTGTCCACCTCAGAAGTTCACATGCTGTTTGTTAGTGTTGTGAGAATGCGGTGCTTTTATTCTGTACGAATGTGGCGAGTAATTGTCCAAATTAATTGTGTAACTCTGCCAGAGCATTTCGATAAATATTACAATGACAAATACTCGCACATTGCTATCGGATTAGGATCACATTCGTGTTTGCAATCGCGATTTCTAATATCTTCTGTGTCTTTTGTTTGGTAAAATAAAGGTGGACTTTCTTTACCGTCACGCATTCGAAAGCAGTTCGTTCCGCGAGCTTAGACTCCTAACGAGTTCACTGTGGCAGTTACATGAAATTGAGACTGAACTGAATGTGACCTGAAGTCACGTGGATTCGTAGTAATGTGTGCAATTAGTTCTTGAAAACCTTAAAAAGCAGTACTTGAGGAAGCAGGGAGATACTGAGATGCAGGGTACTTGCAATATCAACAGAACGAGTCAGAAATTTGTAGTATTTCCAGTGAGCGCAGATGTAATTTCTGCAAGACTCCAAATTTAGTACCAGTCGAAACTGGAGAACCAAAGTGCATCACCGTAAGGGTTTTGTTTTAGCACAAATATTCCCGACATGTAGGTCTATATTTCTGGACTTCCTGCGATTTGTTAGCATCAGTATATGTTAAAATAACAGTGGTAATATCTATGACAATAGTACTCACAACAGTAACAGTAACACTAACAGTAACAACAACAACAACAACAACAACAACAACAACAACAACAACAACAACAACAACAGTAATTCAGTTCTCATTTATTAAAGTTTTAGCGTAACGTTGCAATGGCCAGTTACAGAATAGCACAACATTCAATATAATATAATATAATATAATATAATATAATATAATATAACAGAACAGTAGCTGCTCCACGGCTATTACTGTAGTCCTATAAAAATGTTTTGAAAGTTATGACACTTGGCCGTGCTCACGTTTTAGCCAATAAATATGAGTTTATTAACCCGTGCATTAAGACGGCCAGGTCGTGAAACTGAAGTCACTTGTTCTGAGTCATTTGGGCCAAGATTTCAAGAAGTTTTGCCTTCAGAAACTTAGGCCTACAAGTCTTAATGGCGCGTTGCCAAACTCAGGGTTGTTATGCAATAAGATGTTTTTATACCAGTTTGTTATTGTAATTGATGATGCTCATGGTGCGAAGAACAATAGCAGTCAGAATGAAGGTGATGGGGTGGGTGGTTAGGGGGTTGGTGTGTCACGTAACACTCATGAAAGAGATAGGAGCTCTGTTAATAATTTTGATCGGAAAAACTGAAGGCAATAGCCATCTTGGTGAATTAGTTGCATATAGGAAGATAATATTAAAGTTGATATTATGCAGACTTGATGAGAGTGTGCAGACTGGATTTTTTGGATTAGGTTTGATTCCAAGGGTAAGTACTTGTGAACAGGGTAATTTACACCTTCAGCTTCCTATAAAAGGCGGGCAATTTGCTGACTATCTGGGAGACTGTTAGCTCCTCAAGAGGGATTGTGCAACATGCGTGTCTTATTTTATTAATAAACAAATAGACAAATTGCAATAAACGCTGCAACATTTGCTGTAACACACGAAATTCTGCACTTTGTCCACTCGGTGGCTTTATTTTCATTAGATTCTTGGATCACGTAGTTGTTACTTATAAAGTCTCGTGGAATATGGCGCTGTCTTTTTTTTATATCCACACCGTGCATTGTATTAGACATAGATTGTTAGATACTAACACATGCACTTTTATTAACCTTTTAAATCCTAGCGGTAACTTTACATACCACCAGGTTTAACATTAAAAAATTCTACGTGGTGCCCACATTGCGTTTATGTGTTTTGTACGGATCTCAGAACAAACAGCAACTTTTGCCTTATAAAACATTAAGGGACTGGTTTTTATAACCGAAGTGGAGAGTGTTTACAGCGCGGTACGCACTGAGTCCTTATATACAACAGATGCGCTTCGTCTTTAAAGGGTTAATATTGTCCAAGACTTTTCAATGTTAATAAAAGTGCATGTGTTGGTATATAATGCTCCATGGCGCTGTCTGTATTGGTATATATTTACGGACGTTTCGGGTGAGCATAGGGTAGGCTGCATTATCATCCTTAGCGTGCACTTAGTGGTAATTAAATCAACCTTACCATGACTGCTTATGTGGCTATTTAATGACGCTATATTGGCTTTACTAAGGAGTTCGCACTCCCGCTGTTACATGCGGTTTACAAAATCATGCAGTCAAACACCAACCACCTTATCACAAAGAGTTTTATTAACCTATAACTGAAGTTGTTAGTGTGATAATATTTCCGGTGTTTGCTGCAAGGTATGCTGTAAAAGTTACGCAGTGGCTGTTGAGGCAGTAGACGACCACATTGTTACGAGGTATACTTACAGAAGAGCGGGTGAAATCGGCTGTTACCCATTTTTAGACAGGCTCTGCTTTACAGGAGTTTGCGCAATGGACTGATAAAGCGAAAATTTTCTGTAAAAATGAGAAGTCTGTTGCTGGAGTTCGCCCTGGTTTCCTGTCCGAATATCTGTCAGATTTGGCCAGTAAAGTCGACAACTCTTTTGCAGTTTCATCGTCATATCTGTGCCAGTGAAAGTGAAACGCCAGTCCAGTTCTCCGTTAGACAGTTCCATTGTGACTCAATTATCGAACGAGGGTCTTTTCCATTTACTAGAATTAATGTACATAATTTACCCGTGGGGCTACCTCAACCACCTGTTCCTCTAACAAAGCAGTAGCTGGAAGAAGAAACGGTTGGTTTCTGTTATTATGTGTGCAGTGTACCCGCTGATGACATATTCCAGACACAAGGGGAAGTTTCACGTTGTTGGAGGAAGTCACCGTTTTATAATGGGCTGGTTTAGTTTAAATACGAATGTGCTAACCGTCCACCCACACCGCATGGTCATATGTGTAGAGAAGGCAGTGTCAGTGTCTATACAGGTTGTGCAAAATTACTTGATACTAGAGCCACAAGTTAATTTAAATTTACGAACACAATACTTACATTTGTTCATTATTATGCTTCTCATGTAGCCCTCCCGACTTAAATTTAGTAGGAACCATTTTCATGTTTGTATACATGTAACATAACCACTGCCACCGGGTTACAACCCACTTGCAGTAAAATAATAATAATAATAATAATAATAATAATAATAATAATTATTATTATTATAAGTGTTAAATATGTCTTCCTTTTATATAGACACATTGTCTAATATGGAAAGTCTTTCCGGAACGTTTGCCGAAGCGTTGGTAAACGAGAAGACGAAATTATCGTATCTACGGACTTATCCTTTTAAAGCTTAGCGGTAACTTTACATTCCACCAGGTTTAACATTAAAAAATTCTACGTGGTGCCCACATTGCGTTTATGTGTTTTGTACGGATCTCAGAACAAACAGCAACTTTTGCCTTATAAAACATTAAGAGATTGGTTTTTATAACCGAAGTGGAGACTGTTTACAGCGCGGTACGCACTCAGTCCTTATATAAAACACATACGCTTCGTCTTTAAAGGGTTAAACATCGAGTGTGAAGTAGCTTATATCACCTTGTATATCGGTATGCGAAGTGTGAATTTGGAATGACCTGTACAAATATTATTTTTTTTTACGTAACATCCCGTTGTGCGAGTTAACCACTACCGATTTATTGTTAAGACAGATACAACGCTTTAACACTGCACGTTCGTTTATTTACTTTTCTGCTACATGTTTCGGCCGCTTTATTGGGCCATCATGAGATAGAAAGGTAAGTAGCTAGTCGGAAAAGTATCCTGTAGGAGAGGCGTACTTTTCAGACTATGTACTTGCGTTTCTGTCTGATGATGGCCCAATAAAACGGCCGAAACATGTGGCAGAAAAGTAAATAAACGAACGTGCAGTGTTAAAGTGTTGTGTTTGTCTGGAAAATAGATCGGTAAAGATTATCTTGCTATAAACCAACAGCGAACGTGGCCGCGTTTTGATTACATTCACACATTTCTGCGTCTCTGGAATTCATGAAAAATGAAGTTTTCGGGAATACGTTTCGTATCTTCTTCATCACGTGACTGATGTTTTCGAAGGGATCATGGTAAGGCCCAAGAAAATGTGCATCGTCACGAAGATCGGAAAGTGTGCGGAGCAAAATCACGGAAGGTCGGTTTGTGTTTTGACACATATTTTGTTCAAACAGCACTTTCACTGAAAGCGAAAATTTGATGTAGGAAGTGACTTGTTCCCCATGGTGCAACATCCACTTGTTTGCGAAAGATTTTCTCTTCTTCGACAAATGTGCCGCTGTAATCGTAGTCTTTTTACATATACACCAGGGCCTTCTTTACGCCGTTTGCTTGAACGCCCTTAACAAGTTTTAAACCGCTTCTTAATTTGAGCTCTCTCATTGTGGATTTAACGCTCTTTGACTGGTTTTATTTGCATTTATTTACGCCTCTTTTTATGGGGATGTTATTTTTGATTTACGCCTTTTGTACTTACGCCCGCTTTTTCAGGAACGCAACTGGGGCGTAAAACAAGACTTCGATTTTTTTTCTTTTTTTTTTCTTTTTTTTTTTTTTTTGCTTTCTGGAGGAGAGATGTGTACGTGGTTGTTCAAGATGCTGTCTTTGGTTGTGTCTGCTTTCAAACTTAGAAAATGTTACCGATTTTCACAGAGTTTTGTAAAAATTGTGCCATTAAAGTCGAATCCATTCTTATGTTTTTGAGTTACCTACGTACGTCTAAAGAAACATGACTGACGCAGGAGCTTATGAAATGAAAGGAACGCGAGCGCCACTTAACCTTTTAAAGCCTAGCGGTAACTTTACATACCACCAGGTTTAACACTAAAAAATTCTACGTGGTGTCCACATTGCGTTTATGTGTTTTGTACGGATCTCAGAACAAACAGCAACTTTTGCCTTATAAAACATTAAGAGATTGGTTTTTATAACCGAAGTGGAGAGTGTTTACAGCGCGGTACGCACTGAGTCCTTATATGAAACGGATACGCTTCGTCTTTAAAGGGTTAATGTAAGTCCAGAAATTACTTACGCGTATGGTAACAGGCCACGCAAAAACATTACATTTTTGCTGCGATATTTATTTTGCGAAATATAAAGGAAGGGATTGGTGGCCCCATGCGACCATAAGCTAATGAATCGTCCAATTTTATGTGGAGTGCGGTAATGAAAATACAAACTTTGTTCGACAAGTTTTACTGATACAAAGTTTCCAAAACGATAATAATAATAATAATGACAATAACAGAAACGTGTAGACTCTCTATATTTGCAGATAGTAACGGTCGCATCTCAAAGAGACTTCAGTCTGAACACGAATGCAGCATGGCAATACGTGTGCCGAATTACACGTATTTTTGGATTACGTACTTTATCCGTAGGCCTGTAGGACGATACTAACACGTTTTTTGTAGAAGTATAAGTCAGGACGAATCATCAGCAGATGTCAGTGGCTGGTTTCGGCTGAAGGGTAAATCGCATATTTTTACTATACTTAGTCCTTCCCTTTACTACCTACTTATTCACGGCAGGTGTCCAGGGTTTTTGTGATTTAATTTGATCACACTCAAGCACACACCACAGTCGGTAGGACTCCTCTGGACGAGGGGTCGGCCCGTCGTAGAGACCTCTACCTGATAATACAAACACTCACAAGAGACAAACATCCATGCCCCCGGTGGGATTCGAACCCACGATCCCAGCAAGCGCTCGGCCGCAGACCTACGCCTTAGACCACGCGGCCACTGGGATCGGCGTAAATCACATCAAATGGTTAATATCATCGTGTCTACAAAATCTATGTTTTTTAAAATTTTGATGTGGTTTGGTAGGCTGCAACCCAGCACTCCCGCGCATAGGTGTGCTCCTGAATTCTCCCATGCTATTCCTCCTCACCAAGCTGAAATCCTACGTGCCTGTTGTCTGACATGCTTGCTATTATTACCGCTTACAAAATAACCCGTTCTCCTTAGACGTACTTCCATGCATAATGCTCCGTAATAAAGATGAAGTTAAGAAATGCAGTATTTATATTCTGAACAACGTACTTAGGGCTTTCTTGCTTGGAGAATGTGTTAGGCAGAAAGACATGCCTAGGGCCAAATGTCTTCCGTTCCTTTCAGACCTTGGAAGACAAGAAACTGAAAACGGACTGACGTCAGCATTTCTAGGTATCTTGTGCAGCAGAAATCGAGCAGGTAGAACCTTTATAAGTCGGAAACCGGAAGTAACCTAAATCTACAGCTGGCGTCGTATCGCCAGTCGTTGGAAAATTACTCTTGTTTTTGTCAGAAATGATCTTTTATCTGCGCTCCAATAATTACTGTGAGTTTAGCAAGATATCTATTAAGCAAAGACACCAATATGTCTGCCTAATTTGGGGAAAAGAGTGGTTAATTGTTGTGACATTTCCGAGACGTGTGGCGGGGTTATGAAGACCTTCGACCTCCTTATTCACTTTGAAGACAAGTTTATGGCAGACTGACCTTGTGGAAGTGAAGGTCAAGCGTACCTGCTGCGATCGTCATATCGACATGTCTTTTTAACCGCTTAAAGCCTAGCGGTAACTTTACATATGACCAGGTTTAACATTAAAAAATTCTACGTGGTGCCCACATTGCGTTTATGTGTTTTGTACGGATCTCAGAACAAACAGCAACTTTTGCCTTATAAAACATTAAGAGATTGGTTTTTATAACCGAAGTGGAGAGTGTTTACAGCGCGGTACGCACTGAGTCCTTATATAAAACCGATACGCTTCGTCTTTAAAGGGTTAGTATATCGCATTCGCACAAGTACTCGTTTCATTTGGCTGGTTGCATTATTGACTTGCACGTTGCGCAAGTCGTTTGTGCTGCGTTGGTGAGACTGTTAGTAGCAATAGAAGCAGGAATTTTTCGATTCTTCTGCTTTTGTGGTGTTTTGTTATTGACACGGTTGTTGAAGGGTTTTGTTTGCGAATCTAACGGACAAATCTATTCGCCAGACACGTAATTGACAAGAACTTTGTTTTGTAGAATGTATCATTATTTTTAAGGACCCATAACCACGCATTTAACAGTTAGATATGGTAACTAAAACCAACAAATGCACACAAGTTTATGGAAATATATTATACACATAGTAATAACCCCTGCATGTTTCGGCCACTCGTATGGTCATCCTCAGGGAGATGCGTTACGAAGAATAAATACATTGAGGTGTTACAAAAGTTTGTAAACCAATGCACATGTAAAATATTAAAATTACATGGTTTAAAGTACGTATTACACTTTAAAATACAGGTAGAAGTTTAATTCTGGCATGCAACGAATAATGTTTGTAGGTAGTATATATTTTATCATCCAAGCAGAGAGTTGTTGATGTTGCTGTATCGGCCAACCAGCCTGGGCTCTGTGCATTTGTTGTCTTCAGTCACAATATCTGTACCATCCTTCTTTAAGAGCATGTTGAAACAAATGGCATCTGTTGTTGAAGTTCAGGGATTCATGCCAAAGATGTCAGTTTTTGCCACACCCCTCTTTAGGGTATACATACTCATTAATTTTTTGTGTAAGCAGTAAGTGGTACACTCATGTGTATTTACATTTGATAATCCTGTCCGTCACTTTCTTTCAGCCTGCAGCGGGATGCACGTTTAATTGCTCGTAGCGGCACCATGGCGTTACTTTGGATTGCAATAACGAGCCTTTCCCAGCCGTCTGTGTACCAGAAAAGACACAGAAGATGAGGTCTGGAGTTACATTGCCACTTGGTGAGTTCAGTGACTGTTAACATTTCCTGGAGGAAACGTCCATTATTGGGCGAATGTTTGCCAACCCGCTGAAGCGTTTGCTAGGTCCGTAACGAAACTTCTAAAGAGAACTTCCTGGGAAAAGAGACGTTGTGGTCAGCTGCCCACAACGTCTCTTTTCCGGTCATATTTTACTTTAAATAAAGGGCTGTAGAGAAGAATGTGTTAGACGTATGCGTGCTTTACGAGAGTAAAACCGAACATTGTTATCGAAAACAGGCTGCAAATTAATGAATTTCATGGAGCAAAAATCGAGTTGTTTCGTATCAAGGTACAGTCATTACGGAACAATAATTTTGTGTTGTATTTTTTTTATAGATATTGGACTTGGTCCCTCATACATTTTAAATGTGTTTGAGGACAGGGCACTGAGCGGAATATGAATAGAGGGAGAAAGTAATAACAAACCGCAGAAAATGTTATAATAAAGGGCCTGGTGACGTGTGTTGAGCGCGGCATGTAGCATGAATGTTAAGGATGGGAAATGCTGCAACACTGTTGAAGAAAAATCTGAAAAGAAGAGACACAGGCCAAGAAGGGCGATGAAAGAAATAGACAGTGAGTGTGAGACGTGGTTTTGTCTCGTTCGTGATAGCTGTAAACCCCTGGAAAGTTACAGCATACCTTTAAATAGGACACATCGTGGGTTGGTCAGTAAATCCGTACTGCCTTTTGTGTGTATAACTCATTTGCTGCTGAAGCTTAACCCTTTAACCTTTTAAAACCTAGCGGTAACTTTACGTACCACCAGGTTTAACATTAAAAAATTCTACGTGGTGCCCACATTGCGTTTATGTGTTTTGTACGGATCTCAGAACAAACAGCGACTTTTGCCTTATAAAACATTAAGAGATTGGTTTTTATAACCGAAGTGGAGAGTGTTTACAGCGCGGTACGGACTGAGTCCTTATATAAAACAGATACACTTCGTCTTTAAAGGGTTAAACATGATGCGTATCTGTTTTATATAAGGACTCAGTGCGTACCGCGCTGTAAACACTCTCCACTTCGGTTATAAAAACCAATCTCTTAATGTTTTATGAGGCAAAAGTTGCTGTTTGTTCTGAGATCCGTACAAAACACATAAACGCTATGTGGGCACCACGTAGAATTTTTTAATGTTAAATCTTATGTTACATAAAGTTACTGCTAGGCTTTAAAAGGTTAATGGAGTTGTGATAGCGTTCGACGCCTGAAACAGTGAGTCAAAGCCAGTGGACTGCTAGGCCAAGACTTGAATTATTTCACGTCTAAGAAACAGTTTGACCACAAACAAAGTTGTTAGCCGCAGAGTGCAGGAACGTGCACACACTTTATAGCGTGGCTAGCAAGTCGAAGCCGGAATATGTATACTCGCATTGCTTATACACTGATATCAGTTTATTTTTAACAGGTACTATCGTATGAGTGCTGCATCAGGGCTGTGACCATGATATTTCGCATTTGCGTTATGCCTTAGTGTGCCGCTAATGTGAGCAGTACTGAGACGTGGAAGTGTTACGTACGTAGCCGTTAAACTACCCGGTGGTGGTTACGGACTGTAAGAAGTAACGGTGTTTCGAAAAATGCTTGCATACGAGTGTAATTAAATACAGGCTGCCTAATGGTAAGATACTGAAACGTTGAAGAGTTACGGAGCCTGCCAAGACGTGCCCTCTTGTTATCAAACACAGAATTTCTTCGCTCGGCACTTGTGACCCCAACCTCACAGGCCCCCCCCCCCCCCTGCCGACTGTGTGCTTCGTCCCTCAATTTGTCGTATTCTTGCTTTTAAACTTTTTCTGTCTCTTATTTTTTTTTGTATTTTTATCGTTTTTTTTTAAAGTCACCCCTTCCTGCACCTGGCGGTGGCCTCATGTTCCAAACCGCTTTCCCTCAGAGCACTCACCAGGCGACTCTACTCTCCTGCCTGTCTTTCTCCCTTCCTAGTACTCTGTGCTTCACTTACGCTGTCGGATAGCGTCCAGTTATCTGAGGATCCGTCGCTGCCCACACCATGCCCTATATAACTGCTCACCTACGTGTTTCCAGTCTAAGTAACCTATTAACAGAAAGCTTAATCAAGTTACTGTTACAATTATTTTACTAATACTTGAAAACTTTGAAAGCCTTTTTATGCTTATTCGCGGATAAGTTTCAAATATATTTTTGTGTCCTCTAATATGCGACCTTTTAAGAGAATTTTACACGACTTTGCTTAACCTTTTAAAGCCTAGCGGTAACTTTACGTACCACCAGGTTTAACATTAAAAAATCCTACGTGGTGCCCACATTGCGTTTATGTGTTTTGTACGGATCTCAGAACAAACAGCAACTTTTGCCTTATAAAACATTAAGAGACTGGTTTTTATAACCGAAGTGGAGAGTGTTTACAGCGCGGTACGCACTGAGTCCTTATATAAAACAGATACGCTTCGTCTTTAAAGGGTTAATAATGCTTTAAATTACGTTACAGTTACTTTCGTTTTTAAAGCAATCCCATTACAGGCCTGGACAGGCCCAGAGGGCTCCAGGAGGTTGAGGCTTTCAGATTTCCAGACAATCGGCACATGAAGGCGGTAAGGTTGTCAGCCTTACGCACCGGCCGTGTTTGCCCCCCCAGGAAAGATTCCTGGTGCCCATTTCTGTTAGAAGCTGAGTCGAACCCAGGGCAATAGTGCGACCGACAGGATTATGCCAATGAAAAATTCCAGGGGCATCATCGGGAATCGAACCCGTGACCTTCCGGTTTGTAGTGCAGTGCCTCAACCAACTGCGCCGCCGCGTGCCCCCGTTCCTTTCTTTAGTGTTCTGTACGTTCTTTATATTAACATTACTACTAGACGTGACATTCTGTATGTGGTACTGAATGGAGCCTCAAGCCGAGAAGGGTTAACGCCATCCGCAAGACTTGGAAGGCATCAGAGTCGCCTGTGAATGCGATCAAATGTTCAACTATCAGCTTTCGTTTCATAGGCATATGAGACAGCTCATCGAGGTGAAATGTAAGGAGAAGCACGCAAATTGTATGGGAGGAAAGCAAGTTTGTGGGTTGCATGGCCTGTCGTATATTTCTTTCAGCGTCGCTTTTACCAAAATGTTGTTGATGTTATTAGCAACAGTTTACGAAGTTGTTGCTTTCTTCAACGTGATTTGTTAAAGCAAGTTGTGTCGCGGTAGCGGTTGCGAGCACCAGCCAGCCACGCCATAACGGAACACAGCGTTACAAAGCGTATGGTCCGCCACACATGAAAGAATTGAGTAGATGTATCTTTTTGTCTTTTCTGTAAGTTAGGACGCTATGCCAAACGTCAGTATTGTCTCTTCGGTAATAACTGTGAGATATTCAGTCAATACAACCAACAAATTACACAGAACTGTTTTTATTTAACCTCTACCACATGTTTCGGCCTTTTCGGCTTATCGATCCTTTCCGCAGAGCGATTTATAACAAATGATATCCATAATAATTATTTCTTTTCCAATTTTGCAACTGAAGGGCACGTATTGTAACGTCCCGAAACGTTGGTAAAGGATTACCGCTCGACGCTGCGTAATACCCCAGAAGAGTGCAGATCTCATCAACATGGCGGCGGAAGCCCGAACTTAAGAATAGTGAATCGGTACTTACAGAACGGCGTTCGACTCCTTTTAGGGGAAGGAACAGCTAACTCATCTTTATCGCTTTGACACCGACTGTTAGGGCCAACAAAGGTTCCCAGTTGGGTACCTACCGTGGACTTCTTACTTGGGCAGTACAGAGGCTGGAAACTGGCAACTGAACTCCATCTAACGCCAAGGTTAAGAACGCATGCGCGTTATTTCCACTTCTCAAAACTTCACGTAACTATGCCTTATTCGGTAAAGGGCTACCTTAACCTTTTAAAGCCTAGCGGTAACTTTACATACGACCAGGTTTAACATTAAAAAATTCTACGTGGTGCCCACATTGCGTTTATGTGTTTTGTACGGATCTCAGAACAAAGAGCAACTTTTGCCTTATAAAACATTAAGAGACTGGTTTTTATAACCGAAGTGGAGAGTGTTTACAGCACGGTACGCACTGAGTCCTTATATAAAACGGATACGCTTCCTCTTTAAAGGGTTGTCACTTTTAAGACATGCACATACAGTATCATGCTGGAGTTGGTCGCTGTTAGAGTACTTTATGTAGTGTGCAGAGGTGAAGGAAGACATTTTTATGACCTATTGATTGTGCTCATAGTTCATTCACTAGCACAGGCCCTGAAGTTGTCATATAGCGTAGTATTATTTTTATGGCTCGACAGCCTTAGTGGGTCAGGGCGTCCTCATGGTTTGAGGCTTCACGATCACACTCGGACACACCACACTCGGTAGGACTCCTCTGGACGAGTGATCGGCCCGTCACAGAGACACACAACACACGCGAGAGACGGACAGTCATGCCCCCAGCGGGATTCGAACCTGCAATCCCAGCAACCGAGCGTCCGTAGACTTACGCCTTAGAACGCGCGGTCACTAGGACCGGTCATATTGCGTACTACGACCCGTAATATTGTTCACTCATCAGCAAAGGCTTTTAAGTTGTTAGATCACGTACTAACAGCCGCCATATTTAGCATCCATTCGCACGTAATTGGCATGTTTTATGTTTTATTAACACGTTACGAAATCATTGTGCTGCTTGTAGATCTGTAGTACACTAAAGGGATTGTCTCTTGACATTGTGTGCAGTGATGTGCTTTGGATAAGCCCCCAATAAAGGAGCGTTTTAAATAGTGGGTCGTTTTTGAGTCATGTGCCTTGTTTTGGGCCGTGTGATGCACAAAAACTGTCACACGCTACAGCTGTGTCCGAATGAGGACGGCTTTTGTTTGTGGTGACCTCGTAAATTTCGCCGGCATGAAAATGTTGTTTTATTGTCATTGTATTGTGTGTTGACACTGGCATAGGCGTTCTGTGTCCGTTTGAGTAATTGCTAACGGATGGAATATTTCGAAAGGTTTTAGAGTAATAAAGACGAGGACCAGCAAGAAGCATTTTACAGGGATTACGCTGGAGTGACACGCGTTGTTTTCGGACTGCTGGACCCTTGAAAGTGGGACCGATAGGTTGTTCCGAAACGTCAGTACGGAATTACCGTTCTGCGCTGCGTAAAATTCCAGAAGAGCGCAGATAACATTCCTTCAGTATTTATCTTGTTTATTAGGAATTTTTGTGCTAAATTTTATGCTCGGCATTCCCTATTGATTAATTTACGTGACAAACGTTATTACTTTCCGTTTCAAAAAAAATTTATCGACATTAAAAGTTAGATTTAGTTCTAAATTTTAAGTATCAATAAAGCAGTGAAGATTGACTGTAATAACTCTTGTGTTATCAGGACTTATTTATTGATTATTAATCATATGCAACGTAAATACATACGTACATACACACACACATACATACATACATACATACATACATACATACATACATACATACATACATACATACATACATACATACACACACACACACATACATACATACATACAAGCACGCACGCACGCACACGCGCGCGCGCACACACGCACACACACAGCGGACTCTCGATTATACAGGGTAATGTTGGGGAAGGGGTACGTGTAATTGAGAAACACATAATGTAAACACGTGCTGCTGTGTTGAGCCAAGAACAAACTAGTTTAGTTGATACATACATACACAGTACATACACAGTACATACATAGCTTGCGCTTATTGTTTACGTACATAGCCCGTGATTTTTGTTTGTATTGATTTTGTTGGAGCGGTCGGCGCTAAATCACGTTATTTCCCACGTTCTATCATTAGTCGTTAGCAACTTACGATCGCTTACGTATATGAATTACATTTACGCATGCGCCGTGAAACCGTGTGATATTTTGGATGTAAGGAACGCGTTGTTAAAATCTTTGTATCGCGTCACGTTCCACGCCGTTTAAATCTTGTTACTTTATTGGTCTATTATTCGTATGAGGATCATATTAAAATAAAACAGAAATTGGCATTATCAAAAGTGAAAAAATGCAAGAAACACGAATTTGAGTAATGTGAAGGAAAACACGGAGAAACCGATATGAAGATTTGAAATGCAGTAAAAGTTTAAAGTTAATTCCTGTTTTGCACGAGCTGCTTTGGAACTTAAGTTACATTGTTCTCTTCTTTCACAAGCGCATTCGTGCAGTGAAACTTCCATGTAACTTAACGCACGCCTGAACACACAGTAGTCACTGCTGCGTGTCTTAATGATACTGTCATTATTTCACCAAGACAATTTATTGAGATAAAATTTTGTTTGCTGGTATGGAAGTATTTTTCAGTAGCTGTTCATTAGGACACCTCCTTTAGTACCGAATTTGCACTTACCTTCCTGAAGAATAAATTAAAATAAATAACAGTTTCGTGCACATTCTAACAAAAGTACAAATTACTTAGCAAGCAAGTTGAAGCATTACGTTTTACAAACTCTGTGAGTGAACAGACCAAACACACCGTTAGAGAGCATTTTTATTTTACACACAGTGGTTCATACACAACTGAATCCTTGTTATCTGATTTACAACAGCTTCTTATCTCTACCAATAAATATGTGCAGGACTGATCACAGAAGGTAACACTTTCCTAACCACACATGTCAAATCAATATTTTATTACTATTCAATAAAGTCTTGAGTGTGGAGTTTTACCTAAAAGGAAAATCACGAAGTTCCATAAAAACTAATGTAGCTAGATAGTAAACAAATATTTTGCCTCCAAGTCGTCTGCTTTAGAAGAATATTTGATTCCTAAACAGTTACAAATATTTCAGATATTAACACAGTTATTAAAAAAATTGTTACAAGCAATGGTACTGTGGTTATAATTCTTGTAACTGTAACCTCGTATTTAAACCAATTTTAATAAATAATATAAAGAGGAATTTACATGTTATTCGAAACTGAAATTAATTTTTGACAGAATATAAAATTATTCGTTTGTTAAGTGTAAAATGAATGCATGTGACATCGATGTATATTTAGGAAGATAAATTTAAAGAAGAGAAGCTTGTTGAATTCTGATTGTTGAGTTCATCAATATCTGGGGAGAAAATACGGTTAGGTATCGTTATCCCTTTGTGTTGTGTTTTTATGTTCAGAAAAACACAACTGATAAGAGTGTAGTAAATTATTTTACATTTGTACGACATGTTTCGGCTTATTAGATCGGCCATCATCAGCTAGTAGCAGTATATACGAGGATTATTTCAGGACGAGGCCTATCCTTTACAAATATTAAATACAGTGATCATATTAACATGTTTTGGTCGTGTTGTGTTTATTTACTTGCTCGTAAAGTCTTTGAGACGTTCTTCGCGTCCAGGGGTTCGTAAAAATGGTGTGGTATGGTGATGTACGTCTTAAACAACGGACTGTTATTGAATTTCTTGTGGCGGAGAAGGAATCCGTAATGAACATTCACAAGCGTTTAAATATATATATATATATGTTTAAGTATATATCTATATATAGTGTAAATGCTGTTGATAAAAGCACTGTTAGTCACTGGGCTTCACTAATCGAAGGTTCCGAGAAAGGCCAAGCGGGGCTCAGTGACGCGCGTCGCTCTGACCGGCCAAGAACAACAATCACTGAGGCGTTGCCTGGACGTGCTGATGAACTCTATCGAAGCGACCGACTCCTTAAAACTAAAAATCTTGCAAATGAGTTCTCAGCATTCCATTTTTATCATTTATTAGTTAACTGCTCAAGAGGGAGTTTAAAAAATTCAGTTGCCAACATTTGTCCGTTCAGAGAACTTAATCACTGTCTTCCACTTACTGATTGAACGATGTTATATGCTGACAGGTGTGGCTGTGACGCTGCTGGCCCTGTTCCTCCTGCTACAAGGATGCTCGCAAGTGGGAGGAGAGATAGGTGGACGTCACATTCGGCGCATTACCGCTGGGGATCTGCCCTCATCAAACAGCAGCGACGCTACCAAGGCCAGGCTAAAAAAGTTACAAATCAGAAAAGGAGAAAACTGCACAAAAACAGGATCCTGCAGCAGTTCCACTACGGCATCCCCTCATGGCACTCCCGACGGCAAAACGATCTCCTCGTTCCTAGAAGACGACTCTCTTCAGGAAGGTCTCCACGAGGACATTCTGACCTACTTAACCACAGGCAGGTCACCATACGAGGGAGGTTATGATTCTTACTTCGATGGAGATGATTTTGACGAAAGAACTGCAGGTGCGTCAAAGAAATCCTCTTTCAGTAAGGAACACCATTCAGGAACAGAGTCGATTAATTTCGATGCTCCCTTAACAACTCCACGGATACGTTTGTTTGATGATGTTCATGCTAGAATGACAGAAGGCATACGACAGAATCTTGAAGATATGGACAATCATGCGTTCCCAGAACTGGGGCAAAGGCATAATGATAACCTGCAGCAGGGACATCGAGCAGTGGCAGTCACTGCACAGCCTCCTCCAACAGATAAAACAAATGAAGAAATTTCTCTCGAATTTTTAAGTAAATATTCGCTCGTATACAATGATTCGAAAATCCCATTTGTTAGGAGAGATATTGTAGTCGAGAACGCAACCCACCTTGACTTCGAGAGGTCGCGTATTCACACAGAAGTAGAACCTGAAGTAAATAGCACGGTCTATTACATCTCAAATGATACGCACTCTACAATAATTCCCGCCTCTGATATATGGAATAACACAGGGAC
Source organism: Coptotermes formosanus (assembly GCA_013340265.1). Classification (NCBI taxonomy): domain Eukaryota; kingdom Metazoa; phylum Arthropoda; class Insecta; order Blattodea; family Rhinotermitidae; genus Coptotermes; species Coptotermes formosanus. The sequence goes on from BLKM01001059.1 coordinate 663,471, forward strand.
ACCTGGTAACAAAGATAGTACAATATCGGAATCCACCAAGGACCGATCTTTCTCCAGATCTCATGAACCAAGAAATGATTCTTCCAGTGAAGAAAATCGTGCCGTAACAAGTGACATGCCTGTCAAGCTAGTAATATCGAATGGTACAAATACAGAGCTAACTGCTAGCGATGCGAAGTCTCCTGACAAACATACGTTACCGAGCTCTAGTGCAGGTGCTGTAGTAACCAAAGATCCTGAATCAAACGCTGTTCGGCCCGTTTCTACAGCACGTGACAGTAACAGAGTCAACAGAGTACTGGTGTCTAGTCGGGGCCGATACAATTCCACAGAAGTCCTGGAGCAATCATCGCAAACTCCAATCTCTAAATCGCCTGGAAGTGTCTTCAGCAGTGACGAACCGACAAACCAGTCGAGATCAAAGTATAATTTGCAGCGAACTGGAACAAACAGAAGTGAAGAGCAACTTGATACCAGAACAGAGACGGATAACGTGGCCACGGAGAAGTCAGTGCTCTCCAGTACAGTTGAAAACGCGTTGCTGTCTCAACCCACAGCCAGTGCCAGCAGCGTTCAGAACGACAAAAATCAGATATCTGCAGATGGATTTACCAAGGAACCGGAAGAAAGTTCTACAGCGGGCTACCTGAGCGGTTCCAGAAACAGAGCCTTCACTTCCCGACGTCCCCACACTGCGGCTAGAAACAAAACACGAGATAATGAAGCAAAGAATGATGGCGAGTCATCTGTGGTCAACCCTTCGGCTAACAGCTCTTCCGTCAATGTTGAGGCTGTTGATCGTCCGTTGAGTACCTTGAAACGGCGCCTCCAAGCCAACAATACGACGCCTGTTACCTCGACTACACCAAATGAATCGACAACTGAAAGTAATGCTATTATAAGGGAATTTCCGGCATCGTCAGCTCGGACATCAGTACTGAAAAATACACTATCAAATAAAACTGATAATAATGAAGGCAATGATATAAGTTCATTTAAGAATAACAACGTATACAAGCCTGCAACTAGGAATCGCGGTTCAGTCCGCTACGGAAGCCAAACGAATGGTACCTTAGAAGATATCCCACCGACTGCTGCAGTCTGGACTTTAGTGACTCTGAGAGGACGCGACAACAAAACAGGGGCATTACGTCAGGACAATTCGACGTCAGATGCAAATATGAAGCGGCTACCTGCCACGAGGGGCAGAAGACCGTGGGGATCGCAGGAACAAAGTGAGTATTTGTGTGATAAGAATGATTTTTTTTTTTAGTTGAATGGCCTTGTAGCGGTTTCGTTTGTTATACGGTAGAGAAAACAAGGAAAATACATTTACGAGTTTTGCATAGTTAGTGTATTTTACATTTAGATTGCCTCAGCAAATGTCTTAATTTACAAATTGGTTGACGATGTCCTTTATTGGGCTAATATTATGCCAAGGGGAATTATAAGTTCTAAGAAGTCCATAGACAACTATGTCGTGTGTCTCTAGGGAAGTGTCACCAATAAGATTCTAGAAAATTATGACTAGAATGAATGCTATTATGTCTGGAAATGATTCATTTTTTTTTCTATTTTTATGAATGTAGTGGCCTGAACATTCTTTTGTGGTAGAGACGCTGCTACGTATATTACACATTTTATCAGTTACAGAAAATATTTCTTATTAAAGTATAGCTCGATGGGACACTGAAAGCGATTTTGCTGAAAATGTTATTTATTGACTTCTCATAACACCATCAATAAATTCTCTGTTGCAGATGTAGTCACTGTGTTTGTAATATTGACATAATATGTAACCTCTAATCTTCGAAGTTCAAAAACAGCCGCTGAATAACAGGAGCTTGGTGGAAACCAGCATAAAACACTGTAAAATAACATGTCGATTTCAGCTCGACATTGAATCGGTTGTAGGGGAAAGGGCTGTCGAAATTAAGTCGACACTGGGCCAATAATGGCTACTCCAAAATGTAAATGTAAAAAGGTAAATGTCACCCTCTAACATGCCATGAAGGCACAGAGGGGGGTAGAGGCGCTAGATGGGTTGGGGTGGTTAACCCCACGCCCCGGCCGCTTTACGCCCGGGAGTGACCCGGTACCCATTGTATAGGAGGCTGGGTGGGCGCCAGAGACGGTCTGGATGGGCGCGGAAAATCTCGTACCAACCAGGATTCGATCCCCGGACCGTCCATCCCGTAGCGAGTCGTTATACCGACTGAGTTATCCCGTCCCACAAGGGTTACTCTACTTGTTAATGTATCTAATTACAGGATCTACGACCATAGCAGCTGATGAAGAAAACACTGCATCAACTCCAACCACTGCCAAGTCAACGAAACTGAGCCCAGTGACGAGAGTCAGGGGCGCCCGTCCACAGAAGACATCCAGCATGCAGGAAAACAGACTGTCTTCCGTTCAGGTTGCTGCACCAACCACTGATCAGGCCAGTGAATCCACCGTGGAACCGACCTCTTTCACTGAGAGCGAAGATTTAGGCACGTCACCGTCTGCGCAAATCACAACAGAGACAGAGTCAGACTCATGGTACAAGCAGACGGAAACCCTCGTTCCTGGTACTAGCACAGTCGCCGATGTTTCGACTAGTTCTGGCACGGATAAGACTTACGGACCTTACGCCATTCCTCCGTCGCAAGTAACTGTGCCTGTGGTGTCAGTAACACTGGACGATATCACAACACTCGCAACTGATTCTCTTGGTAGTACCACAGAAAATTACGAACTAACAAGTGTGAAAACAGGAAATACGAGTACCGGACTTATAGAAGTTGTCAGATTGTCAACAGCTGATGGTGTTTCACCGTCTCGTGACGCAGACCTTGGTAGTGTCACGTCATCCACTCAAAGTCTGTTTCACATAACGACAATAAGAAGAGAAAATGACAAATTATACTATGAAAAACCGTCAGGAGAAGCTCTTGGGACGTCTGATAGCACAATTAGCAACGCAGAAGAAGCGAACAAGCAATCGGTTGGAAACACAGACACAAAACTTGCAGAAGGAGATGTTAATCGTCCTGGAAACGGAAACGAAAGGACAGAAGTCAGCACTTTGGAAGGTGTAAGCAGTCCAGGGGATGATTTTGGCGGCAATTCAGAAGAAGAAAATAAGAACGCAGATGGCACTCATCAAGTGGATGATAGTGGCAGTTCTGGAAAACTGTCTGTAATATCTGGGGGTGTAAGCGAAAGTGCGTCTGCAGATTCCGATGCGTCCCAGACTACATCTGCTGACTTCACTACTGGCATAGTCGCTGCTGTATCTACAGACGCATCAGACGACGCTCAAATCAGCACAAGTACGTAAATATGTTCCCATACCCTTACGTTCCCTGTCTCCCGTAATGGTAAAGGTAAAGGTAAAACTAGCCCTGTACAGGTCTGAACAGGCCCTTAGGTCTCCAGGAGGTTGAGGCTCCTCTAATTAGAGTTTACAGTTTAGGATTACATTTTTAGTATGGAAATATTTTGTATATTTATTTCCCGCAGACAAAATAATCGTACTGTTTTTTCACGAAACGCATAGATATGAATTTGCCCTAAGTTGCTCACCAATCAGCCACTTTAACCCTTTAAAGACGAAGCGTATCTGTTTTATATAAGGACTCAGTGCCTACCGCGCTGTAAACACTCTCCACTTCGGTTATAAAAACCAGTCTCTTAATGTTTTATAAGGCAAAACTTGCTGTTTGTTCTGAGATCCGTACAAAACACATAAATGCCATGTGGGCACCACGTAGAATTTTTTAATATTAAACCTGGTGGTACGTAAAGTTACCGCTAGGTTTTAAAAGGTTAAGGCATTAGAATTATGTACGGAACGTTGAATTGACCAGAGTTGCTGAGAGAACTGGTTGATTCGTTCTTAGATTTCAGGTTTTCACGGCAAGGAAAATTAATATTGTGTCAGATTTGGACGCTGTCTGTTCTGAGAATCATCCGACGCCCATCAATACTCTGTTGGGGTAAACATCCGCATTTGCTGTGATAAAACATACGATGCATATACGCATGCGTAGTGGCCATTGTGCTTTGATGGTTGAAATGCTCATACACTTTGGTTGTGTCCTCGTAAAGCAGATCCTCAGCACCGTCTTTAACCTTTTAAAGCCTAGCGGTAACTTTACATACCACCAGGTTTAACATTAAAAAATTCTACGTGGTGCCCACATTGCGTTTATGTGTTTTGTACGGATCTCAGAACAAACAGCAACTTTTGCCTTATAAAATATTAAGAGACTGGTTTTTACAACCGAAGTGGAGAGTGTTTACAGCGCGGTACGCACTGAGTCCTTATATAAAACAGATACGCGTCGTCTTTAAAGGGTTAAAATTCCATTCTCCTTGTAATCTGTTGCTTTACCGTCACCCATTCTTTCATCTTGCCCACTCTACTGCAACCAAGTATCTATCACACCCTCCTGATTCTGTTACTGATAACCATATGAACTTGGCGTGTTACGTCTCCTCACATTCTGATCCAGTTTACAATGTTAAAGGTCGTACGAAACTTGTAAGTTTCGTACGACCTTTCTCACGTTTGTTTCAACACGCTACCTGCATAATTAATAAAACTGCCTTGTCTTCATCTGACATTTGTTCAGACTCATTCAGCAAATGGTTAACGTGAATTCAATCAAGAGACTGTTCGAATCTGCATCGAATTGTTTTCGTCGTGCTGTCGATTTGCATGACTCCTCCTGCAGCAAGTCACTGCTCGTCTCAGACGGTATCACAATGACTAAACGGTTTGGTAATATTCTTTACTTTTCCACATTGATGCTGATACAGGACATGGAAACAGATCGCCGCATCTTCCTGTCAGATTGTTTCTATTTCATAATTCGAAGGCCAGTACCTTTTGATTACTAACCTATTGCACACATCATTCTGCGAAAATTAATTAAGCGACTAAATAAACATTAATTTACAGTAGGGTATTTCCACATCGAGGCCGTGCAGAAAACTCTTCTTAGCGTTTGATGTATTATTTCAGAATTTGCAGTTGGTGGCGTAGCTAGGATTTCTTTTTTGGGGACCGGAGGGTGGGGGTGGGGGGCCCGGAGTAATTACAATGGCCACCCCTAACAGAAATAAACTTCTAAAAACATCACAATTATTTATTAATTTTCGTTTTATTTGGCTCAAATTCAAAATCTGTTGCGCGCAGAATAATAAATTTTTTGTTGAAAATGTTTATTTTGCAGCTCATTTTGCTGCCCCTTGGACTCCAATGCCCAGGGCGGCCGCACCATTCACCCCCTCTCCTCATCTAAGCCCCTGTTTGGCATCCTTTATATTCCGGATTTTGTCCATAGCCCTTCCTTTAAAATAAAAATTAATATTAAAGGTTTCAGGCACAGCATCTTTGGACGTTAGTATATTAAGGAGAAGGGAAAACAGCTACTGAATTCGGCCCTAAAGGAAAACCCCATTCAGCTGTTCTTAGCCTCTGGGCTGAGATGAACTTGAGTTTAATTTATTTGTTACTGGAGTTGTCCGTGCAGTTAAGAAGCGTAACAAAATTATATTTTCTTTACAGGTACTGCGTTACTTGAGTCATTTGCAACTCCCCCAAGTCTAGAAACGACCACGTGGGGCAGCAGCACGAGCGCTGTCGAATGGAGTGCAGAATCTACGATTCCATCAATGTTCGCCGTTCGGTTTTATTTGGCTCTGCGAATAAATGCGACGTGGGTCGATTTCTGTAACCATCTGGACGAGTTCAAGCAGGCAGTTGTGAATCTTATGAGGAAAAATGGCAGGTGGGCTTCGTATCTTATATGCCTTTTGGAATACTTTGTAATCAACATACAGAGCAGGGGTACCAACACTTTGTTTTGGGTAAAGGACCACAGCCGTTATAGTAGGCTGGTTCGGGGTCCGCGCCTGTAAAAATCGCAATAAGTGGTATGCCGTGGTATGCCTAATCGCTTAAATTTTTGTGAAATTTTTATAGTACGTAGTGGTGAAGGGCCCCGCAGCAGATGCTACGGACGCACCGCAGCCTTGAGGCTTCTTGTGCAACCCTGTGATGAAGATGATGATTATTATTTTTTGTCCTTTTCCTAGTAATGGAGCACCGGTGGAATGAAATTTACAGGGGAAAACCGAAGTACTCGGAGAAAAACCTGTCCCAGTGCCACTTTGTCCACCACAAATTCCACATGGACTGACCCGGGATCGAACCCGGGCCTCCGCGGTAGGACGCCGGCGGCTAACCGCCTGAGCCATGGCACGGCCCTTTTGTAGTACGTATCTATAGTTTACAAATGTTACGGTGGGCTGCATCACACAACTTGGCGGACCAGAGATTGAAACCCCTGGTATAAGAGATGCATTCGTTGGGGGACAGGTTGGATGAAGCGGAAGGGAGATGAGTAACAGGAGAAATAAACTTACGGAATAATTTAATGTGTTCCATGTCCGTGCACTATATTATACAAAAAAACATTAATCACCAACAAATGCACAAAGAGTTTTATCATCAATCGTAACACACTCCTACATGTTTCGACCCTCCTGGGTCATCTTAAGGGAGAACTTTCTGTTGTCGTTACACTAAAGTTGCACTTTATAGTTGAGCAAGAATGTGCTGTGCAGGCCCGGACCACAGAGAGTTCACGCCTCCAAAAGCAGCGCAGTGCACAGTCAACAGCACATTCTCACTCAACTGTAAAGTGCAACCCTAGTTAACGACAACAGAAAGTTCTCCCTGAAGAGGACCCAGCAGGGTCGAAACATGTAGGAGTGTGTTACAATTGATGAAAAAAACTCTTTGTGCATTTGTTGGTGATTAATGATTTTTTGTTACGGAATAATGTACAGGATGTTTGCTTATTCCATATCATCTCCTGTTTATCGAGATTTGACCTGCTTGTTATGTTTCTGTTGGCTGAATTCGAAAACGTTTTGCCGAGTATGCTCTCGTTTTCGGCATATTTCTTCTTGTGTTCGAATCCCATTCAGGGTACCAGTTCCCGTGTTTCTTGTCACTCCTAGCTAGCTAGTTACAGTCAACCCCCGACATAGCGTTACTCTTATTTAGCACCCGTAAGCAATGTTCCCTCTAAGCTGCGCGGGTGCGCGGCCGCGCAGTTACTGAAAGGCCCCCGCCCACACTAAATTGTTGCCGCGCAGCTGGAATTTTTCAGTTTTCATTGTCAATATTATTGTTATGCATATCAAAAGAAGCTTTTAAAATGCCGCGCAGTCGTCAGGTCGTGTAAAAATTTTATGCTCAGAGCAGTAGCAGGTCCACGCAGTTGTAAAAAGAAATTAGAGTGAACGTTGCCCATAACAATGTGTGAACAAAAATTCCATACTATATTAACTTCGGGAACCCTCGATATAGCGTCACCCTCACTAGCCGCCATCTGCCAAACTCTTTGGTGATACGGATGTGCTTAAAGCATTAACCCTTTAAAGACGGAACGTAATATGTTTTATGTAAGGACTCAGTGCGTACCGCACTGTAAACACTCTCCACTTCGGTTATAAAAACCAATGTCTTAATGTTTTATAAGGCAAAAGTTGCTGTTTGTTCTGAGATCCGTACAACACACATAAACGCAATGTGGGCACCACGTAGAATTTTTTAATGTTAAACCTGGTGGTATGTAAAGTTACCGCTAGGCTTTAAAAGGTTAAATAATGCCCTGTATACCGCCATATTGGAAAGAATGCCTATGTTTTGTGTTGCGATTTCTGCCTGGCAAGAGAGTATGGGTCAGCGACTCCTACCTTTGCAAGAACGTTATCGTCTGTGAACCATAGGCATCTCTTTCCAACCGTTCTAGTAGCCAAGTGTGTTTGGTACTGGTGCTGTGCATTGACATGTTACGCGTTCAGACAGGCACTGAACTGATAATTCTGAGGTTCCTTTTGCGTCTTTGCGACGCTTTCTTAGCGCCACGAGTTTCAAATTGCCAGTCCTAGACCCGTTGGTCCATTGGCGTCCATCTTTCTTGTGGCAAATGCCCACAGCCGTTACTGTTGCGTGATTCGCGGTACGCACGTGGAAAAATAACAGTAAGTGGTATACCTAACCGTCAAAATTATTGTGAAAATTTTATAGTATGCCGACAATTTACAACTGTGGCCGCGGGCCGCAGGCCGCATAATACAACCTGGCGGGCCGCGGGTAGGAGAGACGCATGGTTTAACCTTTTAAAGCCTAGCGGTAACTTTACGTACCGCCAGGTTTAACATTAAAAAATTCTACGTGGTGCCCACATTGTGTTTATGTGTTTTGTACGGATCTCAGAACAAACAGCAACTTTTGCCTTATAAAACATTAAGAGACTGGTTTTTATAACCGAAGTGGAGAGTGTTTACAGCGCGGTACGCACTGAGTCCTTATATAAAACAGATACGCTTCGTCTTTAAGGGGTTAAACGACGGCCAGCAGTATTTCCATATCAGTGTGCACCGACGCGATAACGCGCCTGTTGAGTCACCGCCAGACGGACGTAATGTTAACGGTACAGCCTTAAATCGGCACATTATGGTGCTGGAGAAACAGGAAAACAGCGGTAATATAATGAGAAACAGGTCTGTGCTTGTAGAGACGAATTTCCCGTAGGTCTTCTGGAGAATATAGCCAACCATTTTTCCTTATTATGAGGCAACCCAACAGCCGACGATGTGTTGGTGACGTACTCAGTGAAAATAATAATTGGAAGAATCTAGCAAGCGCAAACGTAAAGAAGGTTAGAGGCGGGAGACATGAAAACCTGGAGGAAGCTTTAGCAATATTGGCTAGGGCTGTAAAATGTTCAAAACAGGAGAGCAAAAGACGAAGTTGTCGGGTAACTGGAGAAACCGGTTTGCAAGAACTGTATACTACTGCTGTGCTAAATGGAGGGGGAGGGTTGGCGAATAAAATTCCATTATTAACTTCCCGGCGTTCAATATTTGTATTCCGTAAAACGTAATGAGGGATGGCATACAGTCAAGGGGCTTGTGAGAGTTTTTAGTGTGATTCTTGTTGTACATACGTTAGAGTGCGCGCGCGCGCACACACACAGACACACACACACACACATACTCCTATTTTATATCTCAGGCTCTTCATGTTACAGGCCTGTAGAGACTCACCAAATAAAGGTACCCAACGCCACCCCTGCGCTCTGTCAAAGTGCTGCAAGTACGTTAACGCCTGATATTGAAGTGGAGATGTACCTGAAGGATAACAGCCATGCTGTCGATTACCAACTCGCATTGGATTTCTACACTTTCTGGAAAAAGTCTGGGCTAGCTGACTTTCCATTTCATGTAAGTTACTTGGTCAGAAATAACAGCACTACAGGCGACACAGCTCTGAGGGGGTCTTTTGTGTCTTCTTGAAGCAGACTGTATTGCGAGTTCAGTCTGTGGTAAAGCATGCAGCATAAGAAGCATGGCAAACATGCGTGATCCAAGCAAGTTTCAACTGTACGTCTTAGCTAATGTGTCTACTGGAATAATAAATGCATATTGGTAAAGGTAAAGCAATCCCATTACAGGCCTGGACAGGCCCACAGGGTTCCAGGAGGTTGAGGTTCCCAGATTTCTAGACAGTCGGCACATGAAGGTGGTAAGGTTGTCAGCCCTACGCACCGGCCGCCTTTACCCTTCAGGAGATACCCCTGGTATTCATTTCTGTTAGAGGCTGGGTCGACCCCAGGGCCGTAGTGCAACCGAAAGGATTATGTCAATGAGAAATTCCAGTGACGCCATCGGGAATCGAACACGCGACCTGCCGGTTTGTAGCCTCAAGCAATTGCTCCACCGCGTGCCCCAGTAAATGCATATCACCTTCCACAAATCCTGTATCTTGTGTTTGTGAACGGGAACAGAAAATTCTTGAAGTGTGACACTGGCGAAGAATTTTATCAGTTATATAGCGAAGGCAGGCTGGAGGTGTTACTTGCATGAAGCGCGTTATAAGGGGGGCAACTCTACATATATCATGTTTAACCCTTTAAAGACGAAGCGTATCTGTTTTATATAAGGACTCAGTGCGTACCGCGCTGTAAACACTCTCCACTTCGGTTATAAAAACCAGTCTCTTAATGTTTTATAAGGCAAAAGTTGCTGTTTGTTCTGAGATCCGTACAAAACACATAAACGCAGTGTGAGCACCACGCAGAATTTTGTAATGTTAAACTTGGTCGTGTGTAAAGTTACCGCCAGGCTTTAAAAGGTTAATGTGAAGTTACAGATTTAGATAGAATTAATTAAGTTAAATTTTTGATGACTGTCTATACGCACTGCAAAAACGGACTTAACCTATTTAGTTTCATCTTCTTTTTTTTCAGTGTTGTCTGTACTAAATAATTAACGCGTTAATTAACTCAATGGAGCAGGTGTTAGGACACTGCGTTTCACGACGATATGTTAGTACTGTGTATTGGTCCATCCCTGAAGCATTCATTGATGCTGCGTCAGTATTACTGGTGGCAGGGACAGGGCTGTGGAGTCGGTACACAAAAGCTCCGACTCCGACTCCTCGATTTTTAAAACTCCCGACTCCGACTCCTTCGTAAAAGCTCAATATGTATTAATAACGGTAAACCTACAAGACATTTCATCACCACCACGTGAATCATCCGGCTACTGTTTTGACTTATAACCTATATTTAAGTATACGTCTAATGGTTACTGTAGCTGTTAGGGCTCTGGGGTTGGAGTATCTAGTTGATGTTTTAGACTGAGGTTTGAGTCAGAGTCGGTACATTTTTACCGACTCCAACTCCACCTAAAAATTCCTTCCGACTCCGACTCCGACTCGGACTCCACGACTCCGTCTCCGACTCCAGAGCCCTGAGTAGTGAATAGGGAATTATGAGTGTAAAGGTGAAACTACTCTTGGTGTGCTATGCGTGATTTCAGATTTCCGCCGCGGTGTAGATGAGGTCTGCGCTGTTCTGGGGTATTACGCAGCGTTGAGTGGTAGTTCTGTACCGACGTTTCGGGACAACCTATCGGTCCCGTCTTCAAGGCTCAAGAATATGGGACCGATAAGTTGTCCCGAAACGTCGGTATAGAACTACCACTCAACGCTGCGTAATACCCCAGAAGAGCGCAGATGTCATCTACTCTGATGTGCTGTTCATCACAACTTCCATGTAAATTTTCCAGGTGTTTCAGTGTTGTCTGATAAGACACAAGTCTGTTTTTGTATAGAACAGGGACAACAGGCTGATACTACGTCATCGTATTGTCAGCTGGGCAAACAGTTCCCACACAAGGGTGTTATCTTAACCTTTTAAAGCCTAGCGGATACTTCACGTATCACCTGGTTTAACATTCAGAAGTTCTACATTGTACTGACAGTAAGTTTATATGTTTTCTATAGATCTCAGAACAAACAGCAACGTTTACCCTACACATCGTTAACTGATTGGTTTTTATAACCGAGGTGGAGAGTGTTTACAGGGCGGTACGAGCTGAGTCCTCATATAAAATAGATTACATTTCGTCTTCAAAGGGTTAAGACTGAGAGAGCCAGGCGAAGTTCTGCCGTATGCAGCATGGAATGTGTGGGCTTTTCCTGGGAAATAAGACGGTACAGTTGTCCCTTGTAATGGAGCACCACACAATGAAGTGCAGTGGAGGCGTAGCTCCACGCATTCTTACCCCGGGAAGTAATGTTGAACAGTGAACTTTCTCACCGGCCACTTTACTCCCTCGGAAACAGAGCCCCCTCTGTCAGTTGGATAGGAAGCAGGGTGGGCCCCCACAGACATTCCGGACGGTTTGCAGAGAAGAACCTCTAGCCGTTGCTGGAAAATGAACTCCCTTGCCTCACTGTTTCAGCCCAAAGCCTAGGCACTACCCTGGCTCCCCAGTAAATATGATGGTTGGTTCTGAACACAAAGATTTTAGAGTGTGGATTGAACTAATCTGGTTCAGGATATGTGCGTGTGACGTGTTATTTAAAACATGGTAACGTACCTGCGAATTCCATAAAATGCTAGGAGTATCTTTATCGACCAAGGAAATATTTTCTGAGGAGATTTTCCACGAAGGGATTTAGTTAAACAAACAGGTAGTAAGTTTTGAAGTGTCTTCGTTTTTTAGTTCGCTTACATACAAAACAGGAAACAATAGTATGAAGTATGACGTCTAAAGTGCAAGGAATGAGTGGAGCTTGTGATAAGTCACTGATAAGTCGATGCGTCACTCGGCTGGCATTCAGTCTAGTGCGAATGGCGAGTGTGGACGAGCAGTTGTCAGTTTTCACAACACAAATTCCTTTTTCGGAATTTAAGAGAAGTTTATACAGTCAGGTAACGTAGATTTCAGAGAACCTGGGAGTATCAAATTCGTTAAATTTGTTTAGGAGAGTTCGTCTTAGGTACTACACTGGCAATCAGCGTTAGGTGGTACTCGAATATTTACAACGCGAATGTCACATGAAGAGTTTAAAGACGAAACCTTTCTTATTTTATATAAGGACTCAGCGCGTACCGCGCAGTAAACACATCCCGTCTGAGTTATAAAAACCAATCTGTTAATGTTGCGTAAGCCAGAAGTCACTGTTTGTTCTGAGAGTCATATAAAACACGTAAACTCAATGCGAGAAACACTTAGAATTGTTGAATGTTAAACCTGGGGGCAAGTAAAATAACCGCTAGGCTTTAAAAGGTTAACAGTTTTTTATGGTGCTACGTTCCTGTTGTGATGCGTACGTAAACGGACGAATAAATACACCATCAGTCGCAACAGTATTTGCATAACATTTTTGGAATGTCCATTCCATTGTGCATATATACAATTGCTATCTGAATCTACACAGTACAAACAAACGTCTTCATGCTCGTTTTTATTATTATTCTGCGACATGTTTCTGCCGCGTACGCTGGCCATCATCAGATAGGTGTGTTACAAAATCGCGAACGCATACAAGGTACATTAGTCATTTTAGAGCACAATAAACAATTTTATATTTTATGATTTTTTATGCCCTCAACTACAAACCCCGAGGAAAAGAGATCGTGGACGTCCGAGAAAATGATGGCAATGCGTCGATGCCGGAACAGGTCAAACGACTTAATCCATGGAAGAAGAAGAAGAAGAAGAAGAAAAAGAAGAAGATGATGATAAATTTTATGTACTTCCATAATTTTGTAGTTACAGTTTCTAATTTTATTTTAAAAGTGGAGGCCTCGATCTCAGCATCTGCAGTCCTTTATGATTTTCTAATACTTCTACCTGACGGCCAGCGTACGCGGCCGAAACATGTCGTAGAATAATAATAATAATGAGCATGAAGACATTGTTGTGTTTGTTGTGTGTAGATTGAGATACTAATTGCATAACATTTATTGTTTAATGTGCAGCATGTTCCGGCTTCCCTAAAAATGTGTTAGCAAAGTTTACATACAAGATATTATTGATTAAAATTTTAATCAATAATCTGTTTTGCGTAAACAGTTCCTGGCTTGTTGTTTTCTAACCTGTGCCTGATCGTAAGTTACAGACAAGCGTTTCTTTTCCGGCCCACATATAGTGCAGTATATTTCCCGTTTGTTATAAAATCGCCAAGTTTGATATAACTTAATGATATAAACACTGTTTCTGTAAGAGTCTGACTCGGTGGAAACATTTTGTTCCAGTAAGAGGGAATTAGCCGATCCCAGTGGCCTCGCGGTCTAAGGTGTCGGTATGCAGCCGTTCGCTTGCTGGGATCGTGGGTTCGAATCCCACCGGGGGCATGGATGTCTGTCTGTTGTGAGTGTTGTGTATTGTCAGGTAGAGGTCTCTGAGTCAGGCTGACCACTCGTCCAGAGGAGTCCTACCGAGTGTGGTGTGTCTGAGTGTGATCGTATAGCCTCGATAATGAGGAGCCCCTGCCCCACTAGGGGCTGTTGCACCACGGGAGGGGGGGGGGGGAAATTAAGGGAATTAAACAGTATACCTCTTTCTTGATTAAAGTCGCTTATGTGGTCACTATAATCGTTTTCACTCACCTCTCAAATTAATTGGCCCTTGTTGAGAGATTTACGTGTTTGCGGTTTTATTTATTGTGGTACATTTCTAGTAAATTCATTGTTTATTGATTGTTTATGAAGCAAACGGTGATTGACTGTGTAAGAAATAACTGAAAAAGAACAACAATTTTTGTGATTTCAGGTTAGCACCCTAGAGCCTGTTGGACAGACTTCCGATGGCGTTGGACAGACTTCCGATGGCGTTTCCGATGATGAAGCTGGGAGTGGCGGAATGATCGCTGCCATAACCATATCGTGCGTCGGAGCGGCGTGCCTTCTTTTGATCGCTGTTCTATGGGTGAATATTTCCATATGCATGAAGCCAGAATTGACTGTTGTAAGAAGGCAGTTACATTCTCAAATGCTGTGAATAATCCATAATAACGCCTGAGGCAATGCCCGCAGACCGTAATGTTTCTAGTACTTTCACTTTCTTATTTTCCAATGTATTTTGAGTTCTTGCCTGTTTTATAGAAAAACGCTGTATGTCCGCCGCTGAAGTCGTTCCACGTTGTACACAACACACGTTAGAATATTTCTTTGTATCAGAATTACCATTGTCATCATCGGTGTCTGCTAAACGGGGAGATATTTATTGTATAGCAGGATTAATTCCACAAAGTCTCCATTTCGGGTGCAGGTAGTTTTAGCGAGCCTATACTGATGTCACAAGCCCTGAGAGTACGCGAAATAGTGTGCGTGTAGGTCGGTGTGTCTGTGAAATCGGAGCGGAAGAGGTGGCCAGGTGTAATCGTGTGACTGAGGTAGGAGGGCAGTAAGGTTTGTGAGACTCGCGCTGCAGGTTTCCGTTCATAATTACGGGGACTTTGTGGACGTAATCTTTCTATACTTACATCGACTCTTATGTTCAGATTGTAAAATGTTTCTCCGGCTTCAGCCCCTACCTTATAGAGAACACCGTCTTATTTACAAAGATCAGTGACAGAGATAGAGGTGGGTCTCCATATGCAGTTTTTTATTTTTGTCAAATTTTAACCAAAGCCTGTATCTGTCGACAAGCTTAGTAAGAATGCCAAAGAATGAAATTTCATAAAAATTCGGCTGGTGGGAGTGGCTCTGTTGTGTGACGACGGACGAATGGATGGATGGATGGATGGATAGAAACGGCCAGGATAATAGCCATTTTTACAGCTTCTTTGCGAAAGTGTTTAAATAGCCACTGGTCATGTATGAGTCCCTGGAAAATCACAGCTGTCATGTTGGAGACACTAATGTCGAAGTCGAGTTTAGTGTGAAAATGTAGACCTGTTTGTATTGTATCGAATTCCTGTATATCTGTCATATTGCATGAATGAAATATGAGACAAGTATGACTAATCAGAAGCTGTAAATAAGTTCCATTTGTTTTGTATAGAATCTCAGGTTCTGTGTATGTAAAATGGATGCATTTCTCCATATGTTCCGTCTGATGCACTTTTCTTGTTGGTGCAGATCGTCATGCGTAAACGCCAGCAGAAGTTCAACTATGGACAACGCTGCACGCCGGTGTCCCTCGACGCCTACAGCCTTGACAGTGTGTCTGTCAGTGGCTCCGTCCGGCGCAAGGGTGGCGTCAGGAACTCGAAGCGTTCCTATGGAAACGCGGGATTTGATGATCCAGTGAGTAGGGAGTAACAGAAATTTGTGATTTGTTTATGGCAATAAATGCGTAGATTGTAGACCTTCAAATGAGGTGCGATATTACTATGTTTAAAGGAAGTGGTTGTGGAATGTTTTAAGGTATTTTCATAGAGTTTTTCCGAGAAACTCAGGAAAAACGTGAACAACCTCAGAATGAACGTTAGTTTGTACATTCCTTTGTGGCACATATAAATTAAATTAATGAACAGAACAGTCGATCATAAATAAATTTTTTCCAGATGTTTGATATTTAGTATTTGATTAATACTACATGTTTCAGCCTGCATGGCCATTTTCAGGTGTTACAAATCATAGAACATTTTGAGGAAGGTTAATTGTAGAGGAAGGTCAGTAGTGGAAACAGATCTCTTATTTTATATGAAAGAAGGATTTTAAAAAACATCACATATGTCAATGTCATTCAAGTTTACATGTGTGTGTGTGTGTGTGTGTGTGTGTATAGCTACCTATATGAAAACATTTTTAGAAAATTTTTAGCCACCTTATTACAAGAAATGTTCTTCGTAGAAGGGACACCAATAATCAAACTTCGCATATGCAACCTTTCTGCAAGAGTACTGGCTATAAATTTTCTGACTTAATATTTTCATATACTTGAACTGATAGCTGATCATATAGTAAAAATCTGTATTTCACTGGCATGTATGATGCTTTCTAAAATACTGCTTTCATGTAAAGAAAGAGATCTGTTTCTATTACTGACCTTCCCCTGCAATTAATCTTCCTCCAAATGTTTTATGATTTGTAGTACCTGAAAATGGCCCTGCAGGCCGAAATATGAAGTATTAAATACTGAATATCTGGAAAGAATTGAGTTGTGATTGAGGGATCTGTTTATTAGTTTAAGCTCATGATAATC
Source organism: Coptotermes formosanus (assembly GCA_013340265.1). Lineage (NCBI taxonomy): Eukaryota > Metazoa > Arthropoda > Insecta > Blattodea > Rhinotermitidae > Coptotermes > Coptotermes formosanus. Next base: position 679,989 of record BLKM01001059.1, read on the forward strand.
AATATGCCAACCGAGATTGGAGTTGGTTACTCCCGAGTATAAAGCGCAAATGCTGATTGTACACCGTGCCAAAGAGAAGATAGGAATGTGGTAGGTTTTTAGCTGATGGAAAGGAGATGGCTATATGTATGATGAGGCACATTCATGGGGGAACAACAACGATCTGAATTATGACATACTCCGAAGTTGTTCCTAGAAGGAAAGTTGGATACTTCTGGGATAACAAAATCTGCGAAAGAAATATATGACAGCAACACTTTTCAGAAGTCAGGTGGCAAGGTGATATTCTTTATGTTACTGCAGGTGATGCACATGGCTATTGCTGAACTTTAAGTGTTTAGTAATCATTTGAGGGCTGGGGATAGCCTACTGATTCTGTAATGGAATAATTTCAAAGAACAGAAAATGTTGTGACCTTAATCACTAGCCCATGGACTTCTGTTCATTAGGATATGTAGGAACATACTGGAGTTCCAAACCGAAATCAGGCTGATGTTGGTAATAGGCAGGCAACACAGCTAAGTACTGACTCTTCTTGATGTCATACTTAAGCCTGAGTCTTTTTCAGGTTGGAGGTTTTCCCAAATACTATCAGTCAGGTGGTAGGACCCACAACATGGAGGACAGTTCAGGGTAATTCCTGTGCTCTCACAATCTAACAATGTATGGCACAGACATATGTGTACATCCAGAATATTTCATAATTAAATTCATGTATTACAGACCTCCTTGGAAGGCTCAGCTGGGCAAGAAATTACCTGAATGTCATGAAACACAAAATTTCATTTTCATGTTTAAATGAACCTGAAAAATATATGGCACATGTGTATATCCTATTGCTTTAGAGTCGTAATGTTGTCTTTGCATATGCTTGCACTGCCCAAGAGACATCTTACTATAAGTTGAAATAATTTTCAGGTAAATAAATAAATTAAATAGATCACTTTTTCTCACCACTAGAGCTAGAAAGACAAGCAGGCAGCAGTAGGTTTTGTCTCCCTTTCAGTGTGTGATTATCTGGTTTAGTTTCTGGGAGATAAAAACATTCATGACTTGAGAATTCTAGGAGATGATTTCTAGGAGTATGAAAGTTAAGAAAACCTGAAAAATTTGACAACATACTACATGTGAACTCTCAACACTTTTCACTGAAACTGTCATGTCAGAGATACAGAATTGTTTTTCAGTAAATTAAGAGATGCATTCAGAAAGTGAATATTATTTTCAGAACTGATATGGTACTTGATTTCAGACTTCACCTTCACATCCTATGGGTTTTGCAGCGCTAGCCAATTTTATCCTGAATAGGCACTCACTGGAGGAGGAGTTTGCTAGAATCCCACAAGTGACAGCTAATGTGGACGAGCTCCCTGAAGGTGCAGACACCAAGAACCGCTATGCCAATGTTATTCCGCTTCCTGAGACACGGGTACATTTGTCACCACGTGAAGGCGAGCCTCTCTCGGAGTATATAAATGCAAATTTTGTGCACGTAAGTACTGTACTGGCCACAGAAAGCTCTTGTTTAAATCCATTCTTGACCATCTTAGATGCCAGCTGTAGCTGTTTACAAAATGACTGCTTCATGGCAACACTTCATTGTCTGTGCCTTGAAGTGCAGTGACTCCCTTTCCCACCACGATGCCGGAAGACTGCCTTTTATTTTTGGTTTACATAAGGACTCGTTAAATGCTTGGATTATGTATGAACCTTGAATTAACATTATGATTTATTGGTACTTAACAGTAGTGCAGGATATGTAGGGCTGTGTACCATGTACAGTCAACTTATTCAAAAATTCCAGTGAATAGACATCAAACACAGCCCTTTTATCATTAAAAGGCCAATCACAGGTACATGTTTCAGCTCATAACAAGCCATATTCGGGCTGTACACATTTACACATGTGTACGAACTATATTCGAAATGTATTGTCCAAACTGAGGTCTCAGCTTTATGTCATACACAGTATGGTGATGTTGTATGTTTTAATTAGTATTAAAAAGGCTATATTAAACTGATATTGTAATCAGCAGATAAGAAATAAAATTGACATATCAATTTTTAAAATGTATTGTGCATATAATTTTACAATTCTCTCTCTCTCTCTCTCTCTCTCTCTCTCTATATATATATATCAAACTGTGTGTATCCTGAAGATCTCAGTGGTATGTGCCAAAACATGTACCTGTGATCGGGTTTTTAAATAAAAAACTTGTGTTTGACAGCTGTTTGTTGGTACCGTTGCAAATAGAATACAATGGGATGAAACACATTGAATTAATGTAATTGTTAGTCAACATGGTATTAGAAGAAGCAGTGAATTAACTTTAGGTATTATCCTGGCATTTGCCTAGATGAAATGAGGAAAGCAATGAAAAGTCAGGATAACTGGTCTGTGGGCATGACAGTCGGTTGACCTGCTAGATGTCAGATGTCCATGATCACAAAGTTATGATGCCAATTTCAGGGACCCAAGAATGCCAGCAAGTTCTACATAGCCTGCCAGGCACCAATGGCGTCCACTGTGACAGACTTCTGGCGCATGATCTGGGAGCAGCAGAGCAAGGTCATAATTATGCTCACAGACCTTGTTGAGAATGGAGTGGTAAGTACCACCTGGCTGGCTGTTTAGTGTCAGAACTATATATAAAAGTTACACATACCTGTACGTGACATGAAAACACATGGATGATAGCTCCATGCATTTCAAAATTATGCAATAGGTGCAGGCAAATGTGGGCTAAGCAACAGAAATTCAAGTTATTCATTTCATTTTATGATCTGTTGATTGCTGTTCAGCAGTTTGTTAATTTATTTATGCTCTTGTTGTAGGAGAAGTCTGCAGATTATCTGCCCCCATCAGAGGTGCTTGACTGCCACAGGCTCTTTGGTGACTTCCAAATTACCCTGAAGAAGAGGGAGGTGAAGGATCATTATATCATATCCACACTGCAGCTTAAGGTGAGAAGGTACAAGTTAGTTGAAATGCCACACTCCTACCTGCAACAGTTAGGGTTTCCAGCTTACAGTTCTTGGTATGGCCTGATGATGGCTGTTTTATGAGCCAAAACTAGTTGCTGATAAAATGTGTGTCAAATGACTTGTTGGGTCAGATTGTAGAATTAAATAAAATGTACACTTACAACATTTCCTGTCACTTGTAACTTCTCAAATGATTTCATATAAAACTTCTTTCTTCCATAGAACTTGGATACGAACTCGTGGCGTGAAGTAATGCATCTATGGTATGTGAGCTGGCCTGTACAGGGTGTCCCAGAAGACGTAAGTTCTGTGATAACGTTCCTACTGGAGGCTAGGGCCTACATGCGCGGCGGTCCTTGTGTGGTACACTGCAGCCCTGGTACAGGGCGGACAGGAACAGTGATTGCATGTGACCTTTGCATCAGGGACTTTGAGACTAGACGTACTGTAGATATTCCACGCTGCGTGGCCCAACTTAGGAGGGACAGGGCTGGCGCTGTTCAAACACGTGATCAGTATGTCTTCATTTACCAGGTAAGTTTGTGGCCTGAAGGATATAACTGAGCAAAATGCATAGCTTTTTTTTAATTATGGTGAAAACAGTGACACAGAGAACAAATCTGTTAATACAAGAAGGAAAAATTTGCATGAATTATGTAATTTTTTCTTTGTTCTCACGGGATTGATAAAGTCAGAGTTTCATGATATGTTCTGACTAGGTTAGCTATGTCAGGTACATATCATGCCAGTTTTTGTGCCATTGTCAGGTTTGTATTTATTAATGTAGACCTGCCTATGTACAGGGATAGCATATAAAATAATTTGTGTTGAATTTATGATCTATTTTGACATAAAATTTCTTACGTCTACAGCTTCCATGTTTAATTAATCATCTCCCTCCTTCCAAAATCTAAATGTACAAGTTATTTTATATTCTATGTAGCAATAACTTCATAGGGTTGCATATTTTTGGACAACACATTAAACACAACAGTTCAAAATGTTATATTAGCACGGAGGCTGTGTTGCCAGTGTTCTGTAAGGCTGTCATGTTGGTACTGTTATCATATAAAATTAAAGGTACAAATATAAGGCTACAATTGACACTCTCTATATTCAACATTTTTTCAGTGTTTAAGGTGTCATGGTAGGGGTACATGCCTCTATGAAGGACACACATGTAAACAGCGTCACATCATTGTCCTAGGTTTCTTTACCAAATAAGGTTACTTGATATTAATCTGTGCTCATGAGACACTGGTACCATTTATGTCTTTAGGGTTTTCTGTTCCTTACCTTTCATACACTGTACACCAAACATAATTAATTTAATTCTTGCTTTCCTCTTGCTGAACTTTGTGGTGATTCTGTTCATAGTTACATACTTGGCTTAACACAGAATTGGTTTCTTCCAAATTCCAGCTCCAGTGGTTTCCACATTATGCTGCATTTTAATTAGTGTGTTGCTTTTATTTTCAGGTTATTAATCTTTATGGCACAAAGTTGACTGGTGGTCCTTTGGACTCCATGTGAACATGAACATTGCAGTCTGAATTCATCTGACCCGTAATACAATAAGGAGTTCAATCTGAGACACAGGAAGTATTATACACAGGGACCAGAATATCAGTATGATATGACAGTAGTACACACAATTGTTTATGATGTATAAGTTGTATATTTAGGAGATGCAGTTTGAGTTCACAAACAATACATTGAAAGAAAGAATACTCAATATTTTATTTAACTTAGATTTTGTTCATGTAAGTATGAACCATTTTTATCATGTTTGAAGGCTGTGGATGTGGTTCATATTATCTCAACTCTGAATACAATCCATAGAAATAAATAATATTTTGTCATTAAGCAGAGTTATAATCCTATTTAAATTAAAATATTGTTAGCTGAACAGATGTTCTCTACGTGCAACTTTAGGGTTTATCTTATGTTTAGGTGTGACCTACAAGAGTCATTAGAATGGTAGCAGCACATGTATTTGTCTAGGTACAGTAGTTAAAAAACATGCCTTCATTTGTACTGGATAATCATAATTGCATAAGCACCAGTAGTGAAACAAAACTTGCCGAGAATTCATCTGGTGTGAATGTCCCCTCCCAGAACCAATCACTCCGTTGTAGTTCTCATATTTTTGCACATTTATTTTGCAGGAATAGGGCTATAGTTGTATATATGATAACCTTCCAATTATCAATTCCTACTCCTCTGAAGCATACAGAATCTCTTCGGTTACTGGAGCAAGTACGCATTCGAGCAGTAAATGTGTACTTACACAGATACTGTGAAATGTTTTGACTCTTCTGACCATTTGCTTTATAGAAACATGACGAAATTTATGTGCAGTATACTGGGCAAAATTATTTAATAATTATGTATATGTTTCTTGCTAAATCATTCATTTGCATTAAGTGGCTAGATCAGAAAAACTGTTAATTTTCAGAATATAGACGTCCTGAAGTGAATAATAGAATGCATCTCAAAAACCATATATTCAGGCCGTACTTGTCCTATACATACGTGGCACAGGAGATCGTAAATATGGCTACCATAAAATAACACTCCAGGACAAGAGTAGTAATTAGGGAATAATATTTATTCAATTTAGTTTAATTCAGTTGTTTGTTTATTTACATCTTGTGTTAAAAGCCTAATGGTCAATAGAAAAAATCAGTACCAGTATACCAGTATAACATATATGTATGCAGTGAAACACAATGAAAAAGCACAGAGAGAACAAAACACACGAAGAAAAGGTAGAGTGAAGAGAATTATGCATAATTAGTATAATAACTTAAAGGTTGAATTACTAATGTCAAATGTGATTGAGAGCAGTAATTGGGTGTTTACTTGTAACTGTATCACCTCTGTGAACAGTATTTGTAGCTGACGGCGTAACCAGAAGGATAGTTCCTACATGTTGTCCACAAAATTCTGAATAGCAACTCAAAAACCCGCACCCTTGAAAAGTGAACAGAAAAGTTCTAAAGTAAGATAAATGTTAATAAAACAAGTGCAAGAATGCAATTTCTCCTCTCACTTAATATATATTTTTTAAGTGTGCATATTGTAATGGATTAGCATAACTCTATAATTGCCGTGTGGAAGGAAACATTGAGGTTATGAAAGAGACATGTACATTTCTATTGTTTTTGGTTGCATTAGATGTAATAGCATTCATATAAAAGAGCTCTATTCCAGCTTAGGTGTGACCATATTAAAATATAATATCAATAAAAAATCAAGTGAAGAAAAAGTAATAGTTTCAATGTGACTAATAAAAATAGACTAACAATTGTGACGTCAAGCAAGTTCTGAGATAACCTTGTACCTATTGATGCCAGGGAAGAATACACGGGGAGTAGAGATATAGCCACACTCATTCTTAAACTTGGCACTACGCGGAGTTGACTTTACTTCACGCTTTGGCCGCTTTACGCCCTGGAAAGAACCCTGGTATCCAATGCATAGGAGGTTGTGTAGGCCCCAGAAGTGGTCTGGACATTTTGAAGAAGAGAAAAATCTCTTCCAATTACCGGGATTGAAACCCCGGACCGTCCAGCTCGTAGCGTGGTCGCAGCACTGATTGTGTTACCGCAGCTTCCTTGACTGGATGGTAATGAACAGTTAATTGGAAAATATGTGGGAGGAAGTGGTAATAGCCTGATTTAGAGGGCCACCAAGGAATTTGCATGCAGTGACTTATTAAATGAACAAAAGGCTCAATCAGAATAGCTTGTGTCCCACCTGACATTTGAACCGGGCTCACGGAAGATGTCACTGGCTGTGGGATTAACTTCACATTGGGGAGTTAGGCGGTAACGCGAACGCAGAGCGTGACTTTCCCCAGACAAACTTGTGTAAGGGATCGTCTCCTGAATAAGCATTCAAAAGTTTAGAAAATTGTACTGACTCTGTTTACAGCGTTGTTAAATAGGCACACCTTAGGAAAGTGCACACCAGTGCAGTACTTACAAATGTGAAGAAAATATTTGTTAATTTGCATTCACCATTGTCCTTGGCATGAATTTAATGTCACAAAATAATTGTCGCAAAACCAATCGCATACACGGAGTGTCTCCTTCATCGCCGCACTGACCGTGGCAGCTTTGTCGCATAGGAAGCCTGCATTGGCCGAGGCATTCTATGAAAGCAGCGATGCACAGTAGAAACGCACTGTAGATATAATAGTGGAAAATACAAGATTATATTTCTTTTGTTGTGTTTCGTTTAAATCACATTAAAATATTTTCTTATAAAAGATAAAACTGCCGGTACCTCATTCGATTATTTTTTTGTTGAACCAAGTAATTTAGTCTTTCTGTAACAGTTTAAGGCTGAAGATGTAAAGCACTAACCTCCTTTAAAACGCCGGTCAAAACGGCATAACGTTACAGAAGAACTGACTGTTCAAAGACCATTTCAGTTTAGTACGAAACGTAAATGCAAAAAATATGCAAGACTGTTTTTTTACGTGTAGATTTTGTATGGGTGTGAAACTTGGTCTGTCACTTTAAGGACAGAACACATGTTGAGGGCGAGATTTGAGTACTTTACAGTGGTGCACATCAGGAGGGCCGCGGTGTAGGCTGCAGTGGTAATAATTTAAACTTTTGTACCGTTGTGGTAATTATATGCACCACTAGGCTTAACACTAAGAGTTGTGTATGTTGTCCGCATTTTGTATTTATATATTCCATATGATTTTTATAATAGATAGTTGTTAGTTTACCATACAGCATTAATTGGTCTTTTTGATGGAAGCACGTTGTGTTCTGTGTGAGGCCCGGCAGGTTCGACATTTGATTGATTGACTGACTGATCGATCATGACTGACTGACTGATTGATCATCCATAAGCTGTAACCTGACTCTGACATTTGACAGTCCAGTATATCACGACCTTTTGCCCACAGATTGTTTTTATGTTTTCCACATGATTCTCACAATGAACAGCCACTGCTTCCCCTTACACCATTCACCGCCTGTTCATCCCAGTGGATGCCTACTGTGTTTTCTGTCAGGTACGAATTAAAACTGTAGATTACCTTAGCAGGTGAACGTATTCACTCCATATCTTGATTCTACTTATAGTCGCCTAAACACCGTATTTTATTCCCAGATATTGATGAACTCAACAATCAGAATTCAACAAGCGTTTCTTCTTTAAATTTATCTTCCTGAATATACATGGATGTCATAAGAATTTATTTTTACTCTTAATGTAATTTAATATTTTGTCAAAAGTAAGTTCAGTTATTTCAAATACCTTGTAAATTCCTCTTTATATTTTACATTGAAATTGGTTTAAATAGGAGGTTACAGTTACAAGAGTTATAACCACAGTACCATTGCTTGTAACAACTTTTTAATAATTGTGTTAACACCTGAAATATTTGTACTTCACCTAACTGTTTAGGAATCAAATATTCTTCTAAAGCAGACGACTTGGAGGCAAAATATTTGTTTACTACCTAGCTACATTAGTTTTTATAGAACTTCGTGATTTTCCTTTTAAGTAAAACTCCACACTCAAGACTTTATTGAATAGTAATTTGACATGTGTGGTTAGGAAAGTGTTACCTTCTGTGATCAGTCCTGCACATATTTATTGGTAGAGATAGAAGCTGTTGTAAATCAGATAACAAGGATTCAGTTGTGTATGAACCACTGTGTGTAAAATAAAAATGCTCTCTAACGGTGTGTTTGGTCTGTTCACTTACTGACCTTTGTAAAATGTATTACTGCAACTTAAGTACTAAATATCTGTACTTTTACTAGAATGTGCTTGTAACTCTTATATATTTAAGTTTATTAAGTGTTCAGGGATAATGTTTCATAAATCCTATTTGCTAATTTCTCAACATATATTATTCATGTTTACTCCGTGTAAATATTGTTCTGAGTAGAAAATGCTGACTTCGCGATATTCATAACAGGGATGTCAGTCGACATGTGGTTTCTTATCGAAATGTCACTGGTAACGAATCGCTCCACTGTGTTCAGAATGTTGATTGCTGTACCACCTAATTGTATTTTATCTTATATCGTGTATTATTCATGCCGCACATATTCCTACAATCAATATCGTGTATTATTCATGCCGCACATATTCCTACAATCAATATCGTGTATTATTCATGCCGCACATATTCCTACGATCAATATCGTGTATTATTCATGCCGCACATATTCCTACAATCAATATATCCACTAACAAAACCGCTTAATAAAACACAATTCATAACAATTATTAAAACTCCCACATGTTTCGGCACCGGGGTGCCATCCACAGGGCGTTATAGAACAAAGTATAAACCAACACGTTAGTCCAGGTATTTCACTGCGCATAGTGAAATGTTTAAAAATGTTAAATTTCTAAAATATATAAAAATTGGTAAGTATAAAAATAATAGTATTGTAAATATTTTTTCCAAAAGTGACGGGGCGCACTGTGAGCAGCATGGAGGCTGAAAGGACATAAAGTAGCCTCCTTTCATTTCACAGACCGCTAAATCTGAACATTATGTCGTCACAGAAAGTCAAATCTGCCCCTGCTGTCGCAGACTGCCGTATCTGCCTCTTTGTGTAGCTACACTGTAGGACGAATGACATAAGCCTGTGTCGAGTATTTATTGTGCGATTATTGAAGCTGTTAAAACTCTGTGGTAATTATATTTACTACCTGATTCGATGCTCCAAAACTCGGCAATTGATGTATGCAGAGTGTATTCGTGCCTTTCCTGTGATTGTGATAGTTACCAGAGATAATTTCGTCAAATAACGTTAACCAGTTCGCCTTGGTAATGAGTAGTAGTGTGTTTACTGCGAGGCAGAAACTGAATTTTCATGTATTATGTAGGTAAACCTGGCGCATCAGAGCCTTGACGTGCCCCATTGGACTGCATCCGTACGTCCTCCCCTCTCGAGCTGCCAGACAGCTTGTCTGCGGCCGGACCTATGTCACTGCAGCAATTCGCTTACCCTCCGCGCAAACTGCGTAGTTGAAGCGAGTTTCTGGGAGAGTCCAATGGCTACCTGCATGCAGCACAACACCTGCACTAACTGAAGCCACTGACCATGTTATCGGCGTCATTAATAGTGCGTGACTGGGGGGCTTAATGCCTCCATCTTCACGGACGCCAATTGTCTTATTAATATAATGGTTTGGGGAATGCGTATAGAATTTCGGTAAGGAAATCTGTTGGGAAACCTTTATTTGCAAGACCGGTGACGATGGAAGGATAATATTAAGATAGATTTTAGGGAGATGTATTCTGAGGATGGTAGGTGGATAACCAAGTAATCAGGTCCAGGGGAGGACTTTCTTATTGGCGGTGCTGACTCTTTTAATACGCTTTATTACGCATTATTATTATTATTGTTGTTGTTGTTGTTGTTGTTGTTGTTGTTGTTGTTGCTGTTGGCATTAAGTGTTTGAGTTAGGCTGTTAAGTTTTGTACGCTATTCAGACGAATTTCAACCTGCAAAACATTAATTTGCCAGTCGCGTTGAAAAACACCAAATTCGCAGTTCTACTTACTACGAAGCTGCTAGACATAAGACCAGAGAATTGTCGGTTCTGTAAGACAATTTTAATTCTACAGAAGTCCAAAGGTTGTAGGCTCTAAAGGAGGGTATTTGGAGATAATGCAATGATCTTGGGTTTGCGACAACACTGCATAACAAGTGTACATTCGTACAAAGCATCGTGGTCTAGAGGTTAGGCTTTTTGTTTCTTATTGCCAAGGTCATAGGTTTCCTCAGTGCTTGCAGCCAAATGAAGGGAGAGTATCTTAAATTAGGCTGCGACTGTTTCCTTCCAAATCCGTTCCAATTCATCGATCATGAATCATGCGACTATTCGACACACCATAAATTTCAGCTATTACAAGCGTCGCTAAATAAAGAATAAACAAATAGGACGTACACAACACTGAAACAGATCACGGCCTCCTGTATGGACAATTGTATTTACAGACGTTGAGGGTTAACGTTACGTAGTTACAATAAACATTACATATATGTTTGCATCTTGCCGTTCTATAAAGAACGACATACCAGTTCGTCCATTTTGCTTCGTATTTTCAGGGCTCTTGTCTTCTTTTGCCTGTACTGCAATGTATAGATAAATCTGGAACCTTCCACCGCACGTGTCGTTTGTGATAGGGGTGGGGAAGTGGCCTTGATGACGTACGCTTGTTTGGCGGGGAAGAAATGCAGTGGCGGATTTTGCATGCAGTTAGTTAGTGTACTCCACCTTTCAATGTACTTCTGTATGCAGCCTATTAAATACAAGCACGTAAATAACATATTACAGTGCTAACAATAAAATAAAGCAGTGATAGAACTTACCTGATTCTGTAAAACAAAACCACAAACACATAGTGTAAAACTCGATTTTTGTTAGCGTATTTACAATGTGCTTTAATTCGAAAATACGTGCATAAGGACCAGGCCAAGAAGACGTATGAGGAAATGAAGGTACAGCTCCATACATACTTAACCTCGGCGCTAAATGTAGGCGAGTGACTAGCTTCATTGTTCGGACGCTTTACCACCGAATGAGGATTACTTGGCAAGCATGGAACAAGTGGCTGCGTGGGTCACAGGCCTGTCTAGATGCTGGGGAGAACAGATAAAATTGTTCCCCCACCTTGAATGGAAGCCGGATTTGCCGGTGCCTGTGTCCCTGTGCAAGCCTTAAAGGCGTATGTGGTAGTGGAGGTATAGATCCACTACTTTTGACCTCGGCTCAAGACTGCGATAAGTGCTCAGCCTCCCGCCCCGAAAATTTACTCGCATAGATAGCGCCCTCAGTGCCCACTGAATAGCGTGCTGGGTGGGCCCCAGAGGATGCCTGGACGCTTTGAAGAAGAGATACATGTCTTAGACCTATCGCAAATGTAACAGTTATTCCTTACGGCCAGCCCTTGGCCTAGTCACTAAATTAACTGAGCTATCGCTATTCCAAAATCTTAATATTGTCTTTCAAAATTTCCGCGAGCGTTTTTAACTAAAATTTTGTAAGCTGTTCTTATGTAACCCAAGTATTAGTCATCTTCTTACTTTTTCATTTTTACCTCCAAAACTGTTAGCCGAAAGTTGCGAATTGTCGAACTGCTTTTAAAAAAAATTATCTACTTCGCAATTATAATACGTGTCTTGCATCTAGATATTCTGAACGTTTTATCTTCCATTACAAGGAGAAGTCACGTGTCTCATCGGACCAGGTTACAAAAAAATTTTAATCAAAATATTAAATTTTGGACAGCATGTTTAATAAAAAAACATGTTTCAGATTATGAGGAGCGTCAGGGAAATTTTTTGGACGTTTCACCTCTTTTGGAATTCGATTTTTAACTGACATTATCTAGTTGCTGCAATCCGCCACTGAAAGAGTTCATTGACACTGACACGCGCGACATCTTAGGACGTAAGTACTTATAACACTGATTCCCGCCTCCACCCTCGCAGAAGTTCGGTGACATTCGTTGAGGATGGACGTGGACTAGATTGCTGCCGGTCTGCAGGTGTGCAACATAGCTAGCTAGCCACAGGGGTAGGTCCCGGGCCGCCACAGTAAGTTGAAGTTGCTATTTGGTTAGCAGGTGTAAAAGATTTTATATTAATTAATTTAATTTAAAGGCAGCTAGAAACAAAATCAGTTTGTTGACATTAAATATGACTTTGGTAGTACTTCGAAGATAGAATTGAAAGCGAACTAACTTCTTTGTCGTCAGAAGTTCATCGTAGTTTATCTGCAATTTTATAGTCACGCGTTTCGAATCAAATATATTGCACTTCAGGCTTTAATTATTAGTTATTATCGGCATAAATTAACGTGAAATACTAGTTGCAACAGTGAATTTTAAAATAAATCTGCATTTGTAACCCTTCTAATGTATTCATCCGCGTGTAACTCTTGCAAGCGACGCTACGTGTTCTGCAACCGTACCGTAATGGCCGCCCTGCTGAAGTGGGGTAGGCAGAAGTGGACAGATTTCAACGGATATTTAGGAACTGCTTGAAAGGAACAAATCAAATGCAGTAATTTTCGTGCTGCTGAATTGTATTTGGTAAGCATCCAGTTCGAATCCTGACAGGGGAGTTATTTCTTTGTCTCGACATGGATTTAACATGGCTTCCTCCAAACACAGTAAAATTGTGGCTTTCAAATAAGATTGAATATTCATTCATAGAGCGCGATCTTCATTATTACGGAGTAGAGTATGTTAGATGCAGCACATAGATGTACTGGATACCTAGTGTGGCAACTTGATCTAGTGCCGAGGTTAACGATAAGTGGATTTATACATCTCCTCCCATACGCCTTCATGGCATGGACGAGGAAAACTTTGTATATGGAAATACAACAAGTATTGGAATTATAATACTTAATTGGGAATTACTGAGTTGGTGTTGTGGTGTAGGTTTATTTAGTCTTTTTCTGAATCTATCAGAAGTAGCACATAGATACACAGAGTGGATATATGATTAAGAATGATTGGAGCTGTACATCTGCTCCGCCTATGTGCCTTCATGGCACTGACAGGGAAAACTTTACAGAGGATACTGTTAGGATAAGTAATACATTATGTTCTAAATTACGGGGTTAGTGTTTCAATATATTATTTAAGTCTGTTTTTTGTGAATATAACAGAAGCAGTACGTAGGTGAACACAGTGGAAATATGATTGAGAAGGAGTGGAGCTGTACACCTACTCCACCTATATGCCTTCATGGCATACAGAGTGTCAACTTTACATGGGATACTGTTAGGGTTAGTAATATATTTTATTGCGATTACTGGGGTAGTGTTTCAATACATTATTTAAGTCTGTTTTTTGTGAATATATCAGAAGCAGTATATAGATGAACATAGTCGATATATGATTAAGAAGGAGTGGAGCTGTACATCTACTCCACCTATATGCCTTCATGGCATTGACAGGGACAACTTTACGTAGGATACTGTTAGGTTTAGAGTGAGGTTAGGAATACATTACCTATTTAATTACAAGGTTGAAGTTTTAATATATTATTTAATTTATTCTCGTTTTTCTGAATATATGAGAAGCAGTACATAAATAAACATAGTGGATATATGATTAAGAATGAGTGGAGCTGTACATCTACTCCACCTATATGCCTTCATGGCATTGACAGGAACAACTTTACGTAGGAAACTCTTAGGTTTAGAGTGAGGTTAGGAATACATTATATATTTAATTACTAGGTTGAAATTTTAATATATTATTTAATTTATTCTGGGTTTTCTGAATATATGAGAAGCAGTACATAAATAAACATGTTGGATATATGATTAAGAAGGAGTGGAGCTGTACATCTACTCCACCTATATGCCTTCATGGCATTGACAGGAACAACTTTACGTAGGAAACTCTTAGGTTTAGAGTGAGGTTAGGAATACATTATGTATTTAATTACTAGGTTGAAATTTTAGTATATTATTTAATTTATTCTGGTTCTTCTGAATATATGAGAAGGGGTACATAAGTAAACATAGTGGATATATGATTAAGAATGAGTGGAGCTGTACTTCTACTCCACCTATATACCTTCATGGCATTGACAGGGACAACTTTACGTAGGATACTGTTAGGTTTAGAGTGAGGTTAGGAATACATTATGTATTTGATTACTAGGCTGAAATTTTTATATTTTATATAATTTATTCTCGTTTTTCTTAATATATGAGAAGCAGTACATATATAAATATAGTGAATATATGATTAAGAATGAGTGGATCTATACATCTACTCCACCTATATGCCTTCATGGCATTGACAGGGACAACTTTACGTAGGATACTGTTAGGTTTAGAGTAAGGTTAGGAATGCATTATGTATTTAAAGACTACGTTGACGTTTTAATATATAATTTAATTTATTCTTGTTTCTGTGAATATATGGGAAGCAGTACATAAATAAACATAGTGGATATATGATTAAGTATGAGTGGAGCTGTACATCTACTCCACCAATATGCCTTCATGGCAGTGACAGGGAGAACTTTATGTAGGATAATCTTATGGTTAATAGCATATTATTTGCAAATTACTGAGTTGATATTTTGAGATATTAAATAATTTTTTTATTTTGAAAATATCAGGAATAATGCCTAAAGAATTTTAGTGGTTATATGATTAAGAATGTGTGGTGCTGTACATCGTTTCACCCACAATTCCTTCATAGCATAGACAGTTATAACTTTACGTATGGTAATATTAGTGTTAGTAATACATTATATTAGGAATCACTGGGTTGGTGTCTTGACACGTTATTTTACTTATTCTGCTTCTTCTGAATATGGTAGGAGCAATGCATACGTAGGTAAATACATTGGATGTGTTATATGGGAAACAAATTTCTGCGAGTACTATTATGACTCTACGTTACTGGCTATTGATTTCTTGCTTTGACGTGTTAGTTCATCCTTTCTTCTTCTTCTAAATATATGTAGTAATAAATGCCTGGTTACTAATAACTAAAATTCAAAATTATAGTATAATACAGTGCTACCAATTTATATGTTTAAATCGCTAGTAGTGGTTTATTCTAGCAATTTTCAATTTTTAATTTTAAAGAGCATCTCACTGATTACATTTGCAATCCCTTAGTCTTTCTATGTGAACGCCGCGATGCCAACCTCTATTAAGGGCCCTACAATCCCCCCTTCCTCCCTCCATCACTTTGTAACTTTAAGTACCTGTCTTCACTTGGCGTCTTCATTGCCCTTTTATTTCTTAGGCTTAGGCCCAGTTGGCCTGTTTCTGATCTTACAAAACACAGTCTTAATTCTGCGTTTTATTTTGCAGTTTATCAATTCAGTTTTCAGTGTGCTTATTGTAGCTTCTATGCTGGCTTTGTGTATAACACCTGTTGTCAATCTCCAAAACATGTTTCAGTCGATGCGTCCTGTTTATGTCCTATGTCTGTGTATATAAAACACTGGAATTCTGTCATTTCATCAAACCCACATTCCAAATATTTGAGTTTGCTATAACCGATGGTTTTCGATTCTGAAGTTCTTCTGGCCGATATTTTTTGGTAGTCCTTCTCATGCAGATCGCCGCTGTAATTTGACCACAGACACAACTGATAAAAAGTCCCACCATTTCCTATCGATAGGCGGTACCTTGAGAAAGCTTAAATATTGAAATTTATTTTGAAAAAGTTATAAAATTAATCACAGCGTACTAAACTTCGTCTGTAAATAATTAATTTTGGGATTAATAAGCTTGTGGGTTAAACTGGCAAGAAAATACCGCGGTGACAGATGTAAGTATAGTCGCCACAATATGAATAGCGTTGCTGTAAATATGGGCCCTATGATGTTAAATATTGACTCAAAATGTGGACCTCGCAATAAAATAAAACTTTTCGTTTTTTTGTAAATTTATTTCTGATAGTACAACCACAAAAACAAAAAATGTTTCCTAAATATTTGACTATTACTGGAGTATATTGAAGACTTGTTATTATGGCCAAGAATGTCAGGTGATTTCTCAGTTAGCTAAGCTAAATACAATTTATACTGTGAAGTAGGGACGCCAAGATAAATGACAAATTTACGTTGGCAACATGCATTTGAATGGCACAGGTCACCAATATATATCTGTCTCTACTAACAAACTAAACAAACTAAAATTTTCTCTTGTGGTTGTGGGTCTCTTCTTATTCCTGCATGGCCGGCACATCTAACTAACACGATCTGCACATCCACATGCATCCATTGCCAACCGGTGTTAGTTATTCACGCTAAATATAATTTCTGTTTCAATTCTAATTATATACATAATTAAAATTTTAGTTTAGGCTTAAATTGTGTGTCAACGTATTTAATTTCCTATTCTGGTAGAAACTCTATTTTTGAATGAAGCAAGTTTCCATTACCTTACCGTTTCTGAAATACTGCCCGTCGGTCTGTTAACAGTTTTGGGTGATTGATAAAATAAAGATTTATAATTCTTCTAAACAAGTATAACAGTCTATTACAAATATGTAAACAACGGGATAATTATTAATAAAATGTAATAAAGTTTGTCTTTTCCTAGCCATTGCAGGGCGTGTGAATAATAGTGTAGTTAATGTTCGTAAATATGATGTAGGCGGGTCCACTCTGCGGAAACACTTGCCTAGGACAACAGCCGGTGTTTGCGTGTTTGCAGTACTTAGCAATGCAGATCGACGTGAACGTTCGTAGTGTATAAACAGACATAGCTTATAAAATATTCTCGGCGCCCTCCTGATATTTCTGTGGTTTTCTTCAGCCCGATTTTTCAAAATACAATTTCAATGCGAAATTCACTGAAATGAATTCGCTATAAGAAATTCTCATCACCATGTTCCGTGCGATATCTTCGGTAAAGATTTCCCCAAATATAGGGCCTTGCGGCTTGCATCAGTAACCCTTTCCAAAGTAAGGCTTCATTGCAGTGTTCGCATTATTCATTTCTCGGCCATTCTCATCTCGTCTGATATCTTATGGTTTCTTTCATTAACAGTTTCCAAAGTACAACTTAAGTGGCATGTTAGTGTCACTTCTCAGTAAGGCGCTCTCAGCTATGATCGTGTTTGTTGTGGTTCTATTTCGTAACAATTTCCAAAACAAAATTTATCGGAATGTCTATACAACCTCTGTATGAAGCATTTTCGGCCCTCCTTATATTCTTCGTGGTTTTCGCCAGTGACATCTTCCAAAATAAACTTCACTGAAGTATTAATAACACTTCCTATAACATGTTCTCAACCTTCTTGTGTTTCTCTTGGTTTTCTTCAGTAAATGTTTGTAAAAGAAATTACAATGTTAATCAATGTTATTTTTCTGTAAGCAATTCTCAGTTCTCATATTTCTTGCGGGTTTTCTTCAGTAACACTTTCCAAAGGCGTTCGTTCTTCCCTGTATGGCGCTACCGTCCGTCCTGCTACGTTTTTTAGTCATATTGTTCAGTGTTCCCAAAGCGAGATGTCACCGTATTGCAGTGGACGTGAATTTCCCATAAAAGAGCTTGTGTTACCATATCACGATATCTCGAGCTGTCCGTGCAAAATATCACACTGTAGATATGCCACTACTGCACGGACCCTTCTTCGCTTACCTTCTGCAGTCAACTCCACATTTCATTTCAGTGCAACGCTAAGTCAATATCCTGGCCCAGTCTTCAGCCAATAGCCAATTGGTATTGGCTGTGAAATGTTTCGGAAAGTTTACCTTCACAAAATATGCCATTATACCCTACAGTGAGCCAGCTTCATCCTATCACTCTCCCAGAAACTGTTTCCAAAATATCGCGTTTTAAATTCTAATGTCGTTGACCATGAAAGTGCCCAAACAAGTGGTTATTAGCACTGTGTCGAGGTATGAGTTTCAGTTGTGATAGCAGATCGTGTATAGCTGTTATACTACGAAGGAAAGAAATAAGATGGCGCGTTTTTTTAGCAGGGGTGTGGAAAGTGGGAGGAATTAGGGACGATATAAATATTTCTAAGCAAATGGTGGGTGGATACGAGCGAAGAGGCAACTTACAAGAAAATATTAAATTGTGTTAATTAAGCACCTGCCCCTATCTAGAGCCGGGGTTAAGAATGGTAGAGCTATGCTTCTACTCTGTGCCTTCATGGCATGTTACAGAAAGGACTTCAAATTTTACTCTTACCAATAAAATATTTGTTATAGATCTAGGGACATACTTAGGAAAGTTAAATATAAGACAAAAATGGGTAAGTAATGCAAGAACTAGTCTAAAAATTTAAGATGGAAAGACAGTACTCTATTATTATTATTATTATTATTATTATTATTATTGAATTATTTATTAAGCCTACGAGTTCTATAAGATGTGGGGACTTTCATGACTAGCTGAGAAACTACTAGCTACTGAATCAGGACTCTGCACCATGGAGTTAGAAAGTTTATTATTATTATTATTATTATTATTATTATTATTATTGACAACTTAGAGCGTCCAAAGTACTAGAGCACTGACGGATGGTATCCGCTTCCCCAATAGCAAAACAATATCAGGCATTCATCAACTTGTTCAACTTCCTCATTGGTATTAAGTCAATGTCACAAAAAAATTCGATAAATGTCGGGATTTCTCTAAATTTTATCATCGAACACAATAAAAATTTAACATTCTAGACGAACATCAGGCAGGCAGGCAGGCAAGCAGGAAGGCATAATGGAAAATTGATTGGTTTCGTGTGGTTTCAAAGTTTCCGTCTTGTTATTTTTGGGAATGTTTGTGCGCCGAATATAAAAAGTTATATTTCTGGGAGTGTTTGTGAACGGAATATAAAAATTCTTATGTTCAGAAATGTTTGTGCGCCGAATATAAAAATTTTTATTCTCGGCAGTGTGTGTGCAGTGAGTGAAATTTCTTACACTGTGTATTTTTAAAAATGCGTAATTTCGGATTGTTTTCAGTGATTAGTTTTTTTTGAGTCGACTTGTGGCAGCTTAGTGATCGTTTGATCGCTCTGTGTCTAGTGATGTGTGATATAAGTGTAAAAGTGTCTGCAACAACCCCGGTAAGTGCTAGTGATAGTGCCAGTGATAGTGATAGTGCCAGTGATAGTGATAGTGCCAGTGCCAGTGATAGTGCCAGTGCCAGTGATAGTGATGGTGCCAGTGATAGTGATAGTGACAGTGATGGTGATAGTGATAGTGATAGTGACAGTGATGGTGACAGTGATAGTGATAGTGCTGCTGTGACAAGTGCAGTGATTGTGTCGACGGTTGCAACAATCCAGGGGTTACAGCTGCATGCATCTGAAGAAGGACTCCAACCACAGCACCGTCGCAAGAGGAGCAACGCGCAGGCGGTAACATCGATGGACAACGAAAGGTAGGATGCGTATTCATCAGGGGACGGCGCCCGCAACGACCGGTGAGTCACGGCCATCTGTCATTCTTATACACTGTTAGGAAAGGAGACAGAAAACACGTTGATAGGATTTACATTTCAGGTGTCAGTAAAAATCGTCGTTGGTCGTCGGAGTTAAAGGCTTTACAACTATTAGAGTTAAACTGAATTTGTTGGCTTTGGGTATTCCTGTGACTAGGCACCATGCTGTATGAGAATAGGCATATTTCTGATTACCGTCCCAAATTGCTTTCCTTCGCCAGAAGGCAAACGAATTGAAAGGCCTTTTATTAGACTGTATTTATGTTACCGTTTGATATCCGAACTGAATGGAGCGTCTTTGAACATGATGCGTTGGTTTTGCAGTTTCAGTAGAAGAAGCCGTCGACATTTCGTTCTGTTAATACTGCAGAAACACATGATGCTAATCTTCTGTCAAACTTTCGTAAAGTTCAAGAAGCAACGCCGAACAAATGCGTACTTTATGAGCCGAATTGAATGTGTTATGAATGTGTAGGTCTGCCACCAGCCACCAGACTTCGTGGCATTAGAGTTGTTACTGCAATGGCGAATGTAAGTAGGCATTTATTTGTTTGCACACTTCACGATTCCTCTGCTAGTAGAATTACCGTTTTGATCAACATTACTGCAATTTTTTATTTCCTGATTGAAGGAAATATTTTTGTATTGACAACTATATAAATATGTAATTAGATACGTTATTTTTATCACAGGCATCAGGGAGGGAGGGCTACAACAATTTACATATAACAGGCACCAGGGAGGGAGGGAAACATTTACGATATAATTAGAATCGCTGATTTCAAGACGAAAAATTTACGTTGCGCCTTCAACGCAAGAAGATATCGCAGTTTCATTTTTTTCGACGCGTAACGAGAACTGATCTGACAACCTACACTTCGATATACCGTGTTTTCTTCCGCGACAGTCAACGGCATACAGCTGTATATTAATGTTCATTGCATTATTATTTTTAGCAAAGATTGTAACCGCAATTAACAAATAATATGCGGCATATACGCACTGTGAGATTTCCACGGGCAAAAACGTACGGAGTGAATTGCATACTGAAGCCAGTACAATATTTTTAAGTACCTCGTTTTACCTACAAGAAGATAAATCACCGTGAAATACAAGATTATGAACAGCACAGGTAAGTGTAACCTGTTTTCACAATGTTCTTATTTACTGACTGTGTTTATTAGTGTTTTTACAGTGTTTGGCGCTTTCGCATAGGCGGAACGCGCCTTTGTTTTTTGTTGTGTTTTGTTTCTTTTGTTTCAGGTCCCGCTCATATCCTGTGCCTCACCGTGGCGAGCGGGTGAAACAAGGAACGGTGCACCTCCAAAATATTGCCATTATTACGTCACATAACTCTTTATAGTGTCTGAGGTGAATACCGTCATAACGCCAGGAGTAGATATTTGATTTGGCTGAAGTTTTCCCCAATATTTCTGCTTCCAGATGCAATAGTTGGGCTTGGAAAACATTTAACGCTTACAACCATTACAAGAATATGTAAACCTCCAGTTCAGATCCGAATTTTAAATGGGGGACCTTATTTTCACAATACCTGCATAAATTTGTGTATTTCCCCCGAAGTTATTAGTTAAGTATGACAAATTTGTGACAGCTGGGAGATTAATACTTACCGTGTTTTGTGCGCGTTACTTGTTCATCCTGCTCTTTCCAGGGTATCGGCTGTCACACAAGCTTGACTCTTTGGCGTAGCACAATTAGGGATTAGGAAAATGATGACGTAAAATTTGATGATCTCATGAAAGGAATTTATCAGATTTTTAAGTTAGAATATTCACTCAAATATGAGTTAAATATAATAGCTTAGAATTTTTTCTAATATCCTACACTTTTTTGCACACATTATTGAATATTATGTGTAACTTATTAAAGGGTAAAACTATCCTTGTCCATAACATAAAGGCATATAGCGGGAAGTAGATGTATGGCTCCACCCATTCTTAACCTTGGCACTAGATGGAATAGTTAACTTCACACCCCGGCCGTATTTAAACAGAAAAATGAGATGAAAGCAAGGAAGTTGCAAATGAACAGGTCGGTACTGAAGGAAATTTGACATTGGCCACAAAATATTCAAAGCGCCAAATAAATTTCATTTTTCATGCGGTATAAAACCTTAAAAAACGTTCAGTTCCTTTCAGATAATTACGGCGAATTGTCTATTTCAAAATGATCAACTGAGGGAATGCACCGTTCCTTGGCCAAACAGGATACGTTAGGTGGAAGTGTTACTTCAGGTATCCTTCCTGTGACCGAAATGCCTATGTCTTGCATTTCCGTGACAAATCCATAATCTCTTCGCATAGGAGATATAAGCCGAATTATAAATTTTGTGGAAACTGATAAAGTTTCAGAGCTCCTGCTATTAACCTATCAACATCACAAGCAATGTCACAAATATCCATTTCTATCTCCCCACTTGCACTTAGATCTTCCCACTTGGTATTTTCCATACCAGAATTAATAAACCTAACACCGACAGTTATCTGGGTGTAAACAATGATTCAGAAGCAAATAATTAATACTCTTCATAAAAGGGGCTTTGTACGCCATATATTCTCAATGTTAATTTTGTCAAATTAAGATGTCTTTTTCTAAGCAACCAGAAGCTGTATATTTACAGAGTTTGGTGTGTGTGTGTGTGTGTGTACCTCATCGCTATTTGCATCTGCTGACTTTAGATTTACTGTAAAAATATTTTAATGACTTTTTCTAAATCAGTCTTTGTTTTAAGAATGATCTGGTTGACAAAAGGTGCCACGCCATAACGGCATTTCAAGAAAGTGGAGGCCCACATGAACCTGAGCCTTAGACGTCAGTAAACGATGGATATCCCGGTGTGTCAGCGTTCTTTTTTCCGAGGAAGGGGTACCAGAGCCAATACTGGTGCTGTGCAGGGAACGTCACTACCATTGCTTGGGCGTCACTGTATCGACGGATTCAGCTTACCTCGGATTATTTAAGCGTTTTTAAGGCAAGTTGCTAAACTAAACGGATAGTTGTATATTGTTACGTTTAGGTAATAAATGTGTTTTAGTAATTTAAAATTATTGAATATTCCATTTTAGGCCCTTTCACACAAACAACAGAAAAATCGACTGCTCTCTTTGTCATGTTTGTGGAGTCCGTCCGCATGCAATAACTCAACTACCATTGGGCGGATCTGTGTGAGATTACGTATATAAATACTTGTTATATATATATATGTACATACTGTTGACATTTATTGACTATATTAACCCTTTAAAGACGAAAGGTATCTGTTTTATGTAAGGACTCAGTCCGTACCGCGCAGTAAACGCTCTTATTCTTGATTATAAAGAAACAGTGTTTTGATCCTGTATGGGGCAAAAGTCGCTCTTTGTTCTGACATCCATACAAAACACATAAATGCAATGTCACCGGCGTGTAGAATGTTTTTAATTTTAAACCTAGTGGTGAGTAAAGGTACCGCTAGGCTTTAAAAGTTTAACAGTTGGTTAAGTCCGGACATAAGTTCTTGCTTCATCCTGCTTGTTGGAAAATTTCCGGAAGTCATTAAACGTTTCAGCAGCCATTTACAGTCAATCTCGTTTATACCGGCCTCGGTTATAACGGTCTTCCGTTATAACGGGTAGTTTTTGGACTCCCCTTGGGATTCGTTATAACCAAGGTTGACTTACATGCAGCTCTGGCATTTACGTCTCCCCTAATCTCGCCTTCGGTGTCTCCTTTAATCCGTTCACACCGACACGGCGTTCGACATCATCAATGGTTATTCCTTGCTGCAATTCAACCTCCTCTTCCTCCTCCTCCTCCTCCTCCTCCTCATTTTTCTTCTTGCACGGCGCTGCGGCCAGTTTCTGGCCGTGGCCACTCCACTGTCAGTGTTTTCCAAGAAATCGAGATTTACAAGATTGTGATGTCAGTCCCACACCCCTTCAACTTCTCCAGCACTACAGTTTTCTCCAGGAGTGACATTATAGTCCTGTTATGTTATCCTTAGGTTCGTCATCAGCAGTCACGTCACTTCCCACACAGTTAAAACACGAGGGAAACAGCTAGTTTGAGAATTGTGAACAAGTACAGTGGAATAGCTGGATACTTCTGCATCACGGAATAGCGCATTATCCGTCTTGGCTGCTGAATGAGACGAGACAACGCAGGCTGTAGCATATCGTACAGGCGCTTGCGTAAGAGCGAAAGCGAAGCAAAGCGGGATCGACAGTGCGAGAGACAAATGTTGCCACAACAGTTTTTCTGTAAATAGGGAACAACGTGATTTGCCAAGTAACACTTGAGGCGGGTCTGCTGCATTCGACATCCAGTCCGTATTGCTGTTACCGGCTTCCATTTCAGAATTTGATGTCCTGACATAATTAGTAACATATTGGAAGAGAGTCTTTGGTAGACGGAATTTTGATGTGTGGGAGGGAATTTTGATGTGTGGGAGGGAATTTAAGATGCCTGAGGGGGAGAAAACAACGTACATGTAATAAATATGGACAAGATGTGGTAATGAATGTGTACATGAAATTTTAAAGTAGCCTGTACTTACGTACTGGGTGTTTTATGAAAAGTCATAATTGTGGACAGCAGGCAGCAGAAATAGGATGCAGTTGCCCATCTGCCTATTACTGTAGTAAATATAGTTCTTGTAGTGCACGTGTTAAGGCTGTACAGAAAGTGCTGAACGTTTCCAATTTTATGCTGTCAAGTTGATTTTGAAGAAAAGTGATGAAGTGAGGTCAGTATTGACAGTGATTTATAAAACTGGATGTCACTTCTTCCGGCCACCTTACAAAACGTACTAGTAATACATCTGGTTATTACATGCTAGTGCCAAACTGTCGGGAACTGACAGCATAGAGACAGTGAATGTGGCAGTAAGACAGCTGCACGGAAAGTGCCTCGTACTGGGTACAGTGTCAGGTAACGGGTGTTTATTTTAGGACTGTTAAAGTCTCTGTAGTGTTATTAATGATGCCACCACCACCACCAGTTTTCACCGCCGCCACCGCCGCCGCCGCCGCCGCCTCCATCACCACCACCACCACCATCACCACCACCACCACCACCAACAGAGGCACCACCACCACCACCACCGCCACCACCACCACCACCACCACCA
>BLKM01001059.1:711506-723325 GCA_013340265.1 Coptotermes formosanus
GGTGGTGGTGGCGGCGGCGGTGGCGATGGTGGTGGTGGTGGTGGTGGTGGTGGTGGTGGTGGTGGTAGCGGCGGCGGTGGCGGTGGTGACGATGGTGATAAGGAAGAGGAAGTCATGCGTGAGTTTACATTCCAGATAAAGGCCTTGCCTTACAATGTACACACATATAATAGAAATACACATGCGTATATATAGATTCCAATATACATAAACAATCAGTTCCTATAAATAACACCCAACTCTGTTCTAACTGTGACAGACAACAGCTGATTTTTTTTTAAATTCCGAATGTCAACATTTGAATGTAAAACACAGCTACAGCATTCAATTCCCATGAAATATCAGATATAGAACAAGTACCGATATAATGTACTGAAACATGCGTTTGAGGAACGTATTAAATAAACGTATTGCATTTAGGATCTTTGGAGATGGACTGTAATCTTATGTGTTAATCATTTCAAGGCTAATGTCAACCAGCCATGCTTAACCTTTAACAGCATTGAAAGAAAGTGGATTTGAGCTGACAAGAACTAGATATTGCCGGAATAGACTGCATATGCTTCGTGCGAAGCCCAGACGAATTACGGCAAACTTTTCGTGACCAGTCAATAAAAATGTTTTTGACATTGAAATGGTAAGGATAAAGGAACACCTTCTTGCAAAAGAGTAAAAATGCCCTACTTCACAAAAGTAAAAAAATTACCATTCATCTGGGACATGGAGCGCGTCAACAGGTGATCTGTTCCCGACACTTCGAGACGATGTTTTGCTCTCACATTCAAGGGTTGAAAAGTCTTAAAAAGTTCTGCATTTTTCTTTTGATTTTTCTGCAACATATGCTCTATCAAACCCCCCCGTTGGGGAGGAAGGACTTCAGCGTCTTTTCGAAGGTTTATATTAAACAGCGCGGGAGGGGGGTGGGGATTTTGTCCTCCAATCCACCTTGGAGCTATACTGGCGGTTGTGTAGCTACTGCTGGGGTCACCAAAGTCGGACAAGTCTCTCAACAGAGGAGCCAGGAAGTGTCCCACAGTGAAAGTGTAGGGAGAGTCCCTTACAAGTTTGCCAACCTCCCTTGGTGAGCACACCCCGAAATCAAAGCCTATCCCTCCAGTTTGAGGGGTGGGTCTGAGACGGACAATATCGAACTGGAAAAATGATAATGCCCAGAAGCCCGAAAGGGAAGCCAAGGCCAAGTTCAAAGGGCTGTAGTGGTAAGCAAGAAGAATAAATATTTCAAAATGCTGGTCACAACTACTCAGTGATGCGGCGCCGAATCGCAGAAGAACGGAGACCTCTACCGTACAGACGAAAAGACTGAAGTTCACAGAGAAAAGAAATTTATGCGAATATAAAAAAAATATCCTACTGCCCACGCACCCTGATTTCAGTTTCTTTATGGCACTACATGAGACCGTGCTGAATTGAAAGTTAGTTCCTTTAGGGATGACGTTTCAGAAGTACAGTATGAAAGCTGAATGAACTCCCATCTAACCTGCTCGATGCGACTGAAATAAGGCGAACTGAATTGTGCTAGCACTCATTGTGTTCGGGCCTTCATGTTCTACCACTAATTGGCAAGTTGCGTGCGGCAGTCATTCACTGACTAATTCCATGAAGTACAGTCTCTCTTAAGAAACAGCTGTTCATCTGATTAAGTTCCCGACAATTCGCAGAGCAGAAGGTTACTTATCGTGTTCACAGATACCGCCACTCTTGTGTGTCCGCCCACAACTTTAATATTGTCTTCTCGTCTATACTTACGCCTTCCTAGTGGTCTTCTCCACTTATCCAAATAAATCTTGCTACGCATTTCCCATATTGTAGCCACATTCCTTAGATTTCTCCTATTTTATGTTTTGAA
The DNA here is from genome assembly GCA_013340265.1 of Coptotermes formosanus. NCBI lineage: Eukaryota > Metazoa > Arthropoda > Insecta > Blattodea > Rhinotermitidae > Coptotermes > Coptotermes formosanus. The sequence continues at coordinate 713,374 of BLKM01001059.1, forward strand.
ATTGTTTACCATGAATTTTCAATCTTGACCGTTTTGCGGATTTTTATATTAGAAACACTAACAACCTGACAGTTGTGCGGGTATTTGAAGTCGAAACAACAGTTGCACGTGCGTAATTTCACTTTAGAGCAGCATTGAGTTACTGGACTTCTCTACTCCCTCCCTCCAACCTCACGCTGCATCAACCCTACTGGCTGGCATCATATTAACTGCATCAATCACCATCCACACCCTTCCTAAATAAATAAACTGTGCACCGAAGTGTTCCCTGCATTCTTCTTGGACATCTTAACCTTTGAAGCACCATTTACAATCTGTGCCTTGAAGACGGGACCGACAGGTTGTCCCGAAACGTCGGTACGGAATTAGCACTCTCCGATGCGTAATGTCCCACAAGAGCGTAGCTCTCTACATAACGGCGGACGTCTGAAATCACGCAAAGTGCAAGCAACGCCGCAACGCCCGGCAAGTCACCGAACCTGTATCACTGCGAGTCTGCGTTACACAGCTGCATTTTGAAAATTATTTTCTTTTGAGCGTCTGCAACAAGATTTTGAATAAATATGCAACAATGTAATTTGACGTCGCGGAATCAATAATTTAATAGGCATCGCATTAGAACCCTCAATCAGTATTCCTTTAAATTGCTTTCCCTTGTCCGGCGCATGATAAGCTGCGCATGTTCTTTTCCGATTATTATTATTATTATTATTATTATTATTATTATTATTATTACTACTACTACTACTACTGAGTCGTCGCAGCTTATATTACTGTCAAGCTTTTGCTATAAAAACAATCTCTTTATCTTCGTATCCTTAGTAATTTATTTGTAAGAAATTTTTAGTTTAGCAAGTACCAGATATTTTATGGATAGCATTTAACTATAAGCCTCGCACCTCGTCCTTTTATATGTTACATTAAAATACGGAATTGAATCAACCCTTATCATACTCACAGATTCTTTGCGTGTTGCAAGAAATTTCATTTTGGGCAGCTGGTTTGCTTCAACCTTTTTGGTCACTGAAGATCTGTGACAATTTGCCTCCCTTTTGAAAGTGTTGTAATATTTCTTCTGTTTTAGCTGCGATTAGAAGAAGCAGTTGAATATGTTTAAGTCAAATTTTCCTTTTTTTATTCAAGAATTCATGGGTATTTCCTTACAAACACTTCGGCATAATATGACTTTATATCGCCAAGGAGTTTTCGTAAAATACCTAAGGACATCAGCACAGCACATATAAGATACAAATTAAGTAGTACCTCGGTTAGCATTGTTTTTTGCTTTAATCGCTACTTTCTACCGTTGAAAACTCTTGTCAACAGTCATAAAATTTATTTACATATGAATATGTTTAAACTGTAAGCAGTATACGGAAAGAATATGTGTATATAAATTAGTATCATTAATTTGGCAGCATCAGCAACGTAGAAATTATAAGCATATTACTTTAACAGACATTTAAATACTTCCACCTCCTGTCTTGTTAAGAACCTTCAAGATGAAAAAGTCACTTCTGTAATGCACTATCGTTACAGAGATCTCGAAATAAAAATATGAACTCTCTTTCTTTCATTTATCTTCTCATTTATGTAAACTTATTGACACCAAGCGTGTCTTCTATCTTTACCTTGAATTTGTCACGCCATGTGGAAAAAAAATCCTTATTCCTGGTAAGGTTTGTCTCATGACTTTACGTAACCCATTTTGCTGCATTAACTGTCCGTAGAACTTCCGTGACTTCTCACGCCTGCTCAATTTCGGCTTCATAAATTCACGTATGACATTAAAAGACGGAAGTTCTTGGTTTAGAGAAAAATTTTTTCATTCATATTTCTGTAGCCCTCTGAATATTGAAGAATAAAATGAACGGCAGCCGAAACTTCAGGACTTCAGATTCAAGCTTCTGGCATGTTAGGTCTTGTCGACAGTGTGTAACAACAGAAAAGATTTAATTCTTCAGCAACACCGCTGTGAGAAACCTAGATATCGCCACGGTATAAATTCATCGCGTAATCAGACATTTGAAGTATGTTAACAGTAGAAGTATATTGACGCACAGAAAGGTAGACGGTGTTTACTAGCACCTCACGGTCCTACATGATCATCCATAATCAATTGGGCATTAAGAAAACTCTACTGCACTTACGGCAAAGGCTTCGTAAAATTCCAGGAAAAGGAACGCCCACCAGCGACGTTAAAATGTATACGTCAAGTATATGATTGGTACACAGGCACGCTTAAGAGCAGACTTTTATAAACTTACCATCATCATAAAGTTAAATATCTGCTCTTATGTTAAATTTCTGCCACATTCAAAGAGTCGTCTTTCCCAGAGACCATGCAGCTGCTAAAATACTTGTATGCATTCTCGTAATTTGATTTTAATATATTTTGGAATTTAGTAAAATTAAAACGTATTCATTCTTTCCTTTTAAACCCTCCCGTATGTTCTAAGAAAAGTTAACAGGCCCTGCACATTTACCTGTTTAACTTCTGCAAAATACTAGACAGTGAGAATATTATGTATAAAAAGGTGCTGCTACTTTTAGAGAAGCGGGCAGTGAAAATGTAAAACAGAGAAGCCTGATTCAATAACATGGAAAATTTCTTCCAAAATATTACACTGGAATTTGGATTCATTATCACATTATAGAAGCGGTGTAATTATATTGCAGCTTAGTGTGAAGGAACGCAAATGGAAATTTGAACTCTTAAGAATTGTGCCAATGAAATTCAAAGTCCTTCGTGCCTGCGGTCTATTCCTGAAGTTATATGCTGTTTTTATGTCTCTTTAATCGAATAGTAGGTATTTATTTTCAGAGACAATTCGAATCTCAGTATCAGTTGAGAGGTGCGAAGGATGACGGACGCACACTATAAAAGGAATTACTCCACCGCGATTTCGCGAAAAGTGCTTCGGTCTTTCAAGTCGGCTGTCTCATTAAATGTTGACTGCAAATCTACTGGGCCTAGTCAAACAAACGTGCTGCTCGTTTAATATGCTGACGGACTAAGTACATTTAAACCATGCAAAACATTTTTCTATTTCCGGCATTTTAGAGACACTGTTTCACGATTCGAAGGATAAAATGGAAAACCTCTGCGTAGACCGTTTATTAATTTGTAAGATAAAAAGTAACTACAGTCCGTCAAACACAAAATGTATTTACACAGGCGCACAACAGCTACATGTTTCGGTTAATCAGATAAGAATAACAAACAAACAAACAAACAAACAAATATACGCGCGCGCGCGCACACACACTCACACAAACACGTACGTACGTAAATACATACATACATACATACATACATACATACATACATACATACGTACATAGATACATACATACATACATACATACATACATACATACATGCATAACATTACATACATATATATACACAGATACATACACACATTATGCATTCAATAGGTTCAAAAATTTAGTCAAGGTGACGACAGTATGTTGAATAAATCACACAAATTCATAAAAATTACAAAACAATTATCGCACAGGAAACGAAAATATACGACCCTGTTTATTACATAAGTCTCAGATAAAAGTCTATAAGTCTTAGACAAAAATTCAGATGAAAAATATAACTGGAGAGAACACGTCGAAAGGGTGGATGGAGACAGGTACCCGAATGTCGCTCTCCAGTACCAACCTACGGGAAAAAGAGATTCCCGTAGACCACGTGAAAGATGACACTGAAGTCAGAACAGGTCAAAATGTCCAAGCTCTGACAGAAGGAGGAACGTAACGCAGTAAAGTTCATAAGATACTGCATATGAACTTGAAGACAACCAGTACTCAAAAGAAATGAACAAAATTTAAGTTCAAGGTAAATGTTAATAAACTACAATGCTTCAAGGTGATGGCTACTCTTACGTAACGTCTGTAATTTTAAGTAATCTGGTACATTAGCGTACCTCTAATGGAAGTGGATAAAGAAACGTTTGTTAGAAGAAGCTGCAAACTTCTCCTGAATGCGTCCCCGCTTGTTGACTCCGGCAGACGTAATAAAATTATAAATAACAAAGACGTGTTCTACTTTAAGTTAAAACGTAACACAAATGGGGACTTGAGCAAAGAAAGGGGAAGTATGGCCACACAGCCTAGACCCAACGCTTGACAGGCTGGGAGAATATGCGATCAACATGTTGATAAAGATGAAGTTGGCATCAACATAAAATGCAAGGTCTTTAACCATTTAAAGGCGAAATGAACCTGAACTGTACGTAACAGCTGCAATTTGGACCGCGCAGAAAACACATTCTGCCTCGGTTTTAAATCTCTTTGTAGGGAAAGAATCGCCCTTTATTCTGAGATCCATACAAAGCACATAAACGCAGTTTGTGGCCAGAGCTTAGAATCTTTTAATGTTAAACGTGGTACATAAGGCAGTCCCTCGGCTTTAAATGGAAAACAGAGGGTATGAGTTTCACGGTATTTACAACATTTATATTTAGAAGTCAGTTACAGCAAAAATACTTACAGCCAATATTTCGAGACATGTTTTTAATGTATAGGAGTATTACACACACACACACACATACACACACACACACACACACACATAAATACATTTGCGGCTTTCTCATTATGTAACAACTGTGTTATTTTCACAGCGAAAAGTACGAAATGAACAAAACATCCTTTCTCCTTGACTTTTTGAGATTCTCTGTTTTCTGGAGTTCTTGGAATTGCTTAGTGCCGGGAATAACTTGGATCCTCTGGCCCATCTAAATGTATATATCGGAAAGGAAGGGAGAAAGAGAAGGCGGAAGTCATTGGACAGCTCTTGGCATATTCCACTGTTTTATGTACTTGTAAAGTATCTTACACCTTTACAATTTAAAAACTCTTGTATGTCTAATAATGGTTAGAAGCAGTCACACCCGTTGCTACCACGTTCTCGTTTAGCAGTAAGTTAAAACCTTCTAATTCAACGTTAAAGGCACTGTATTGGAATATAGAATTTAAGGTTCAAGCAAGGTAGGAAATTTTTTTTTTTCCACTGTGCCGCTCTGAATCCCATGCGCGAATTGAGAACAATACTCGAGAAAACGACGACATGCTGATGTCTGCAAGAATATTAAGTCGTATACTGTGTAGGATAATGATTTTCCTTAATATTTAGTCAAGGACAAGGTGGAAAAGGTAAAGCAATCCCTGTACAGGCCTGAACAGGCCCTGAGGGTTTCAAGAGGTTGAGTTTCCCAGATTTCCAGACAATCGGCACATGAAGGTGGTAACGTTGTCAGCCCTACGCACCGGCCGTCTTTATTCCCCCCCCCCCCCACCCCAGGAAATATTCTGGTACTTACTTCTGTTAGAGGCTGAGTAGACGGCAGTGCCATAATGTGGCCGGAAGGATTATGTCAATGAAAAATCATTAAAGGCAAGGAGACAGGCCAGTACATCTAGATTTATACCGAAAGACAAAATCAGTCAAACACAGCACTCTGTTTTAGTAAAATTACACCACACGAAGTTGCTACATATTTCAGCCAGTAATAGAGCCATCTTCAGGCCAGACTAAAAAATATGCAAAGAAACGTAATTAAAAAAGAGGCCTTTTTTACATACATAAAATTCACTGTTAGTAGAAGCGGTGTGTTACAGCACCTCCTCGAGTAGTTGTATGGTTAATGAATATGACAGTCTTGATATATTAAAATATACATATTGAAATAAAAATATGAAATTTGTTTATATTTTAATGTATATTAGATAAGCTGAATTTCAGGCATGGAAAAGATATTTTTCTCTCCTCCACAACATCCAAACCGCCTCTGTGGCACACCCAGCCTCCTATCCTATGGATTCAGGGAGCTTTTCGTCAGAAGTACAGAGGTCGGGGCGTGATACTGGCCAATCTAAAATATTTAATACAAAGGTTAAGTATGAGTGGAGCTCTGCCCCTACCCATCATAAGCCTTCAAGGCTTAATAGGGGCAACTCTATTTTTCAATCGTCAGTTTAGGTTTTGGAAGACGTCGGTTTAAAAACTTTCTCTTCCTGAGTGAATAGGTCAAAATATTTCGAAAAGTCTAGCTAGCAAAATATATACCGAGTATTTCATAGCAATACCGAAGATAGAGCGGAAAGCCAGTAAAAATTACAGGGGCCCGGAAGTCCCAAAGGGGTCCCAACTATCTTGCATATGTTTTTGTCTCTCTCGGTACTATCATTATCTGTTTATTGTACAAATTAACTCTTTCAGACCAAGCCCAAGGCACTCTGCAGTCGAGAGTCAGTCTTTCCTATTTAGTGTACAGATATTTAGCCGGTCCTGCCCCTTGCTGGGGGGCCCAATAAAATTTTTTCACCGGGGTCCGAACCCGCTCTCGGTGGCTCTCTTTCATAGCAAGAGTTTGGCAGTCTGCATCCGTAATTGCGAACGTCATTTTGCGAAAATGTTAAACCTGCATACAAAATCTCCCGTTAATGCAGTACTTTATATCATTACCTTACTAAAATGGCTCACATACGCACAGACGCCTAGCCAGGACATTTTCTGCATGCCCACACAAAAACAATGCCACTACAGACTAACACACATGACGGTGATTCGATATGCCGGATATTGTGCTTTCGTAAAGTAATGTCTAGTGCAAATGAAGCGAAATCTGGAGGAACTATGTCGGCTTTTGAGATTTATTTGGGGCAAACTTTTAAGATGGGTAAAAACTGACTAACTAACTAACTAACTAACTAACTAACTAACTAACTGACTGACTGACTGACTGACTGACTGACTAACTAACTAACTAACTAACTAACTAACTAACTAACTAACTCCATGGAGCATAGACCTTCTTGAGAAGCTAACAGTTTCTCAGCTAGTCAAGAAATTCCCCGCATTTTATGGAACCCGTAAGTTCATTACCGCAATCACAAGATCCCGCCACCTGTCCCTACCCTGAGCCAGCTCAATCCAGTCCATGCCCCCATCCCACTTCTTGAAGAACCATTTTAATATGATTCTCCCGTCTATGCCTGGGTCTTCCAAGTGGTCGCCTTCCCTCAGGTCTCTCCACCAAAATCCTGCATGCACCTCTTTTTTCCCCATACGCACTACATGCCCCGCCCATTTCATTCTTCTCGATTTGATTACCCGAATTATATTTGGTGATGAGTACAGGTCATTAAGTTCCTCGTGATGTAGTCTTCTCCAATCCCCTGTCGCCTCGTCCCTCTTAGGCCCAAATATCCTCCTCAGCACCCTATTCTCGAACACCCTCAGTCTTTGTTCCTCCCTCAGTGTGACTGACCACGGTAAAAACTGTCACTGTCACAAGATCTATAATTCCTTCATCGAAACCCGCAACATTCATCGAAACCCGCAACATTCATCGAAACCCGCAACATTTTCCGAGTATGAGACAAGAGAAGAGTGGATATTTCTACAGAAATTACGAAGCACAGGGCTCTAGAAACCGGACAAATTCAAAAAACCTCAAGTCTTTACGCGACCTTCACAAATGAGTCGTTCTGAATCAAACTAAGACACGTAGCTTACAACTTTTCTGCTCAATTTAGACGGGTAGTAAAAATGTAAAATTTTTAAGACAAGGGTATAGGGTGGTAACAGGTAAAGTTAAAGTTCTCCCTGCAGAGGCAACAGACATGTATAGGCGGGACGTAGTTGCAGCTTCACCCATTGTCACCCCGGGACTAGATCGATGTGAGTGGTGAGGTTTGCATCTCTGTCGCTTTAACCAGAGAAAGAGACCCCGGGACCAAGTGAATAAGGGGCTTGGTGGGCCCCAAGGCTGGTCTGGAAGTTTTGGAGAAACGACGTCTCCTGTTCCACGTGATATTCGAGTCCCAAATCGACAGAGGCGTTGCACTGCACATGTATGTGAAGATGCCGTAAAATTATATTGACATTATTACAGATCATTGAGCGATTTTTGCATATAATCTCTTAAAACGCTTTGAGCGCACTACACCGAGTGTTAATCGCAGTTTTAATGCCAGTGGACCCACTAATAGTAGCATTCATTTGTACGGATGACTGAAACATAGTATATCAGCGTGATATAAGAAGCTTCCTGATAAGCGATTAAGAACAGCGGGCCATACGGACGTTACTATAAGCTTACCGAGTTACAGCAGTTGGCTTGTCATAAAACATGTGACCTCCAACTTGTCTACGAAGTCCAGTATATGGGCAGTTTCAGTTTGCAGCTAAGGTTACGCTGGAGTTGGTTAGGTTAGGTTAGGTCAAATTATGTTAGGTTGGGTTAGATTTGGTCAGATGATGCCAGGTTGGGTTAGATTATGTTAATCAGGTTTGGTTGTATCACGTCAGATTAGATTATATTGTATAAGATGTCATTACGTTATGTTAGGTTGGGTGACGTTTATAATTCTTTTTTCTATTCTGTAATTTATTTTTGTTTATTTTTCCTTTTATTTATTTAATGTAATTAATGAAGACATTTAATTTATGTACCTAATTAATTTGATCCTTCATTAGCTTTGTTAGTGTAATTAAAATGTTTATTTTAAATAATCAATTATTTTATTTATTTAATTAGTGATAATTGAAAGCAACAATGTCCTCAAATTATCGGCAACTACTAAAGTGTGCGTGTCAATCGATATTGCGTCATACCCCACAAAAACTGGCAGTTCATCAGATTAATCCAGTGCACATTTTATAACTTATTTCTCCAAGTTAAATACAATTTTATGGTACGGCCTGTGTCTCCAAGAGATCTCTGCATTTTAGGTTTACGACGGTATCTGTTTGTAGCTCCATTCGGACCCGTATCTCACGATTCTCTTATTTTTTCTGACAGTATTTAGTGATTTACAGAATACCTGGAGTGAAGACGAAAGAATCCAAAGCTTATTTAGAGACACTCTCAAGTGCTGAAGTCATGCAGCAGGACCGAATGGGACCGAAGGGCAATATAAAAAGACGAAATAATATTGAAGTGTCGTACACTGCAATTAACGGAATTAAGTCAAGCAGTGAGCAGTCCTGGAAGTCTGACATGAAATGGCGTGTAAAGACTGTAAAATTCACTTAGTCTCCACCGATAATGAAGTGAAACATGTCACTAAAACACAGGAACGAATCTGCCTTTTGCAAATGACGTCAAACTCTCTGAATATGTAAAACAACCATTACATCGAAAGTCCACGGATTTAGTGCTACGAAGACCTTATCCTTGGGGAGATATTTATGAATGAAAATTTGCATTATGCTTAATTTGTAATGGATATGTCGCCGCACACATAAAGCGCTCGTTATGTCTACGAACAGCAAACAGAATGTACGTTGGGATACCAAGTCCGTAAGGTTTCAAAACGTAACAACCGTGTAGCAGCTTTCTGCGTAATTGGACCAGCCAATGCAGTGACATATTACTTCGTGCTGCTGTCAGCAGTATTGCAGCGCTGCATAGGGTGTCAGCATTCAGTGCACACTGTGTAAGTTGCCTGATGAAGGAATACGCTTCCTTGAAGACTAGTTCAGCGACAAAGAGCGATTGATTTGTATTCAAGTTACACCCCCGACCTTTTATTAGTTCCGACAGGAAAACGGACATAGAGCAGGCCTACATTAAACTGTATCAAATGGGTGTCCACCCAAGTCCTCGCTTATCATCCATAGCATTCTGCCGTCGAAGTATTGTTGTTGAATAAACTTCAGATACACGCTTCAGGTTTTCTCCGCGGCGGAGCGGAGATCTTCGATCTTGTGCGAAAATGCACGGCATTATTGAGTAGACTGTGACAGCCGTTTCGGGACAGCGCATCCGTTTCATTCTTCAGGGTCAAAATGTCCAACCAAAATGGGAAGAATGAAGGTAAAATGCCAGTTACTGGATTTTATACAAAATTTGGACGTTTCAACAAATATTTTATAGCACTCCTAAGTAAAATTTTATAAAAATCGTTTTGGCGGCAGCGGTGGTGG
>BLKM01001059.1:730644-740970 GCA_013340265.1 Coptotermes formosanus
CCACCACCACCACCACCACCACCACCACCACCACCACCACCACCACCACCACCACCACCACCACCACCACCTTTGTCGAGTCTTCATGGCCTCTTCCGAACATTCTCGTTAAGGCCGTCATGTGCAATTCTGGCCCAGGAAGCCATTGTTAATCTAGATGGCGTCATACCCTAAAAGACTGCAATCTTTTAAAATAAAATAAAATCTTTGTCAATGCGGCGGTGGGAACTTAAAATCCTGATAAGTGACTTAAATATTTAAATACAGTTGATGAAACGTGACAATCTGCTAATTGTACATTACTTACAGGATGATAGCATTACTATGCCAAACAGAAACGTGTAGACTTACAGGTCGTAAGGAAATGCCCTCTCTTTCTGCTTAACTGCCAATCAAAAGCAAAACCTTTCAAGCGATAAAAAGAATAATTTTTATCTGCCGAATTACGTAATAATATAGTTAAAACACTGTGACTCTCGGCCTATTTTGTTATGTATTCAGTAATATTTCACAAAAACCGGCGCTGTTTACAAAAATAACTCAGTCTCCTTTATTGAAATAGGCATTTCAAAGATTTTGGATGCGTCATGGTGAATGTGTTTGATGATTAGTTTTCATTCCATGTTCAGCGTATAACGGTGTGCAGCCTGTGTGCATACTGATTACCTAAAAATCAGTGGTGTCAATTTTTACACTAATCGAAATTGAAGGCAAATATTTAGTTAGGACAGTTAAAAGAATCATAGCTGTATACGTTATGTGAAAGTCCAATATTGTGGAAGAAAACTTTTAGACTGTATGATGGTTGTCTATGTATATATATTAGACATTAGATCACTAACGCGTATATTCACAACCCTGTTGTCGTTGCCCTCTTCCCTTTTGGCTGACATTTTCCTGTATCTACATCCTGCTGTTTGTACCTATCATTACATATTATAAAGACTGCCAACATAGGGTAAACGTAAATTTCACCCTAGTATAGGCCATGAAGGCGCAAAGGGGAGTAGCGGTATAGCTCTGCTGTTTCTTTAACCTTGGTGGTAGTGGGGTGGGTGGTCAACAGCACACCCCGCCGCTTTACCCCGGTAAAGAGACCCGGTACCCATTGTACGGCAGACTAAACACAACATACTTGAATTAACATTATAGCAGTTTAATATTTTATCAGTCACAAATTCTTGACATCATCAGACGCCTATATCTGACTCCAAATTCAAATGTAACATGCTATCTTGTTTGTAGTTTTGTAAAATGTATCACTGAAAACATAAATAAAATCGGAGTATAAATAAGTTCTGATTAAAAGATTTATATTTTAAATAGTTTTGTTGCACAAGAGGAGAAACAATAATGGCAATAATTTGAAGAAATAAGATCATGGAAGCAGATGACACGACAAAGTATTCGGAAAAATAAAAAAGCAGGAATGATGCGAAAACTACAATTAACGGAAGATACTGCGTAACAGAGTTGAATTTGAAATTAGATACTTTAAGAAGTCTTGTTAATGAACAACTATTTGTTCAGACACGAAGAGGAAGTGACATGTAAAACGTAAAACCTGTTTTTAGTCAAACATGGCTTATAAACTGAATGAACGATACAGGAGTCCCTCGCTGAACCAGACTACGCACAGGGGAGAGGTGGGCCGGATTACACAGAATACCGGCGCTCCGAGGTATGGGTAACATACAAAATGACCTGAAGGTCCGTTGTCGATCTCAGGACTGCCGATTTGGGATTTATTGTGGACAAAGCGACACTGGCACATGTTCTTCTTCGAGTACTTCGGCTTTTCCCTATTCAGTATTGTTTCACCAGTCTCCCTACTCGTTTATTCGTCACAGATCGTATATAAACTGAACAATTTAAAACGCCGTTAAATAAAACATAAAAATTACCATTGCTACCACCTATTCAGTGTCGGTACTGACGTAAATGCAAACACGTGTATCAGTACAGAGTGTATTATGCTGAGCGCGCTCAATTAACAAAAGAATTTTAGCTGCAATTACAGTCTTTGACAGCAAGAAGGGCGTTTCGTCTTTATACTGCTCATTCTGCAGGTTTGTACTTTTGTCTTAATGTGTACTCAGCGTATTTACCTTATGCGGTTTAATGATACTGTGTAGTGTTCATTGGTTTCGACACGATTGTACATTTCCATAGCGCTAAACACATATGCTTAATAGAGCTCATTGCCAAACAAGTACTTTCGATATCTAATTACTTTACAGGCAAACCATTGACAAGTTACGTTTCTTTGTTTCTAATTACTTTACAAGCAAACCAATGACAAGTTACGTTTCTTTGTTTATCTTCTTCCTGCTAAGCAAAAGATCATTACACGTAAATAGCGTCTAAGGACAGTAATATTTGTCACTCGGTTCCTGTTTGGGTTCGAGTCCCTGTACGACGTTTCGTGACATGAAGATTCAAGTTACCGGAATGTTAGGCCCGACATCACTAACCCACACTGATCTGCATTCCCATCTGGACGTAATAATATAATATATATCTTTAATCACAATTGCTTTAATGCCGTTTTTTACACGCCATTGTTTTATGTGCGTATAATGTAAGTCTAAAATTTATTGTTTCGGCTTATCTTAGGTTTTTACGATACCTTAAGTTGCGTTATCAACCTATACAAGGACAGTGTAAAATAACATAATCCTTGATCTCATCTTCAACCGTCGAATTGCCCAATTCTATGTTGGAATTTGGCATGGGCATTTCTTTGTGATATAAACAGAAGAAGGAAAGAAGAATTCTTTTTTATTAAAATACTGCCATTTATGCACATTTATGACAAAAAAGGCAAATATTTCTATCCTTTCTACTATATTCCATTTTCAGACATTACACATTTTCATCCAGAAGAGATTAATTTTCCATAACCCAATTTCTGAAGGCTTGTTTCTGCATCCATATAAGTTATGAATATGCACATATCTCAAGAATCGATACCCTCGAGTTTCTCCTAAATACGCACGGTTATCCTGGTTTTATTTCTGACGCACGTCACTTTGCTTTTTATAACTTGTTTGTAGGATTTATGAAGTAGATAGCTTGTATAATTTACATATATTATTTTACCTATTTTGACTTCCATTTTATGAGTGTTCCTGCAAAGCTGAAATCTCAGCTGCGTGTTATGGCAAGTTACGTAGCCTATTGTGTATGATTAACTGTCTTTGAGTGATTCGTACTTCCTGATGACGGCTTCGTAGGAGAAGTCGAAACATACAGCATTAAATAACGTGAGATAAACAACATGGCACAGTTGTGATTGGCGGTCTTTTAATCTTCCAAATCTTGCTTTTATGGGGAACTCTTCCTTTGGAAATGAAAACATCCAGCGACGGGGCGCCTTATCCCAGTTGAACTAAAACCTCAATTGGAGCCAGGATATCAGCAGTTGGTGTACTGGCTATGGGCCTATTACGGGCTGTGTGATCCGGGCGTTGAAATTTTTCTCTTCTTCAAGTGGCCCAGACAGGCTGTGGGGCCCACTCAGGCTTCTGTTTGATGGGCATCTGCATTATTTCCGCGGTGGTAAAGTGCACGGGGTGTGATACTAACCGCTCACCCCCACCCAGTGCCGGTGCTAGGAATGAGATGATACATCTTCGCTTCCCCTGCGTGCCTTCATGGCGTCGACACGGACAATTATACTTTTGTTTACCTTTTATGATTACCTGAAGTGCATAGCCCTGAAGTGCACAGCCCTGAAGTGCACAGCCCTGAAGGCCTAGAAACTCGCACGCATATTAACTGTTTCCTTCAGCAGGGATGTCCGGTTACGTGGGTGGCCAGAAGGCCGTCTATTTTTGACAGGCAACACGTTGAAGTACGCCAAAGCGAACTTGTCTCTTATCTCTCCCTACTTACTTGTTATGACGCGTCACTCACTGAAATTGACACGTGTTGTTAAGTAAAAGGGCAGACGGGAAACAAACCCGTCTGTGTGGGTTTGCTGTAACTGTGGGAAGATTAAGGTGTGTGCATAAGAAATACCTTAAGTAGGGAGCTTGAACCCAGGATGTCAGTTCGCGTTGTAGTAGTTGTTGTATTATCAGCTGCTCACGCAATTGAAATAGTCCCACATTGTTACTTTACATTTTTTGGCAGGAAAATGCCTTGGAAATGAATATATAAAATTACCCACATTGTATAGCTATTATTTCTTTTGGTATGCATAATAGCTGTGTTCATTTTATACGTCACTGAACACCGTGCAAGCTTTTGCGAAATGAAGAAACAGGTGTAAAAGTAATGATAATATAAAACATATTTTTAAAAACGTGTTGTAAAAAATATAAATATTTTATCGAACTTCGTATTGGGTGTAATTAGTGTGTTGTTGGATGTGGGACGCTGTGTTATTAACCCGGTAATAAAATTTCGAATTCCGGAAAAGGCGGGTAGTTTACTTACTAAATGAAGATGACCATGTACATTGAATTAGTTGAAAAATAAAATAGCCTGAAAAATTACGATGAGTATGATTATGATGTAAACGTAATCAGCCTATACTGCAATTTACAAATATAAGACTAATGGACACATTCGTACATATCTTATCAAAATTAAACTTTGCTAGAAAAATTGTTCTGTACAGTCACTTATTTAATGTAAGCTATTTTAATATTAACGTGTTACCTCCAACAGTAACACAGTAACCTTTATTGTTGACATCTCGTTGTGGTATACGATGAGGTCATTAATAAAATTAATGGTTTCTTATGTGGACAAATAATTTGCATTTTATTACATTATTTATGTAAACATAATAGATATTTTTATAATTGTGTTCTAATTATAATTATCATGTTTACATATAATAATAAAATACTGTTGTGCAGATACAAAACCGTTACTTGTATTAAATACCTCGTACTTAATAATATGAAGAAACATTTTATGTACCAAAAGGGAATGAGTGAGACTGTACTTAGTTGAAAGCTAGCGAATGAAGGTTCTGCTCTTCTGAAAAGTTGCATTGTGGGACGTACCTGCTACAGAGCTAGACAGTGTAAGGCCACAGAATACCAAAAAGTTCAGTACCAAGGCTATTGAAACCCGAAACCTCACATGTGTGAATGAGTCAAGAAATTATAGAATTCTTTGTGCTGTACTTTGCTTCAGCCCGTGAGCAAGGTTGGTTGGCACGACACTGGAACTGATTATGTGTTTCCAGTCGTGTAGTCTAGTTTCTTACACTTATGGTTCTCATATTTATTGTTATTTACAGATTATCAGGTACACGTGAGAAACCCTGACTTTTATAATCCTACCAGTAAGCCTATTCTAGTACTGTTAAGATTATCAAGTTAAAATTCGCACCTCATATATTATTTTTTTTTAATTTTAATATTCAACATCCCCGTTGGCCATAACTAGTTGCTCAAATCTCCAAATAAAGAGATATAACAGAGTTGGCTGTGACTGATTTTTTGTGAAAAAAAAATCACCTCATATATCTTTACGTACTTGAGAACAGAATAAAAAACATTGTACAAAAGGTTTGGTGTAATAAGCATGGTAATTTAACCTTTTCAAGCCTAGCGGTAACTTTACGTACCACCAGGTTTAACATTAAAAAATTCTACGTGGTGCCCACATTGCGTTTATGTGTTTTGTACGGATCTCAGAACAAACAGCAACTTTTGCCTTATAAAACATTAAGAGACTGGTTTTTATAACCGAAGCGGAGAGTGTTTACAGCGCGGTACGCACTGAGTCCTCATATAAAACAGATACGCTTCGTCTTTAAAGGGTTAAAGTAAATGCAAGATTTCATGCTCCCGCCGCGGTGTAATTCAGGACTTCGTTCTTCTAGGATGTTACACAGCGTGTGTTAGTAGTTGTTTACCGACGTTTTGAAAGAGCCTATCGGTCCCATCTTCAAGACATAAGCAGTCCAAAAAGAATGATTTGCTGGACTGCTTGACCCTTGAATATGGGGTCTGTATGCTGTCCCAAAAGTCTGTAAAAAACCCACCGACATAACCGGCTTAAAATCCCAGAAAAGCCTCGAGTAATTGCAAGATTTGAGGTTGTCACGGCAGTGGCTATGAAGTTTGCTGTGTTATGGCACCCGTAATTTAATTACCGCGTCCACAAGGAGTTTCGTTTCTTACAAAGAAGTAGAGTTATTGTGGAACAAGGCTTGAAGATCACAGAGGATTCTAATTTCTATCTAGAGCTTTGTGAAAATTTCAAATCACACAGGAAACATTATTGTTTCGATATCATAGAGATGAAAGAGATGGATTGAAAGGATTAAAAAACATAATTTTGATATTCATTGTCCCAGTTGGCGTGAATCAACTATATGTGGAAAATGATAACCGTCTACAGCCAAGGTTATATTACGTTTTTAGGTTATATTACGTTTTTAGTAATAAAAACGTAATATAACGTTGGCTGTAGGCGGTTATTATTTTCCATACATAAAAAACATTATATTTAATATAAACCAAGAGGAAGGAGATATCTTGCGCGACTGAGAAAACACAATTCATTGGTCTAAACTTTAAGGAGAAAAGCAGGGGATGAAGATTAACAGTTGAAAGCTACCAAATAATTTACTCACGTCCATGTATTCTGCTGTGTGTGCCCCTGACGGTTTATTTTTCCAGAATTAAGTTCCTTAACAGAATTCCATGACTAATACAACGTACGTAAAGAATTTCGCCAGAAATATATAATTTCAGATTTTACGAAAATGTAATATTTATAAGTTCATCAGTTTAGTTTCATATTTATTTTGAACCAAATTTTCCTTTACAAACACCTCTCTTTAATCCAAACACTGGGTATATTTTATGTTTGTAAAGTCATATTAAGTAAAAATATACATTATATAACTTGTAATATGGAATTATGCCTGGTGCATTGCTGTTGTTAATATTTCGTCCTTTTTCTGAAATTTTTTGCAATCATTTCGGGATAATAGCATAACTCGGAACTAGGTTAATTTTGTTGTCTTGTCGTTATTTAATTTAATGTACACAGCGAGTCTGACTGAGAGAAGTAGAAAACTGAATCAAAATAATTACACAATAAAACTCCTTAGTAATATGTAAACTGCAAAGCCTGCACTAGCAAATTATATATGAGCGTTAGTACAAATAGACTCCAGTGTCTTCCCCATGTAATACAGAATGTTTTGGCTGGATGCGAGCCTCGTGGCGTGTAATTCTGCTTATCAGTCTAGCCCAGGGGTCTTTTCTTACAAAATAACGATTTAATTACCTTTCAGCACTTGACATTAACTGCAATTTGTAATCACCTCACAAGCAAGGTGCAAGAGACGTACCATAGAAACAATAAACAAGTAGATAAGTTATTTTACATGCCAGCTAATTGAGTCTTTGTGTTCATACATGACGTTCTAGCAGAGACGTCTGAGATGTCTCAACTTACATTTGGTGTTTACTTGGTAATTGGATAACCTTCCTGTTAGCAAGCAGGTGACCAAAGCCATCCGGTTCGAACTAGTTATTTCTTTCATCATTCTAGAAGCCCGTCATAGACTATCACAGAGTACCTGAACCACGGCCGTGGTGTAATTTTCTAAGTCCACGCGAAATCTACGACTTCCTATGTCAGATAACTTGTAATTAAAACTTAAATTAAGGGTGAATAATTCTTTGTTGTATCCATAAGTACTTTCGCAATTCTTTAAACCATTCTTTAAATGCTTCCGAAACAGACGTATTTGGTAGCACACTTACGTTTGTGTAAACTTAAATGAGTACATAATAATGTTGTATGAGTTTAGGCTTCCGTCGCGACGTAGAGGGGATCTGCGGTCTTCTGGGGTGTTACGCGGCGTTTAGTGGTAGTTCTGTACCGACGTTGCGGGACAGAAATAGGACTCAACGCTACCTAATATTGCAGAAGAGCCCAGATCTCAGATAATTTTCCTCGCCCCTTTCTGCACTTGTCTCACTTCAGGGACAGGAAACTTTCTACGTGTAAGTTAATTCTGAAAAGGTGAGGACGCAAGTGTGAGGAATAGAAACATTTACTGTTTGGAGGATGCAGTTCCAGAGTTTTGCAATAAAAGATGGTACGGTACAGAAACGTTATATTGTACTGCAATAAATCTTCTTCGAATCCTGATTTTCTACTTCTCACCCTTCAGGGAAAAGAAGAGTCGTTGTATGATTGGACTTAAATTGTGACTTCTTAAGGATACTGTGTTGTGAGGCGTAGATCTATTTAAAAAAGAAATATATGAACACAAAAACGAACCACCTGGTTTAACTGAAACAAAACAGCAAGCAATATGATGGTAAATGGAAGTAAAATTTATTATTATTAATGACGAATATAATAACTGATAATTTTGATAGAGGGAAAACGATCGTCCCATCAGGTTTTGAGTTAGCGATTGTGTTTATTGTTTACACAGTGATTCTAAAGTGAATAAAAAATGGTAAATGGCTATCTCCAAAATAGAACGATTTTTTGCTACAAATTTCACGCAGTTTTAAAAAGTCCACGCACTGTAATTTATTGTCAGGTTTTACAGTAGCCCCCAGCACTTAGCGCACACTTGCTATAACCTGGAAAACGTAGGCATCACTTCTCCTTAAGACGTCAAGAACCTCCGCGTCAAAAGTATCTCGAATTTGTTGCTCCAGTCCATTAAGTGTTTCTGGTTTTGAACTGCAGACTTCCTCTTTGGCCCAACCCCACAAAAACAAATTACGTGGCGTATGACAGGGACTTTGCAAAGGCCATTCTGCCCGTCCTCGACACCCAATCCAACCACCAGTAAGTAAAATAATTGTCAATCCACGCACGAAAAAGAAATGCAGAATATGGCGGTGTTCCATCTTAAATGAAGTGCAGGCCTTCATACCAGTGCCACTGAGAAACAATTGACAGCATATTATGTATTTAAAATGCCCTCAGGCCCCCCCTATTTAAGTTGGATAAGCCATTTAGGTTACGAAAATTAATAAGTGTTACATATTCTGAGTGTGTGTCTGCAGCCTTATTTATCCAGCATGCAAAGAGCATGCGCCGTGTTATATAGTCGTCTGTGACCTGTCCAGCTCTACCATATTTTTTCACATTATCTCATAAACGGCACGATTTTCGGGGAAAAAGTTGTTGAACATAAAATGTGTGTTTGGTTTTCTATACAACTTTTATCTGCAACATTTCTCATTCTAAGAATAATTCAGCAAGATATAACCATAAATTGTCATAGGTCTTCATCTAAGGTGCCCGTCATTCATGTGCGATTTTAAAGAAACTTGAATTTTCTCTACAGATTTTCGAGATATCTTCAAATATCAGATTTCATGAAAATCCGTCTGGTGTAAGACGAGCTGTTCCACGCGGAGAGGACAGGCAGGCACGACAAAGTTAATACTAGCTTTTCGCAATTTTGCGAACGCTAAAAATGGCAATGTAAAAGCACCAGACATAAATTCAAATATGGAGAGAGTCTTATATAACGGTGCAATGAGGACGTAGTTACCATTACCATACACTTCGAAATTCACATAAAAATTACCAGTAGGTTCCAAGGCACAGACAGAATAACAACCTGTCATAAATTCTTCGGAATATGGCTGAAGGTATGCTTATCAGTGTATTCCGTAACGTCCATACATACTGAAAGTTACAAAAATATTCACTTGCTGCTGCTTCACTTCTCGAACAGTGCTGTAAGCGCCAGTATGCTTTACACGCTCGGAGATAAGAAAAGAAAAGTGTTTTCCTTGGACGGATTTGGAGGTAGCAATATCATAGTGCCCATATGGGACGTACAGTCGGCTTATCATTCCTTCCTAACACCCATCGGACGGACCTACTCTTTAGTGAAAGTAAAAAATATTGCATTGGCATTGCAGGTGGGATTGCTACAGTAGCATTGTTCTTAATATAATTCCACAGTCTTGTCAATAGAAAATGTGGCATTTGTCACGAACTGTGGAAATGATGTGCCGTATTCTTCACAATGTCTACAATTCTGTATAACTTTGCCTACGGAAAGAAGTTAAAAACCATGCAAATAACAGTTACTCTATATGTTAGATGTACACATCCCAGTAAACAAATGAATAAAAAGGCTAATTTAGAGAACGTTACATCGAGTTGATTTTCCAGAGGTGACGTTTTGTTAAATGTATACCTAGTTATTACTAATGTGTTCCATGTCCGTGCACTATATTATACAAAAAACATTAAACACCAACAAATGCACAAAGAGTTTATTCGTCAATTATAACACTCTCCTACATGTTTCGACCCTGCTGTTGACTGTGTACTGCGCCGCTTAGCGGCGCAGTA
>BLKM01001059.1:746923-814787 GCA_013340265.1 Coptotermes formosanus
ATTAAACACCAACAAATGCACAAAGAGTTTATTCGTCAATTGTAACACTCTCCTACATGTTTCGACCCTGCTGTTGACTGTGTACTGCGCCGCTAAGCGGCGCAGTACACGGTCAACAGCAGGGGCGAAACATGGAGGAGAGTGTTACAATTGACGAATAAACTCTTTGTGCATTTGTTGGTGTTTAATATTTTTTGTCTAGTTATTACTGTTTAGTATGTGCACGAAGCAAATGCATTTTCAGATTTAAAAACGGTAAAGGAACATGAAAACACAGAGTGGAGTGGACGGATAGATCCAGTCATTCTTAACATCGACACTAAGTGAAGGTGAGTGGTCAACTTCACTTCCCGGCCGCTCTGTTCCTGGGAAAGAACTCGTGTATCCTTTGAATAGGAGCCTGGATGTGCCCCAGAGTCGGTCTGGACCCTTTGGAGAAGCGAAAAGTCTCTAGCCCCTGCTGGGAATTGAACCAAGATTTATTAGTTACCCAGCTCGTAGCCTCACTTCGCGTGCTTGCAAATTTTGGAAAATAAGCAAAAATTGTATTTGAAATAGTGCGTCTAATAACGCTTTATCCTCGGTATTCTCAAAACTGTTGTCCACACAAGAGCTCGAATTTTATATAAGATTTTTTTTTATGAAACCACTTGCTGTGTCGACATGTGTTCCTACTATTACATTTTATCATAAGGCATTGCTCGAATATTAGCACTCAACGTCTCTACCTAATGCAAAAGTAGGCGAAAAAGAACAAGTGTAAATTTGTCACAATGTTTAAAATTCTCCTTTTCGATTCTCAAAATATAAATCTTATATGGTGCTAGCTTTACGTCGTTTTACTTACAGGCGCCTTAGTCCCAATTATTCCATTGGCAATAACATATTCTTTTTCTTTTCGTGATTGTCATCCCGCTTCCCACTGGACTAATAATGCCATTATTTTGTTATTTATTAATTTATTATTTATTACTTATTATTTATTAACTCATTCATCCATCTGGCCGTCGTTAACCTGCAGTCCTACGAACAGCAGTACCCAACTGTCTTCTACACTCTCACATTCATGGCGTGGCGGCGCGGTTCCTTCTGGCTGCACTCATGCTGGAATAGTCATAAGTCCAGTCTCATTGTGCTGGTATGTCACAGTCGTCAGTTATTTCGTCTTGTACGGACACCCATTCTGACGAAATGAATGAGTCATCAACAAAATGACAGGCTATGTCAAAGTCCCCATTTCCATGCCTATGTTTTGTAGAGTCATGCACTTTTCACGGAAGTTCAAGGTGAATCTGAAAGTGTGTAAGAAGTCCGCTCCAGTGAGCACTTCTTTTAAAATCTCCACTGAAATACGAAACACGTGTTCAAAGAAGTCTTCTCCAATCATAAATATTACCAGCACTTGCTTCCAATTCGCGTGTACGAATCCTAAATTCTACCAAACAAAATATGGTCGAACTCGGCTATAACGTCATGAAAGGGACTGAATATTCTGTGGCGTTGTAAACGAGTGTCGTTATAACCGAGGAATATAATATTATGGTTAGCAGCGACGAATTAATTGGTACCACGGAATATCCGACGCTGCAGGCGAGGTGTGTAAACCGATGTTGCTATAACCGGGTTCGACGGTGGTGGATAGGATGAGTAAAACCTTCATCTTTCGTCCAGCTTTTCTCAATTCTTCCGCCCACTTGGAAGATACTGAAGACGGACTTGCTGCTCGATGGACCTGCAATGTCCAGTGACAGCATCCTCCCTCAAAGAGAGTAAAGCAGACTTTAACTCCAGACCCTTCTTCCTGTCTGGGTTAGCGTCTTCACGTCTTCCTCCGTTCACAGACCCTACCGCGGTAGTCTGTCTCACCGATACTGTGTCAAGATTTTTAGGCGGTCTGTTCTTGCTGGGGAACCCGAAAAAAAATTTTACCGCAACCCGAACCCACTCTCCTCAGCCCTGCCCTCCCTCAAATTAAAACCCCAGATATTCTACTAACACATTCAAGAACCGTTTCTCCACATTTGCAACTTTTATAGGCGTTTGTATTAACGCTGTAATTTCATCTTTTTCATTACACCGAATCCTTCTTATATTAAGCGTCATTCAGGCAACGAACTTAGAAAGAAAGGGGGAACGTACGCTGGATGCGACAGGAAAATACCAGGTAAAACCGCTTTCCATCGGCTGTGTCAAGCGATATCGCTCCTAACGACGGAAAAACATTGCTTGAGGCTGGCCAGCTGGTGCCTTTGACGTTTCGCCTATAACAGCAAGAGTCACAGTGGCTGTTTTTGATAATGATTATCGATAGCTGAAGACTTACAAAAACTGTGAAAACATAAAAGAACCACAGTTGTGTTTAATACACTTAATCAAGGCACAGGAGAGGGAACACTCACATCTCCGAAGAATTTTAAACAGCTGCAAAGTGAAGCACGTCCTTGAAATAACACCACGTAGATTTCGTGCCCTCGAGTTGGAAACAAAACCGAAAAAAATCCTGTGTGTCACCGCCAGAAGCTTGGAGAAGGCATTCAAAAGGCTAGATGAAATTCAGTGTAACAATTAGGTTTCCACTGTCAGCTTTCGCAGTAGTGGTTACACAAAATTCATTATGTATATATATATATATATATATATATATATATATATATATTTACTGTACAATGTTTTTGAAGTGAACCTGATATTCATAAAGATGTCTAAGCTTGGCTGCTTACCAAATTTATCTAGCAGTATTTGTAAGGTTCGTCCTTCCTTTTCCTTTAACCTTTTAAAGCCTAGCGGTAACTTTACATACGACCAGGTTTAACATTAAAAAATTCTACGTGGTGCCCACATTGCGTTTATGTGTTTTGTACGGATCTCAGAACAAACAGCAACTTTTGCCTTATAAAACATTAAGAAATTGGTTTTTATAACCGAAGTGGAGAGTGTTTACGGCGCGGTACGCGCTGAGTCCTTGTATAAAACAGATACACTTCGTCTTTAAAGGGTTACACTGGTCTGTGTAATTACTGACTTATGCTACCCGTCACTATGTATTTTTCTACTTGAATAGTCAATTTGTTGCTTTAATTCAGAGTTCTTGTTAAGGTATTCGTGGTCTTCAGTTCATGCAATATACCTTCTTAGCCCTTGTGGTACTCCTAGTTTATTACGCGATCATGTCGTGAATTTTACGCCATGGATTCTGCCTCTGGGTTTGCAGGTGACCTTTAACGCCAAGTTTGCACTGCCACGCAGAACGTACGATGTGATAATACATATTCATGAAGAACTGGAAAACCTAGTTTTCCCCATCGACGTGAAACAAGTGAGGAAGTGCAGGTATGATATAACACTGTGGCGCGTTCGCCTAAATACTCTTGCCGCTGAAAAGCGATGAGTATCAAATATTATGATTGTGTGCCTGTATTCTTTCGTTAGTTATCCGGCATAAAAAGCCCATATATTCTGCGCCGTATTGTATTATCATCTGTGGTCTCTCTCTGTCTTTCTACCAGATTTTTTCACATTTTCTAACAAAAGGCACGATTTTCGGAAAAGAGTTATTGAAAATAAATACATGTTTTTATTTTGTCTAGAATTTTATCTGAAATGTATCTAATTCCAAAAAAAAAATCGGTGAGATTTTATGAGAAATGCACGTACGTCTTCATGTGAAGTACCCCTTATTCTTACTAGATTTTAATGAAACTTGGATTTTCTCGACAGATTTTCGAAAAATACTCAAAACATTAAATTTTATCAAAATCCGCGCGGCAGGAGCCGAGTTATCCAATGGGCACGGAGGGACATAAAGACAGACATGACGAACATAACAGTCGGTTTTCCAAGTTGTGCGAGTGTGCCAAAAAACCGCACATTTAACCCTTTAAAGACGAAGCGTATCTGCTCTATATAAGGACTCAGTGCATACCGCGCTGTAAACACTCTCCACTTCGGTTATAAAAACCAATCTCTTGATGTGTTATAAGGCAAAAGTTGCTGTTTGTTCTGAGATCCGTACAAAACACATAAACGCAACGTGGGCACCACGTAGAATTTTTTAATGTTAAACCTGATCGTATGTAAAATTACCGCTAGGCTTTAAAAGGTTAATGTGAAATATTTTGTGTTCATCCACTCCATGGTTTACCTTGTCGTATAAGTTCTTGTCCCAGGCTTCACTGTTATAGTCACTGTACGGGAAGAAAACTGGTCGTCAATTAAATGTTCTTTCTGATGTCTGAGACAAATTGCTTGTCTACTCAAGTTAATAAACGTTAGCTTACACAACTAAATAAATGTGACCTACGACACATTCACATGTTTAAGCACGCAACAGTTACAAAAGGCATGCTGTGTTCGTAAAAATTCGTACATTCGTGACGAAACCAGGGGATACAAGTGGCCAGTATCGGGATTGCTAAAAGCGTTCTTACTTGACGTGAATCGACAATAAAATTACTTAATCAAATTTTTGGGCGCGTTCGCAAAATTGCCAAAAGCGACTCTTAATATTGTCATGGATGTCTCTTTGTCCGTATATCTATCCGCCCGTCCGCATGGAACATCTCGGCTCCCACTGGACGGATTTTTATGAAATTTAATATTTGAATATTTTCCGACAATAGTCGAGAAAATTCAAGTTTCATTAACGTCTGACAAGAATAAGGGTACTTCACACGAAGACCTATGTGCATTAATGATAATATCTCGCTGAGTTCTTCTTAGAATGTGAAATGTTTCAGACAAAGTTATAGAGAAAATCAAAACACACATTTTATGTTCAGTAACATTTCTCCGAAAGTTGTGCCATTTATGACATAATGTGAAAAAATATGGTAGAACCGGACAGGCCACAGGTGACAATAAAAAATGACGCACACTCTTTGCATGCTGTGTAACTGAGGCTACACACACTCAGAATTTGTAATACTTACTGCTTTTGCACGGCAACAATGGTTACGCGAAGGCACCTCAGTGTTACATTTATATATACTTGCTTATTTTGCGCTTTAATCAAAGGAAACTGGGACCGATATAGAGAATTGTGTAGGTTCTTTCGCTTTTTAGATTTTTGACTGAATGCATTCAATGAGGTGCAGCTGAAAATCACACTCAGTTCTAGAAATATAAAGGCAAAATAATGCATAGGTTTTATTCTTTACCTGGGGTAGCTTATTCACTATAGTGAATACCTAGTGGTTAACACGACCAGCTTTCGAGTGTGCTATGTTCAACCCAGAATTAGGTCTGATGCAGCTTCTTCGTGCAGTGGGTGTCTGGAGCCCGTTGCCCGCCTTTGGCCTGTCCGGAGCACGACATGTAGGAGTCTTAGAATAAGGAGGTCTTCGTCACAGGAGATTAATTACATTAACCCTTTAAAGCCTAGCGGTGACTTTACGTACCGCCAAGTTTAACATTAAAAAATTCTACGTGGTGCCCACATTGCGTTTATGTGTTTTGTACGGATCTCAGAACAAACAGCAACTTTTGCCTTATAAAACATTAAGAGACTGGTTTTTATAACCGAAGGGGAGAGTGTTTACAGCGCGGTACGCACTGAGTCCTTATATAAAACAGATACGCTTCGTCTTTAAAGGGCTAATATGAGATGACACTCTCACCGTGGTGCGTAAAA
The DNA here is from genome assembly GCA_013340265.1 of Coptotermes formosanus. Taxonomy (NCBI): domain Eukaryota; kingdom Metazoa; phylum Arthropoda; class Insecta; order Blattodea; family Rhinotermitidae; genus Coptotermes; species Coptotermes formosanus. Next base: position 752,553 of record BLKM01001059.1, read on the forward strand.
CGTCTGTGGTCTCCGTGGCTGTGACAACATGTACTTTTGCAGATGCGAGACCACGTTTTGAAAGAAACTTGCCTCCTTCTTCTGAAGGGTATGGGCAACGAAGGTTCTACATTCAAAAGGGAAGAAGGCAGTTTCCCCTAAACACTGGTACGTACCTAGCAAATTGCATAATGGAAATGTGGATCACTCAGCATACCTTCATTCAAAACAAGGCTCTACGGATATACAAGAATGTATAGGTGTTAGTTCAGATACAGAATTACTTCGTTAGTCCAGGAATATGCGGTTAGAATCTCCAGATTGTCAGGTCAGTTTTGGAGCTGAAACAGTCCGTTCTTTTCCCGCGTCGTTAGGTCAAGCGTCCTGACCAAGCGCGGGAAAAACCGTAATCTGAAGCTCTGGCCTTGGGTGAAGTGGGAAATTATTATTATTATTCGTTTCTAATAAATTTAATGTCTTCAGAAGACAAATCTTCCCACTGAGTTCGATTTGATATTGTTTCTAAGTTTTATATTGTAAAGGGTTTTAATAAATTAAATATTTTTTTTGTTTGTCTTTGTTTCGTATGTGCCCCGTTTATTATAATTTGTTTTTTTGTGTTGGCTTTTTTTTGCTGTTTCTGTGATGGGTGCCTAGTGCGTTGAATCAGCACGTTGACAACAAAAAAAAAGGTTTTGTACTTTTGTTCTGAGTGATGATTTTTTGTGTGTTACATATCACATGTGGTTTCCTTTCGGTGGTTCGTATTCCCGGATCGTCTGGACCACATTACCAGCACCCCCCCCCCCGCCGCCCTTCCCAATTGTCTTAGGCAAATGTCGTGTTTACAGATTGTGTGCCTGATGAACTGCTGTATGAAATGACAGGGGAAGTGGTGTTTCTGTTTAGAATAGACAGATTTGATGGTGATGAAATTGTTGTTTGATAATTGTATGAGATAAATTGCGTCTCTTAATTTGTCATTTAGAGATCGCCGCGGATAAAAGTCACAGGTATGCTAATGTTAACCATTGACAGTAATAATATTCTGCATTTTCAGATCTGAGATCTTCATAGTGTGCTGCTGATAATTCAAGTCTTCTGAAATGTTACCTGGCTTAGACTGGTAAATAGTTACTGGAGTTCCAATATTATACGCCTTCTCTTCAGTTGTCTTCTATACACAAATTTATTTCCATATAACTGCACAATATATAGTTTTTATGCTGCCATATGTTTCGGTCACGAAACGCAGCCATCTTCAGCGAGCTACAGTACTTGAGGACACATGTAGTGTTTATGAAACGTGTCAGCCGTAAATGGTGAATGCACCTGTAGCTCCCTGAAGATTGTTGCGTTTCGTGGCCGAAACATGTAGCAGTATGAACACTATGTATTGTGCAGTTAGTTCGAAATACATTTCTGTATAGTTACTGAAGTTACGAAGGGTAGTCATGCCTTCATTTTCAGGGTAAAACAGTCGACCGTTGACTTTTCATAGTGTTGTTATCTTCTGGGTGAACCAGTGGAGTGCATGACCCTACAGAGGAAAACACTACGGTCTTTTGAAACGTCTGTATGTTTCGCAGTTGAAAAGGCTTAACATCCCAGACGATTTGGATTTTCAGCTTTCCGTATTGTTTTTATTTTATTCCTACGAAATGCATTTTCGGGATAGTACCGAACTCTGTTCTCGGAAAGAACCGTCTTTGATCCGCGGGGTTTCCCACTCCAGAGCGCCATTTTGTGTTGCTACAGCACGAACAGCATAAACGATAGCTGCCATTGATGGTCATGTGAAGAGCAAGGCTGTTACCGTCTTTGTGAAGAGATTTATTCAGCACTTCATTATCTAATTTTCAACTTCTCTTTCACCCCACGTGTTTGGAGTAAATGTATTGCAAATTAACACGTATAATGACAAATCTGTCCTCGCTTACAAGTGATTTGCCACGGTCCCCTCTTCTCCTCAACTCACCCCTTTAAGTGTGAACGGCAATAAGGGGAGGGAAGCCATGATATCCAATCATCAGCTTGCTCGAGGTTGCATTTAGCCCAGGTTAGAACAGCCGTGAGCTTCAGTCCGACACATCACCCGCTCGCTGAAGGTGTTCGCAGTAAGAACAATAATACACTGCTAGACGGGCGTAGCTATGTGACAGATACGTGTAGCACAGGCGGGATACACGTTGCACTTGTAACACATTTAGACTTGTGAAGGATTTCAGAATAAGGTGAGTTGGAACCTGAAGATATGCAAAATGTTTAGCTTCCTGTCGTGGTGTCTTGGGTTACGCCAGTTGTGCTTACTGGTAGAGGGGAACTTAATGTGAAGTGTTATACATTGTAATTACTGGGACGTTTCTGTGCAAAGTTTTGTTTTTAAATTTTTTAAAGTGTGTTACTTAGATACGCTGGCAGATGCTCAGATATATAGCGCGGCGATAGATGAATAAACATGAATGCAGTGTTAATGCGGGAGATACATATGGTATGATTAATTAATTAATTCTGTAATGTGTCTCACGACAGATCCATAGCCCGTTCCAAAGCGAGTTCCCCACAGAGTGCGACCTAATGCTTCCTGTCTCAATTTCCAGTATCTTCTCGTTTCCTTAAGGTCATCCAGTATCTCCTTACGTCTTCTTCCCCGTCTTTTCCTTCTGTAACGTGCTTTAGAAGGTAGTTCCTGCGTGAGGGGTGGCCAATCCAGTTAACCTTCCTTTTCTCTATTTTAAGTAGGATATTGCTTTCCCACGTGACACGATGTAATACTTCTCCACTTTTCACGCTATCAGTCCATCTAATTTTCTCGATCGTTCTCTAAAACCACGTTTCAAAACTTTCCAGGCATTTCTGATCAAATTTACGAAGTGTCCAAATTTCGGCACCATACAGAATGCTCAAAATATAGCAAACCTTATTGTATACTAAACAGTATATGACTGAATATGGAGCATTGATGGAATAATACTGACAGGGGACAACCTCGAGTACTCAGAGAAGAACCTGTTCCATTGTCACTTTTTCCACCACAAATCCCACATAGACTAGCGTGAGATTAATCTGGGCATATGCGGTGAGAGGCCGACGAACAACAGTCTGGGCCATGGCACATCCACAAATGTGTCCCATGACAATGTGCCATAACCTAAAGGACAAAAATATGCACCTGAAAATTAATCTACTTTGGACTTAAGGTCCTTAAAATTTCTATGCAAATAAAATAATATTAGGACGATTTAATGCAGTTTCTGTGGTATAAACAGAATATGATGATGATGATCATGATCTTCATCATCATCATCATTATCATGATCGTCGTCATCATCATCATCGTCGTCGTCGTCGTCATCATCATCATCATCATCATCATCATCATCATGCAGTTGGGCCACTTGTCGACTCGTTCCGGTCTCACTCATTCAGAAGCCTCGTCAGTGGTCCTGCCTGGTTCCTTCTGCCATTTGTGTGTTAGGAAATTAAATACAGTTTAACAAATAATAACCTTAGATACAGTGGAATTTAAATGAATCACGATGTAACCAATGCACTTCGTGTTTGATTGGGTAGCACTTCTATTTCATATTGCAGGAGCGCCAGGTTCAAATATTCGCAGTTCCTTTTAACGGGTTTCTGTGTTTTTGTCAGTCCTTCCACACAAACACCCCAGTAGTACTTCAAAATAAGCCGCGATCGCTTTCTACCACATCAGTTCCATTTCACTATTTCCTATTGACCCTAGCAGTTAGCGCCTGGCATACTTACCCGTTGGAGGCATCGCTAATTAAATGATACCGTGATATATATGACTGTAAAGTCCCTAGAAAGGTGCATTAAGAAGCGTGTAGTACAACCGTCAGGGATACATCGGTCTGCAGGTCAGAGTAGAGTCCTGTGTGTTTTTGCATAGCTGTGTATCTTTTCGTTGGTTTATGATGCCCCTTGTTCAGAAAAAGAAATTTTGAATTAGGCGTATGTAAGTTGGGTCTAGCACAACCAGTGACGGATCCGGATGCGGGTATCACGTCGTACGGAAGGGCAGAGAATGTCTGCCTTTTACGCCACTCTTCCATCTCCAAGGGATTAAAATCAGTGATCCCGCATTTTGCTGGATAGCGATAGCAACAATATAATAGTAATAGTAATAATAATAATAATAATAATAATAATAATAATAAATATAAATGTCGTCATAAAAACTATTTTATTGCCTGCAAAATATAGAAATCTAAAATTCTTTTTTGCAACAGTTTTGTTATTTAAAATTAAATTCCACACTTGTATTTTCCTCGTCTATGTTAGGGAAAGGGGAACAGGTTGGTCCTTCCTTTATTGCCTGGAGTTTGTCTGAGACACTTCTTCTTGACAATGGCATCTCTATTAAGTCACCGATCGCACTTTTATCATTCTTGCACACATCCATCCTTCATGGGAAGTGTTATTAAAGAATGATATAATTTAAATCAAATTTTCTGCATCACACCACTGCAATCTTATAAAGCCTTAAAACACAAAACAAATTTCAAGTTTTATATACCTCAGTGATCTCTTGGAAGAGAAGTGACATCCTCTGCTATGTTCTTCATAACGATCCTTCACGTCAAATTCGAACCGATCAGAGTGTTTCACTAGAATAAATATGAATAAATCCCACAGAAATATACAATAGCAGTGTACGACATTACTGTCTGCGGGGTCGACCGGCACTTGTACTACCACGAGGCACCCATACTCTTAGAATTCTTAATACCAGCATTTAATGTTGAACACACATTTTGCATTACTTTGTAAGTTACATTGTTATGTATTCACGGAGATTGACGTCCAAATATTAGAAAACCTTTTATTGTTTTATTCTTTCGCAGCGGATTAATCATACACCACGGCACAATCAATTAGGAAGACACAATAATCAGGAACATAAATATTCTTACCAACGGGGGCGAAAAACGAAGATTTATGACTTCAAATTAGTAATTTTTGAGGAAGCAAGTCTTCTGGGTTGTTGCACTATGTGGTTGGGTAATTTATTTCCGACGTGTCAAAGAAAGGTGCTCTCTTCATTCTCAGGGTTATGGGTCAATACGCGGACTCATAACCATGAATAGGAACGCGATAAGTTCCATCGGAAGGTCGGAAGGCAAATACTCAACAACACGGCGCAACAACCCAGAAGACTTACTTCCTCAAGAAGAAAGGACGTTTGCAACTAATAAAATTTTTGGCGCTTGCCATTTCCATTGGATAATGAGGAAAGCATCCCGCATGACCTTAGCCGTATCTTTCTTTCTCTGTAGTTTTCTTTCTCTCTCTCGCTTGTTACGCAAGCGACCAGGCGTCTGGCTCTGCTATGGGCCGCATGCGTTTGAGGAGAGGGAGTGGGTTTAAGTGGTTGCTGTCGAGAAACAACGTTGCCTTCACTCTGTTTCTGTGTCTGTCTCTCACACACTAGTCTCAAAAGGCGTCATATGGCAGGAAACACTGCGCAAGCCTAGTATTTTATCATATGCATTCTATAAATTGTCTATAAGACGAAGTAATGATTTTAAAACAATTTTTTCTTTTTTTTTATTAAAGAGAAAGTAAGCAATTTGTCCCATTTCATTGGTATGGCGGCGCAATAATAGCTACACCGGAGAGTTCGCCTCTGATTATAGTGTATTTTCAGGCCCTTATCTGGAAGAAATATAAAAATTCTCATTGAGGCTTATATTCAGAAACACCGCACAAAAGCAATACCGCTGTGAGATAACAGAATGAACACTCTTGTTATCAGGCTGGCTGCTGTTTGTGTATGATTGACCGCATGGAGCACGTTGTCGAGAATTTCGCCTTTGCTTATGCAACAAGGAAACTCATTTCCACCTTAAGCAGCACCTGCTTACGGACCCGGACTTAAACAACATGAATTAATCCAAATTCGAACTTTCAAGTTGTCTATAGTCATCATTAGTAATTTTCTTACATCGACATGCATGCGTAACAAGCAATTCTTTCCATTTACACGTTGATATTTCCACTGTGACATTTTATGATTTTATCCCAGAACTCATGCGACTTTGTGTCCAAATAATCTTATCCTCACCTATTTGGTAGAGCTAACAGAGTTGGTGAGGCTATCCCAGTGGCCATGCGGTCTAAGACGTGGGTCTGCGGCCTGGCGCTTTATGGGGTCGTGGGTTCGAATCCTACAGGGGGCATGGATGCTTGTCTCTTGTGAGTGTGTGTGTTGTCAGGTAGAGGTCTCTGCGACGGACTGATCACTCGTGCAGAGGGGTCCTACCGAATGTGCTGTGTTTCACTGAGTGTGATCTAGAAACCTCCAAAAGGAGGCGGCCTGGGCCCGATTTGGGCCGTTGCGCCACAGGAAAGTAAAGGAATACATTTGGTGAAGAGTACAAATTGAGCAGGTCGTTATCCCCTAATTTTGTCAGTCATTCTCTAATTGATCTCTGAGTTTCTAAAAGGCCTAGCCTTCGTTATGTTGAAATACAGCGTTTCACATCTACATTTACAAAGAGTTAGGGTTTTTGTACAATCGTATAGGAATGAGTGAAATAAATCAGGACTATCTTGGGAAAATCATTTTCATTTTTGTTTCAAGTAATATAGGAATCATAGTTAACTTGTAACAGCTTACCTAAGAAATGCCATATGTAAGTAGTTTACGTCTTATGGCTTTACGAAGAGGTCTGGTTATTTAAGACACTTACATCATATACCACACAAAACTTACTTTTCAAGGTCTCAAGTTATGGACGGCAGCTGCCGCTATTGTTGGAAAGTGTGCGTGAACACGGAGTTAATTAGTTGTCACTTCACCATACCGTCACTAATTTGCTGGAACTGAGCTGTGACCAGCTAAACAATTCCCATGGTTACATCACAGGTGGTCATGATCCATTGAAAAACTGTCGCCTTTAATTTCTGTGGATTATTACCCTCTGAACAACAAAAAAAAATCTCACGTCAAAACCAGTACCACTTCTCCACACGCAACATCAAAATCTCAAGTGAAATTATATGACTAGAATTAGTCAAGCCTAATTATTCATTGAGCCGATCCCGTTGGCCATGCCGTCTAAGGCTAGGTCTGCGGTCGCTTGGTTACTAGGATCGCGCGTTCGAATCTCGCTGAGGGCATGGATGTTCGTTTGACCGCAGTCTTAGGCTTATTGTACAGCCGTAAGTACTCAATTCGGCACAAGTTCATTAACCCTGTGTCTTTTACAAAATGACACAGGTCTCCTAATGAGGCGCTGCTTATGTCTTTGGGTTCAGCGAAGGACTTCCCGAAGGATTTATTACGCTGGCAAGCCAAGGCCTCGCATCAGCAAATAATATGGTGCGATATTTCAGTCTACATCCTGCAAAACCTGCAGTTTGGATTGCAATCAAACAGGCCCATAATATTCAGGTGCTTCCTCACAGGAGCATGGCCCGTGAGGGATGCAACTGCCGTTCCCAGTTCTGTGCTTAATTTAAGCAGGCCATCAGTTCTTTTCGTGCATGGTCTACTGATACAAAGTTTACGATGTCTGTAACCTGGTAAATCATTCGTTGAGCCGATCCCGATTGCCGTGAAGTCTAACGTTAGGACTGCGGCCGCTTGATTACTGGGTCGCGGGTTTGAATCTCGCTGAGGGCACGGATGTTCGTCCTTGTGTTTGTTGTGTGCTGTGTAGGTAGCGGCCTCTGTGACGGGCTGATCACTCGCACTCATTCAAAATAGCCCTATTATGTGTGTGTGTGCGTGTGTGTGCGTGTTTGTGTGTGACCTAGAAACCTCAATAATGAGTTAGCCTAGGCCTGCTTTGGGCTGCAACGCAACAGAAAATAGTTATTTATTGATTAATTAACCAATTAGTTTTACTGATGGTGAAGTTCCGTGCTAAAAAAACACTAATCACCAACAAATGCACAAAGAGAGTTTTATCATCAATTGTAACACACTCCTACGTGTTTCGACCCTGCTGGATCATCTTCAGGGAGAACTTCTTTGTTATCGTTACACTGGGGTTGCAATCAGAGAGTTCACGCCTCCAAAAACAACGCAGTACACAGTCAACAGCACATTCTCACTCAACTGTAAAGTGCAACCCCAGTTTAACGATAACAAAGAAGTTCTCCCTGAAGATGACCCAGCAGGGTCGAAACATGTAGGAGTGTGTTACAATTGACTATAAAACTCTCTTTGTGCATTTGTTGGTGATTAATGTTTTTGTATAATATAGTGCACGGACATGGACCACATTAAATTCCGTACTAATGTTTCTTATCTGTTCATTTCGCACAAAGCTGGAATATGAGGAATATCCAGTAGCAGACCTCCAATTTTTATTATTCTGGTGATCGTACTGTCAAACTCTGCTGCCCACAGCTGCCCCACTGTCCATCTCTCGAATGGTAAAGGAATAAGAAACTCTGGTGAAGAAACAACTGACAGGGAAGTGCTGCAATGTGCGGATTAAAAACTTGTCTCCGTGTCACCTTGTCCACTACAAATCCCACTTGGAATTGTCCGTGTTTGGAATTCGTGCATCCTAGTGAAAACCCTGAGCTGTGGAAGTCATTACTTTTCGGGGCAGGGGGGCATATGTTAAAAAATTCGGGTCCTTACATTACAAAATATCTAGGTGGAAATAAGTTTTTTTTTAATGTCAAAGGATATTTGCAGGGAAAATATTCTGTAAGTCAATTTCACCCTGTAACAGGCCGTTTTCTTTTTATATGAAAACAAACAGCGACTTTTGTCCTGTACAATAATGACCGATTGGTTTTTTATAACCGAGATATAAAGTGTTAACTGTGCGGTACGAACTGGGTATTTCAGTAAAAGAGATTCGGTTTCTTCCTTAGAGGAGTGGTTGGTATATATCAACTTACGTTCCATACTCATAGTCAACTACACTTTGCTGTTACCAGAAGGACAAACGAGAGAAGATTGGCAACTTTCCATAAATCAGTGCCCTTGCAGAAATCGGGGAGAACTGGGTGGAAAATAACGTTGATATTTTTCTTCCTTAAAGGTTTAAAGAATTTTGTAAAGTGCTCTTGATAAAGACATACCTTGATGTACAGATGTGTTCTGGATGCTCCGTGTTCCGTCTATGTGGCAAGCGACGGGGGCTGATGCTTTTTATAGAACTGACTATTCAGTGCAAAATAAAACTGCATGTTTAAACGCAAAACTTTAAAGTATCCACAAGCACGAATGTATAAGTGTGTATGAAGAAGTCTGAGATACTAGCGGCGTCGACTTTATGCACCAAATACAGTGCATGAGACATGCTGTCATCAAAATATACTCAAGGCTCGCTAGACAAATTGCGACTGTGCTTTCAAGGATTCTTGATCCAGATTTGGTTTGTTGGATGCTGTTTTATGCGGTTTTGGTTTGGAGCAGTACTCTGTGTTTGTCAATAGCGAGGAGCACGCAAACTGCACCGCCTGCACAGGGTGACGACTGACCGCTCAGAGTGCGCTTCTGCCGGACGTCTGACAGAGACTTGCAGGCTTTCATGTTCACTAACAGACGCATGTCTGCGTGTATATTCAATAATATTGCTCAATACTTGCAAAGAATGGGGTCGGGATAGTGCAGCGACTTGCTAAGGGCTGGATGGTTAGGAGTTTGACCTCGGCGCGGGCAAGGGATTTTTCTGTTCGCCAAAACGAATCCAGATTTGTGCTCGGGCATATCCTGCCTCTTCCGACGGGTACCGCGGCTGTTCGTGGGGGCACAACTGCCGAGGCGTGGTGTTGACCATACACCCCCAACTAGCATGGAAGTCAGGACAGACTAGAGCTACACCTGTAGCCCCCCTCTGTAACTTTATCGCACGTTAAAGTGGAAGATTTTTCTTACTAACAAAGAAACGAGAGTGCTCTTGTAGAATTTTATTTATTATATGAGGTGAATTTCCTTTTGTTTGCATTCCAATTATTAAAAATTCAAAAAGCTGTTATTCTACACGGTCTTGAGTGATTTGATATTATAAACGAAGAAAATATATTAGTGTCACCGGTGTTAGGAGGGAAGAAATAAACCGAGAACGTAATACAAAACATGCATATACATTTTTGCTCATTGAATAATTTCATTTGGAAGATTTAAATTTAGTTAGGAAATGCTATTAAATTGAATCTTTGAGATGCTAGGTGTGAAGAACAGAGCCAAAGAGCGAGCGTTAATTTAGACGTTTCCTTAACACTAAGGCCATACTTAACCACATGAATTATATGTTTTTATTTTGCACCAACTACTGCATTTTGTTTGCACACTCTCCAACATGCTTCGACTGCGTTACACCGTCATCATCAGGGCGTCAGCTGTAGACAACAAGCAACGTGTAGTACGTTACAGAATGGTTATTATACACATGATATAACGTACTATAAGCCGCTTGTTGTCTACAGTTGACTCTCTGATGATGACTGTAACGCAGTCGAAGCATATGGCAGACTGTGTAAACAAAGTGCAGTAGTTGGTGTAAAATTAAAACATATGAAAAACAACTGCACGAAAAAATATATAACATTAAACACATCAATTATAATCACGTATTGCGTGCCATACGGTAGCCATATGCGTATTGTGAATCTCATTAAGCGTGCAGTGTTTTTGGTATTTCGTTAATTTACGTTTAGTGAATTCATTGTTTAACTAGTCAGTCGATTTATGTATTGATTGATCGATTGATTGGTTAGTGAGTATATTACTGATAGGTCAAGTGTTCGGCCTTACGTTTCTCCCCCGCATGTTTTGTATGACAGTATCTGTAGCTCACGTCCTTACAGTACCATCTATATGGCAGTATCTGTAGCTCACCTCCTTACAGTACCATCTATATGGCAGTATCTGTAGCTCACCTCCTTACAGTACCATCTATATGGCAGTATCTGTAGCTCACCTCCTTACAGTACCATCTATATGGCAGTATTTATAACACACCTCCGCAACTCACCATTTCTGTTGCAGTATTTGTAGCTCACCTCCGCAACTCACTTTATCTGTGGCTGTATATATAGCTGACCTCCACAACTCACCATCTGTATGGCAGTATTGAAAGCTCACCTCTGCAGTTCATCATATCTGTGGCTGTATTGATAGCTCACCTCCGCAATTCACCATCTCTATGGCTGTATTCATAGCTGACATCCGCAACTCACCATCTCTGTGGCAGTATTTACAGTTCACCTATGTAAGTCACCATCTATATGGCAGTATCAGTCGCTCACCTCCGCAACTCACCATCTCTGTGGCTATATTTATAGTTCACCTCCGCAACTCACCATCTCTAAGGCAGTATTTATAGCTCACCTCCGCAACTCACCATCTCTAAGACAGTAGTTATAGCTCACCTCCGCAACTCACCATCTCTAAGACAGTATTTATAGCTCACCTCCGCACAGTATCGTCTCTAAGGCAGTATTTGTAGCTCACCTCCGCACAGTGTCGTCTCTAAGGCAGTATTTATAGCTCACGTCCGCACAGTATCGTCTCTAAGGCAGTATTTATAGCTCACGTCCGCACAGTAGCAGCTTTATTGTAGTATTTATACAAGTGTTTCAACTCGGTGTTTGGCACAATACATCAGGCCTGGATAGTTCGCTGAGTACTTAGGGACACGAAAGTTTTAAAAGCAAGTAATGGAAAAGAATGGAACACCCTCTTTGTAGTCCGTGCATTGATTTCCATGTTTTACGGTCTTCGACGTAATTAGACGAAAGCGATGCTGTATGTACGTTTATGAGAATGCGTGTGGTACAGTTCATGTTACTGTTGTTGTGTAAAAGGAATTAGGCTTGGCGAAGTACGAACCCCTCTGATAAGGTTGTCGTTTCCGAAGTGAAAGATAAGTTTAACCTCTGAAAAACCAGTTTTGCATGACTCGCATTAGGATATAACACCTGTGACACGTATGTCTTTATTCAACAGTTGTCCTGTCGTTGACTTTCCGACAACAGCAGGCAGTGAGCATCTCCAAGACCAGCCAGTGTGAACGCTTCATCTTCATCTTAAGCAACTTCGCGCAACTGAGAACAGAATGTGAAACACGGGGTCTTCCATTTATCGAAAATTTATTTGACAGTCATCAGATATATAACAGGAAGTCTGCTATTTGCCTTCTAAGATTTAAGTCATGTTTGGTATCTACGTTTAATAAAAAGAGGAAAGAATACCGTCAAAGCACAAAAAAGCGCTATCTGCTTTTGTTGCTGCGTTATGCTAAATAAATACATGTCTGTGCTTTACAAAAAATATATATACTTACGAAATTCTCGTAATAAAATTTACAAGTTTTGAAAATTCTGTTTTAGTATAATGGTCTGTGGACAATACATCTCGAGCACATACTTCTCATCTCTACCTGCCAGTACAGCAGTTTCTTCTAATGTAAAATGTACACTTGATATATTTTTCTTTGTAAAGACTATAAAACGGTACTGAGCCAATTATTTTCCTTTAAGAAAGACGGACGTCAGAATATCACAAAACAAATAAGTGATATTTGTAGCATATACGTTATTTTTCCTGGCCCTTCGTAAATTACGAGACGGAATGGATACAAGTCATAGATTCAACGTACAGGCGGTTTCAGAAGACAGTTGCGTTGCTGGCAACTCCAAGATGAAGGGAGTGCCCAAGAGCGGTGTTCCAGACCTGGGACACAGCCATGCCACCTACCCCGCTGCAAGCACGGACCCAAAGATCCACCGGAATTCTCTTGCTCAACTCACCCGGGAAGCTCTGCCCCGCCTAGACCATTACCGAAACTGCATACAGGCAATGAAGAGGCCGTCTTTAGGAGAACTGCACGGGGAATTAACTGAAGAGAAGGTAAGGTCTCTACATTACATTTTTAAGTCAATAAGCGGACAAGTGAAAGGAAACACTGCTGATGGGGAATGAGATTGCAATTGTTCTCCTCATCTTCCTCTTCATCCACTCCACAGCCCTTCTGGCGACTCACCAAAAGCTGGAAGTTTCGGGGTTTGAACCTAGGAGTGAGCAAAAGATTTTCCCTTCTCCACCTCCACCCAGACTCCTGTATGATGGAAACAAGTGCTCTTTGCCTGGGGCAAAGCGGTTGGAGCGTGGCGTTGTCCACCCACCTCCGTTTAGGGCCTAGGTTAAAAACGAGTACAGCTACACTTTTGTTCCCTGTCTGTGTCTACATGTCATTTTACGTGCCAAATTTTGAGGACCGGCCCATCGCAGGGCTTCCGTACCTTCATATGACAAAAACATATTTTGAGGTGACACATGCCCGTTATGTTTTAAATTGCAGATATATTTTCTCAAACCAGCCACACACAACATATAACACAAGATAAAATAGGCAACGTGTTTCGGCTGATTAAACCATAATCATACTTTTACCAAGAACATTAAAGATGTACTAAATACTGCAGTAGGCGTGAGATCTTCGAGTTTGAATTATAATAATACATCGCAAGAGTGCCCATTTTTTTAAAATTTGGTAATAAAATGTGTGGCTATACACGTAAGCGGTGAAAGGTTTTTAGTTTTTGCTTGTAGGCAGAAATATGTGTAATGTGATGAGTGCCTTACCGGCTGGTGATAGTCACAAGTAAATATGTGTGACGTATAAGCAGTGAGTTGTGCTTCATACGGGTGTTGGTAAAATACAGTCGAACTCGTTTATAACGAGTATTTTGTGTCGTTATAAACGAACATTGTTATAACCGAGGAGTATAATGTTGTGGTTAACAGTGAGGAATTAATTGGTAGCACAACACATCTGCCGTTATAGGCGAGGTGTTGTACAAACCGATGTTGCTATAATCGGGTTAGACTGCATAATGTTTTACACTCCTGTGACTCTCATGGTTTACATAGGTTTATAAAGGTTTTTGTGTGTCTTCTTCTAGTTTTCTTTTTATATTTTGTGTTTGTGCTTGGATACTTGGAAATAATGACTTAGTGTTTAGTGTGTTTATGCAGTATGGTTGGATTTTAACATACAATTCTATAGAATACGTTACTTGACTTGACGTATATGGCAGCCTAATGACCTACAGTTCCGTTAGACGTGATCTCATCCCCCACATGAATTAAAATACATGGTTCGCTGAGAGAGGTGGCCTTGTGTATTAAACGACGTTTTTCGACAGGATAGCGAGTTGGGAGCGCAGGGCCTTGAAGAAACTGGTGCATCCCATGGCGTCAAACTGGGATGGATTCAGGGGGTCTTAATCCCCTGCCTCCTCAACATTTGGGGTGTCATGCTGTTCTTGCGCTTGTCCTGGGTTGTTGCTCAATCAGGGATAAGTAAGTATGTTTATAGGCGTAAGCTAAAACAGCTGTGGTGAAAATGTGTAATTCTGACATCTCTATTCCGGAAGTGTCTGGTCTACACTCTGCAGTCAATTGTCATTGCCCGCAGCACGTGTAAGTAAACTTGGACAGTTTCTCTTTCTATATGTGGGTCGCATATTGAAGTAATTTGCGCCATTCAAGTGTACCGATTTTGTGAAATGTGTTAGGGAATTGTAAATAACCGTGTATTATTGACATATAGATATCCAGTTACCATACATTGTCTACGCTAATGTCAGCACAAGAGAATTTAAATTTGTAGTGTAGCAGAAATAATCAGGCCTTCCGTTCTAAGGACATTTATTGATACATAGAAGAAGAGTGCATATTTACTGGAGAGTAGAAATTTTCTTGTGTATGGTTTCATTCCAAAAATGCTTAACCTTCACTTTGGCATGGTATGCCTTCCCTTTTTCTCATCTTAAAACGACGTAATACTTATTTTGGCTGGTCTTATAAGGAGTTGTGTACATCATTTCGTGTTTGGTCTGGAGAACAACGTGCCTTAACGTTTTAAAGCCTAGCGGTAACTTTACATAAGACCAGGTTTAACCTTCAAAAATTCTACGTGGTGCCCACATTGCGTTTATGTGTTTTGTACGTATCTCAGAACAAACAGCAACTTTCGCCTTATAACACATTAAGAGATTGGTTTTTATAACCGAAGTGGAGAGTGTTTACAGCGCGGTACGCACGGAGTCCTTATATAAAACAGATAAGCTTCGTCTTTAAAGGGTTAAATGTTATGCCGTAGCGCATATGAATTTTAATAGAATATTCTTGAAATAGATTAAAATTTAAACAATTACGCTTTAACTGTTATACCGTAATAGGTTTTCGTATTTGAGGTTTTTGGTTCAAGTTAGAATTAATTAGTTTTATAAAAATTGCATGGTATTTTAGTGCCGCCTGTAATGTTACTGTTGCTCTGTTAGGTTCTTAACTTAATCTCATATCTGAAATTTATCTGGGTGGTGATGCTTAAGGCATAAATGAAGTTACAAAGACCTCGGGGATTCTGTAACGAAATTCCACGAAAACGTAAATTCAGATTGCTATCAGCAGAACGGCCTACGCTTGCGATAGGCCGTTCTGCAGGACCTTGTGAATTTCATGCACATTTCGGTGTCAGATAAACATGGCCTTACAAATTTTCAGGTATTTCACAGTTTGTGTTAGTCAAGTTATGGTATTTTTGGATTTTAAACCTTGCAATGTAGAACTTTTTGCTACGTTTCCGTGGAATGTGCTGTCTCTGAATTTAAGACGACCGAATCGTGGCTTTGTTTACTGTGTCCATTACACTGCGATATGTGAGTTGAACACTTCACTACTTTTTCCTTATTTACTAATGAAAAAAGGACATATCTTCCACTACTCGTGCTGTTGAAATTCTTTTTTCTTTCTTCCTTTCTTTCTTTCTTTTTTTTTTGAGCAAGGCATTTTTTGAGTTTTGGTCAATTTACATTATTTTCGTGCAACAGCAGAAGCTGGGCGGGAGCTGATACTGCTACCAAATATTTCCACCAGATGTCTCTAATATTTGAATCCGGAGTTCCTTGCAAAGAAGAACGAAATTGTAACTTAGAAAAGCGTTGATGTTGAAGCTTCCTGAGGGATTATACGTTTTTAAAAGTTTGGGGTTTATTATTTCTCCGGATCTCATTTTTCTTATTAAAGTTTGCTGACCATCTCAAACCGGCAAATCTGAAGGAAAATTTGCGTGTAGGGTATTGGGGTACTTCAATTTAAACAGGAAGGAATTATGTTTCTAACTTTTCCTTGAAGAGTCCTGTAAGATTTATTGCATTTCTGTTCCTAGTGCTGTTATTTTTTGTTTTTAGATCTCAATTGAATGGTGTGTTGCGGATCACTCGCTTCTGCGTCGCCCTGCATATCTCTTTCCATGAAAGAGATAATAAGCACTTATGCTTTGGAATGTTCCTTCTGTACACTCCTATGATATTTCAAAACAATTTATCTCAGCTTACACAAAACATACCTGTTTGCATATGTAAATGTATCCAGCCTTGTTACTCACGTCACTGGTCATGAACAGTCATGTCTGCCGCCAGTATTTTCCATTGCCGACGTTTTCAGACGCGCAGCACTTTTTATCATGAGGCAACAGTTGTTTGTACATTTTTTGTTTTATTTTCAGCCTTTCTTTGATAGACTTCGTGACAAATTTTATTGTGAAAATTTCTCTTAAAATTGGATATTTTCGAAATTTGTCAAGAAATGACTTACCTTTATGGAAACTTAAGTTTCCTCCCCCTTTTCTTAAGCCTCTCCATTGGGCTGTATCCAAAGCCAGTTTAATCCAATCAGGACCTTCAACTTGTATATCAAAATTCAACCGTAGTATGATACTAATGACACAGTGTTCGCTTCCTTATGTGGCAATGATAATAAACGCATTTATTTCTTTATTTCTTGTAGTCCAGTCTCTTATCATCATCGGCATATCAGCAATTGTCTGCGTTCTCACGACGTTGTCTTTATGCGCCATCTGCACCAACGGAGAAGTTAAAGGGGGTAAGAGCCTTTTACCTTTCTTGTTGCCACAAATTTGCAGTCACCAAAGAGAATACTGTTATAAATATGTCGATTTAAAATGCATGTGCGTTTACCGTAATTTTCGTAAAATAAGGTGTACTGATATAACACGCGGCTTGCTATGACTACCCGAAGAAAATACACTCTCCTTGCCCAAAAATTACCGGAACTTGCAAGGATATAATAACACGCGTCTTTCTCTTGTATTGATGGCTGTTATGACAGTTTCTTAGATTAAAATGTTGCCAAGCAATAAACAGATATTGTGTGCTGATGGGTTTATTATCCATCGTCCGAAGAGTAAAATATTAAAAATATTAAAAAAATAATATTTTACTCTGCGGACGAAGGATAAAATCCATAAACCCATCACCACACAATATTATACACCATCATCAAAACCTTTTGGAATGAACAGATGTGTTTGACAGTAGTTTTCTTCGTTGTAAAACCTTTTCTACCAATAGCAGAGACGGGGATCAGGCTGAAATTGTAGACAAGAAAGAACTGCACCTACTCAAAGACTAGTTCCTACATGTTCTAATTTTCTAAACTACCTGTTTAATTTAATTAACGTGTCCCTGAAACAGAGATTACTCAAATGCTCACAAAGGGTAGCAAATTTTTTGAACTGTTATTTTACATTTGAAGAAGAATAACGTTAGGGAAGGTAAGCATGAAACGATCTACGGGATTTTATCAAGTTACAGTCAAGAGAAAATATGGACAATTTTAACTTCGTGATATTCAGGCGTGCACATTCCTATTCGTAGTTAATTTCGAAGAAAAATATTTTTGGAGCTGATGTTTGTACATTCCCCCAGTTAGGATCTGTTTCACGGCGCTTTGAGTTGTTCGTACTATACACTGTCGACATTTTTGTATTTCTCAGAGTAGTTCCTTCCAACGCAAATTAGCAGCCAAACCCTCTGTATAACGTTACAGGTGGGGTGTACTACATCATCTCGCGCTCACTTGGGCCAGAGTTTGGCGCTTCCATCGGCATTGTTTTCGCATTCGCCAACACAGTTGCAGCGTCTATGAACACCATCGGCTTCTGCGACTCTCTGAACGATCTTTTGAGTTCTCATGGTCTTAAGATTGTCGATGGTGACATCAACGATGTCAGAATTGTTGGTACGGTCTCCATAATCATCATGTGCATCATATGTGCCTTCGGAATGGAGTGGGAATCTAAGGTAATATGTTTACAGGCAGTTTCGGCGTTACTTAATGTGCAACGTACGTGAACTCCAACTTACATAAAAATTAGCATAAGCAGAATGCTGGCCAAACACATCAGGAGTGTTGGGTTGCCGCCGAGGAAAATCTCAGGTTTCCTGCGTCCTGTGAAGAATGACCTGGGGCTGAAGGCTTCCGGCGTGTATAGCATCCCCTGTGAATGTGGCCAGGTGTACATCGGACAGACTGGTCGATCTATCAAGACCAGAATTACATAAAAATTCTTATTAACCTTTTAAAGCTTAGAGGTAACTTTACATACGACCAGGTTTAACATTAAAAAATTCTACATGGTGCCCACATTGTGTTTATGTGTTTGTACGGATCTCAGAACAAACAGAAACTTTTGCCTTATAAAACATTAAGAGATTGGTTTTTATAACCGAAGTGGAGAGTGTTTACAGCGCGGTACGCACTGAGTCCTTATATGAAACTGATACCCTCCATTTTTAAAGGGTTAATTATTAACATTATTAATATCACGCATAATATAGCAGTACTATTAATTAGTCTTTCTTTCTTATTCTGACTTCTTTCTACCCACTCATTGTAGATGTAGAGGGTTACTGTTTCGCCTGATCACAATCAATGACCCACACACACTCGGTAGAACTCCTCTGAAAGACTGATCGGACCGTCACAGGGAACTCTACCTGACAACACACAACATTCCAAAAGCACAGCTACCCATGCCCCCGCCGGGACTCGAACCCGCAATTCCAGCAAGCCAACGGCCACAGACCCAAGCCTGAGACACCGCGGACACCGGGATCGGCCCTAAGAATTATGGAAACTCTAGCTATTAATATATTCTACTGCGTGCTTTGTATTAAAAAACTTATAACATTTTAAACACGTGTACTGACTTTGTGAAATCCTATACGTTACAGATAAGGTGTGATGAATAACTGGGTGTGGGGTCAGTTCCAACGTACGTACGAAAGCCGTACGTACGTCGGAAGCTGCCTGTACTTACAATAATGATGAAATGTATGATTTCAGTGTTCACTCCTTTTAAGGTTCCTAATGGCTTTTACATCTGGAACACTGGAGCAATAATTTCGATTCACATGTGGGGCCTGAACGTATGTTTGCATTTCTGCTGTGTTTATGGCGCTATGCTTAGGTATAGTACACTGCTGAAGAGAACGATATCTGCCAGGAATTCGACAGTTGCGCGTGCGCAAGACTTCGTGGAGAATGAAGAATTGCTACTACCCATCCTGAAAGCATTCTGTTATTGGACTCGATCACTGCACGCTACTTGAAGTTCTTGACATCTTCAGTCTGTGTGTATTAACGGAACTGTCTCTCGCTTCCACCAGTAGCAGTCCTCTTGTCCCTGTGTTGTGAACATCCCCCGCACCACGCCAGGCACGACAACCACGCGCGCGGTTTATCTCTTGATCTGCCTTGCAACGGACCAGTCGCTGATGCAAAGAGCCCTACTGAATGCCTTTACAAGAAGATGCCTAGACCCGGAAAACAGGAGTCTGCGCAGCTTTGGCCTGTAGCACTGTAAACTAAACAGAATAAGCGTTGTAACAATATGAAAGGAACAGCCTTGTAAAGGATTTTGCTAAAAAAGGTTATAGCATAAATTTAATGTGTTCCATGTCCGTGCACTGTATTATACAAAAAACGTTAAACACAAACAAATGCACAAAGGGTTTTTTCATCACTTATAATACACTCTTACATGTTTCGACCCTGCTGGGTCATCTTCAGGGAGAAATTTCTGCCGTGATTACACTATGGTTGCACTTTATAGTTGAGCTGTTGATTGTGTACTGCGCGGCCTTTTGGAGGCGCGAACTGTCTGTGGTCTCGGCTTGCAGAGTGCAAGCTGGGACCACAGGGAGTTCACAATCAACAGCTCAGCTATAAAGCGCAACCATAGTGTAACCACGGCAGAAAGTTCTCCCCTGAAGATGACCCAGCAGGGTCGAAACCTGTAGGAGTGTATTACAAGTGATGAAAAAAACCCTTTGCGCATTTGTTGGTGTTTAATTTTTTTGTAGGTTATAGCACGTTATGGAACATGTGTAGTTTTCAACAGTCACTACTGTCACTTCCCACGCACTGCAACGGTCGAACGTCTTCAATGAATATGTTTTCAGAAACCGGAAATCGCTTCGAACCTTGATAATATTGACTGCGAAATAAGCTCATTGGCAATGGAAAATAATTGACTTGGCTATGGAAAGTTCGTTTTACACTAAACAGCAATTCTGCATTATTATACTTTCACCTTTGCCTACGAACTTAACGACAGTTTACTCTGACGTTGAATCCGTACTAACTGTCTCTTTGCTGTAACAAATGCCGTCGTAATGTAGTTCGTTATTTGTACCGTTATTTACGTAATTTTCCAGGCTCAAAATGTCCTCGTTATCATCATCGTTGCCGCAATCGTTGACTTCGTTGTGGGTGCCATCATCGGCCCAAGGGACGTCCTGCAAGAAGCCCAAGGCTTTGTGGGTTTTAACTGTGAGTATGATGTGGACTGTACATAAGTGTTATCTTTTACTAGGAGAAGTGACTAACTCCATGCAAGAGAGGAGATAAAATTCAATCCCACCCTTCCTTAATCTTTTAAAGCCTAGCGGTAACTTTACATAACACCAGGTTGAATATTAAAAAATTCTACGTGGTGCTCACATTGCGTTTATGTGTTCTGTACGGATCTCAGAACAAACAGCAACTTTTGCCTTATAAAACATTAAGAGACTGGTTTTTATAACCGAAGTGGAGAGTGTTTACAGCGCGGTACGCACTGAGTCCTTATATAAAACAGATATGCTTCGTCTTTAAAGGGTTAATGAATCCAAATTTTTATCATCGTATTTACAAGAATGTTCCTGATCGCTGCACCGAACCAGACGTAACATTAAGGCTTTATGTTTTAAAACTATTTTAACTCTTTGAAGACTAATTTTAATTTAGATTACATATAGAAATTCAGTTCGTACCTCGCAGAGAACACAGTGTGCTTCCATAAAAAGAATACAGAAGAGCGTTGTGTATTTAAGGATCTTACGGAACGTGAAAACACACTATGCAGGCAATATGCAGGATTTTCATATGCGTTCTCAAAACTGCGAAAAGCGGCTATTTAGCTTCTTCATGTCTGTCCGTCTGTCCGCATGAAACAACTCGGCTTCCACTGGATGGATTTTCATGAAATTTGATATTTGAGTATTTTCCGAAAATCTGTCGAGGAAAATTTAAGTTTCATTAAAATCTGGCAAGAATCGCGGATACCTAGCATGAAGACCTAGGTGCGTTTGTGGTAATAATTAGCTGAATTCTTTTTAGAGTGAGAAATGTTTCAGGCAGAATTTGTAGAGGAAATCAGAACACACACTTCATGATCAATAAATGTTTTTCAGATAATCGTGTTTTTTAATGAGAATTTGGAAAAGTATGGCAGAGCCGGACAGGCCACAGACGAGGATATATACGGCACAGAAATAGATGCAATCTGCATGTTGGATTACTACGGCAAGAATACAAACACACCCTTACGCACGGAAACAATAGACAAGTGAACGCGCCTCAGTGTTAGGTTACACCTAGTTTGACTGTCTTGTTAACGTTAACGTGGCTGTACGAGTTTTAGCAGTAACCTTTAGAGATTTGTCCGGCTCGTGGTTAACCTAGCCTCCTGCTGAACACGGAGCAAGGACTCTTTCTCTGTGAATGAGGCGGCAGAAATGTGAAGTTTGACAAGTACCTACCTTTAGTGCCAAATTTAAGAACAAATGGAGCTACAACTCCACGCAACTCCACTACATCTTTTGCCTTCATGGTGCATACAGGGATCAAAATACCTTACCTATAATCTCGCATGTGTGGAATGCATGTGGTCAGTATAATAAAGAGAAGCTTGTTGTTGCAGTGTCGGTGGTGCAGCAGAACCTTGACGCCAGCTACAGGTTCAGCGAGAACGTTGATCAGAACTTCTTCTCTGTATTTGCTATTTTCTTCCCATCTGTTACCGGAATTCAGGCTGGCGCAAATATATCGGGCGATTTGAAGGTCAGTGTGATGCATTCTTACTAACTGACTGACTGACTGACTAACTCTATGGACCAGAGGCCTTCTTGAGAAGCTAACAGTTTATCAGCTAGTCAAGAAGTTCCCCGCATTTTATGGTACCCGCAGGTTCATTACGGCATTCAAAAAAGCCCGCCACCTGTCCCTATCCTGAGCCAGCTCAATCCAGTCCATGCACCATCCCACGTCTTGATCCATTTTAATATCCTCTCATCTACGCCTGAATGTCCCAAGTGGTCGCATTCCCTCAGGTCTCCCCACCAAAATCCTGTATTCACTTCCCTTCCCCCCATACGTGCTACATGCCCCGGCCATCTCATTCTTCTCGATTTTATTACCCGAATAATATTTGGTGAGGCGTACAGGTCATTAAGTTCCTCGTTATATAGTCTTCTCCACTCCCCAGCGATGCATTCTTACTGCTGTAGAAACTCTGGTACATTCCAGCATTTTCTTACATATTTAAAATTATATATTATGACTGCAGATTTAACTCTGTCCAATGGTAGATATTCAGGGTGAAATCTCCCAGTACGCTACATCCGCATTTCTCCAATTCATTGCTTATTAACCTCCATAGGACCCCGCGTCTGCCATCCCTAAAGGTACGTTACTGGCTCTCTTGATATCTATGGTCTCCTATGCTGTGTTCGTGCTGTTTGCTGGTGCGACGGCCGTCAGAGATGCCAGCGGCATTGTGGGCGACTCCTTCAATAGCACGCAGTTTGATTGCCTTCCTCACAGAAGCTGCGAATGGGGACTCATGAATAGCTATTCTGTAAGTAAAAATGTGTGGGCTGAATGGAGAGAATTAAGACTGATTACACTTCTACAGGGCCCCACACATTTCATAACCATTTTGTCTATATATTTTTAACAGGTTTATATATTTTTTAAATGTCTACAAGTATTTACTGATTATCATCATGACACTGAGTCCCTGGCCCAGTACTCGTGCTGTTATTTTCCTTTTTCCTGCCGGACACTTTTCGATATGAAGCGCAAAATATTTTGGAAAACAATCTGCCTAACTGTTCCGCGGAACAAAGTTCTTATTGATAACCTCATAGTATTTTATATATTTCATGAAACAGCAATTTGTTTTAACCAACGGATACAGAATTTTACAGGAGACAGAAAAATCTTGACCGATCCTCGGTAGACCAGCCCTAAGGCATGTTATGTTTTTATGAAAATAAAGGGGAAGTAAGTGTTTTTGTGGACACAACGTTTTGCCAGAAGGTGTGTCTAATACTATCTAATAGTGTATAATAATGCGGAAATCTCATTTTGACGAACTGTGTGGGTTACGACATATTGCCTTTTTATGAGTGGTGCGTTTCAGTATCATTCATTTTCAATCCCACCTATGCCTAGGTGTCCGATATCGTCTCCTGCTTGAAGGTACTTCAGCTACAAAATTTTATAAATTTCTCACATCTTCCATGCTTGCCACATGCTGTCCTTCCTGGATATATCAGTACACATAATTTCAAGGCCCTGGGCTGACGCGCGAGGACAACAACAGCGTTCAGTATCGGTGACCGCCACTGCTTGCTCAATACACACGCAACTCATTTCGTATCTACACGCCCTCCACCGCCAACAGGAAGACCTGATTATACCATGGTGACCGGGACGCACCTGGCGTGGTTTAAGGTTTCTTTGTGGAACAAAAACTGCCTTACTAGTCATGGTGTTACAGGTTTAATAACCTACACCAGCGGTTCCCAACCTTTTATGTGAGTGACCCTAAAGTAGCAAATCGTATGTGACCCGCGATCCTACCATGGAAATGGCAACAGTTAGTGATATTTACTGTATGTGCACTAATAATAATGCACACTTACTAATATTAACGTGTTTAGGAAACAACTCCTATATGTTTCGACCCAACATCGGGATCATCTTCAGGGAGTCGTATAGTCACAATTACACACACTGCCACAACATGGTAACAAAAATTGGTCACAATCTATGCATCATAGATTGTGACCAACTTTTGTTACCATGTTGTGATAGTGTGTGTAATTGTGACTATACGACTCCCTGAATATGATTCCTATGTTGGCTCGAAACATGTAGGAGTTGTTTCCTAAATATGTTAATATTAATAAATGTGCATAAGTTGGTTTCTAATAATTCTACATCTAAGGCAATGCACGATGCGAATATAAAATGTAATAATAATGCCTTCTTTTGAACACTACACAATATTGCCCCTTCTTAAAAATATTAAATATTTAATGTTACTTGTCAAATCCAGTATTTCTCGGGGCAATATTAAATGCACAAAATGTGCAGTAAACAAATCTTTATTTAAATAACCCATACATGTGCTGGTTAGACAAATCGTCTGCTTCTAAATAAAAACTTGTGAATACTGAACACGTGGAACGCCCTTCATATGTTTAAAAATAATAAACACAGATTCAATAATTACATTTTCGCGATCATATTGTTTGAAATTAGATAAAAATTGTTATTTCTTCATAATTATAGAGTTCTCCGTAAAACCCTCTCGTGACCCCACGGTCAGAACCCGTCGCGACCCTGGTTTCGGTCGCGGCCTGAGTTTGGGAATCGCTGGCCTACACTAAACTAGACTCACACAAACATTTTAAAACTGACAAACTGTACTTTTTTTTCGCTGCCCTATTAGATGATGCAGGTCATATCCATCTGGGGACCATTGATTTACGCCGGTTGCTTTGCGGCGACATTGTCCACTGCCCTGACCAACCTTTTGTCAGTGCCAAGATTAATACAGGCTCTTGGCATCGATAGAATATATCCAGGACTCATATTCTTCTCTAAGGGGTACGGCAAAGCTGGAGAGCCCTACCGCGGATACGTGCTGACTTGCCTTATTTCCACAGCCTTTCTTCTTATAGGTAAGTTGCTGTAGTGTGTTGCTGTGGCCTGTGTTATCGGGTAGGATATAAGAGTAGCCGTGTTGGGGTACGCCTGCTTATCAGTTAGGAAGTTACGAATACCGCTGAACCGGGACTGCTGATAAAGTGTCTCACCGTAACATGACATTGGAGGCACAGAAGCGCTAGATCGGGGTGGGTGGTGGCCGCCACGCCGCGGCCGCTTTACTACCGGGAGACAGCCCCTGTACCCGTTGTCGAAGAGGTTATATGGGCCCCAGGGCAGGTCTGGACGGGTATGGAGAAGAGAAAATCCCTTACACCGCGGTTCGAACCCCGGGCACCTCAGCCTCTGGGGAGTCGTTCTACCGACTACGCTATGCAAGCCTTCGGATTACCCGACCGGATATCATGTATAATTGACTCTGACATGGGGCTGTTCATGGGAAAGGAGGCAATGAACATTATGCATCTTATACCTAAGCAGTGGGTATCTTCAGAGAATTTAACAAGATAGACAACGTACGCTCAACTTTACATTGTGGCGCTCTCTCGTAAACATTGTTTCCATGTTCCATTCTTATTGTTGTTAGTGTAGGTGTAGCTGTGAACAACACTGAACTGTTGCCATGGGCATGCAGCAGTGGGTTTCCTTTGCCCTGTTGTCGAGCTACAAAATGTTTCGTATTTCTGTTTAGGTCTTGAATATTCAGACTGTGCGTCTGTATCCTTTATCCGGCTTGCAAAGCGCATGCGCCGTATTATATTGTCATCTGTGGCCAGTCCGCATTATCTCAAAAAGGCACGAGTTTCGTAAAAAGTTATTGAACATGAAATGTGCGATTTGATTTTTTTCTGCAACACCTGTCAGAAATGTTTCTCACTCTTAAGAAGAATTCAGTCATATACTAACATAAATGTGCATAGGTCTTCATGTAAAGTACCCGTTATGCTTGTCAGATTTTAATAAGACTTGAGTATTCTCTACAGATTTTCCAAAAATCCTTAAATGTCAAATTTCATGAAAATCCGTTCAGTGGCAGCTGAGTTCTTCCATGCGGACAGACGGACGGATAGACAGACAGACATGACGAAGTTAATAGTCGCTTCTCACAATTTTGCGAAGGCGTCTAACACGTGAGTTACCATCTTAAAAAATAGCGTTAAATGATACAGTAGAATGACAGAAACTTGCAACTGATTCGTTACAATTATTTGTGTTTAAACTTCTTACTAATGTTGGAATTCGTTTTTCAACTGTTTCAGCTCAGCTGAACGTCATCGCACCTCTAATATCGAATTTCTACCTGGCATCTTACGCCCTCATAAACTTCTGTACTTTCCATGCTGCTCTTATAAAGCCACTTGGCTGGAGACCCACATTCAAGGTACGAAGAAACGCTATTTCAAAAATAAAGATTTATAAGCATTTTTTGATCTTCAGAAATAAATCATCTTGTGATTTTATAACAACTTTTCTTGTGTTCAGCTTCCACATTGTTGCAGAATTTTAGACCATCACGGCGGTGAATGTGAAAATTACCACCTCCTTGGATGTGACATCGTGTACTCTTGTATATATTTATATACTTTTCAGACAAATGTAGTGCCTTCTTCTGTTGGAAGGGATTACAAGGCGTCATATCTCATGCAACTCGAATCTTCTCCACATTATTTTTGTTGGTGCGCCACGTCTCCTCTCTCTCTCTCTCTCTCTCTCTCTCTGTGGCTCTAATTATGAATATGAGTACAGTCTGTGTTCTGCCCTTGTAGTTGTGTAGGTCACTGTCCATTTACGTCATGAACAATTAGAAAGCTGTATATATATTTTCATATTTGGTTAGCCTTGTTAGCTACTTGTACATGATTCAGTATCGTGTCATTGCCAATATAATAACACTAGAGAGAACACATCCTGTGTAGCTATAAATTATTGTTATTGTTATTATTATTATTATTATTATTATTATTATTATTATTATATGTTGTATGCATAAAATCTATCTACAGTTCTTAAACTTAACGGTATTAACTAATTTTTATGGTTATGCAAAACCAAATTTTATCTAAATTCGCTTATGACCTTGGTAGGCTAAACATACGAAAAGTGAATGACAAATAGGAAGACAGACGGACGTAATCTAGTATGCAAGCTGATTTTTTCACATTTTTAAAAAATGGCAAAATATGTAAATTACTTTCAATTCTAACAACAGAATAATGATTGGCTGATTGGAAACTCCTAATTCCGCAGTTACCACTGTTGAAGTAAAATATTCCAGAAGGAAAATAGGGGTGTGGGGGTGAGGACGGTTTGGATCGACACTAGAAAGTGACGCCGTACGCTTGGAGTTTAAACTAAGTTTGTGTTATGCTTGTGACATATATTCAATGCAATAAAATCAATATTCCAGATTTATATATATGGAATTCACATACAAGCTAGAATTACAAAAGAAATTTTAACTTAACGAATATTAGTGCCGGCTTGTTAACTTAATATAAGCCCCACTGGGAAGTAGGAAGGGCTACATTAAGATGAAGGTAGCTGTATTAGGTGATGAACCAGACTAGGCTGGATTATGGTTATGTAAAATGGCAGTTGTGTTAAGGTGATTAAAGAGTAAGGCATCTGATTAGTCTTTTAAGTGGGATATCCCGTTGTGATAAAGGTACGTAACTGTAGGAGAAACATGGCCAATATTCTTCACATACTGATCATATTGTGCTACGCGTTTCGGCTGATATACAAAGCCATCATCAAGCAAAGAATTGTAATAAGGAAAAGTTATCACGTAAAAAACCTTATCTGTTTTACATAATAACTTTTCTTAGTACTATTTTTCGCCTGATGGTATCTCTGTATTTGCGCCGAAACATGTAGCACAATAAAATCAGTGATGATTGGCGGTTGTTTTTCCTGTACTCGTGCACCTGATTAGTACTTCAAAGAACTATTATGTTTTAATTTATTGTCATGTTTACAGTAGTGTTTGTTGGTCTTTTTAGCCAGTACCTCCGCAGGTATTTAGAAGGCTGACTACCCAGGGAGTTCATTTACCATGGTGTTTTCGCTTCCTTTGCAGTACTACAATTTGTGGCTGAGTCTGCTAGGCTTCATATTGTGTGTGGCCATCATGTTCCTCATATCCTGGGTCATGTCACTCATAACCTTCTTCGTCGTGTTTGCACTTTATCTCCTCGTTGTCTACCGGAAGCCAGGTAATATCAACTTAATTAGCGGTTACTCAAAACTCCTTTCTTACACTTGTAGGACAACAGTACGGTACCTAGGTTTACTTCAGTTTTCGGGCAAGTTGAAAGCTTGTAATTTCTGTAATGATGTGGATATTTTTAGACGTCAACTGGGGTTCTTCGACTCAAGCTCAGACCTACAAGACAGCATTAACTTCAGTCCATAAGTTGGTTAACGTGAACGAGCACGTGAAGAACTACCGCCCCCAAATTCTAGTGCTGACGGGCAAGCCTCAGGACAGACCGCCGCTCGTGGACCTGGCCAACCTTATCACTAAGAACAGCGCACTAATGATGTGCGGCCATGTGGTGCAGGTGAACTGGTTTCCATGTCTTTCTTTCAAAATGGAGGAGGATAGGGCATTTGATTCCAAGTGCACAACGTTGCGATTCCATGTCATAAATTCAAGAGCAGTGGCTGCCACAGATTTCGAGTATTTGGAGCCGTTCTTAATCTGAAAGTTTTCGCTGGCCACCGCGTACTAATATCTGCACTTGGGGTTTCGTTAATAAGGAAGATATGTAAAGACAAAAGAACTACCACACTAATGTTACAAATGCATCATTCACATTTTATTCAACACAGTAATCAATCAATCAATCAATCAATCAATCAATCTGTATTTATTAACGTGCAACCTTAACAGTAAAAACGCCTATTATAATGCCAGCACAAAAAACACAAATACAAAAACAGCTCAATTACACAAACAAACACTAAACAAACAAACAAACAAACAAACAAACAAACAAGAGAATACAACATAATATTACAGGAAAAGATATATAAAAGTACTGGGGCAAAACCCCTACATACTGAAGAAACATAGATAAGTTAATTTGAAAAGTGTCCCAGTCAGCGCAAAATCTGTTTTAAAGAAGTACTGGGCTTCCTAAAGATATCAGTGGCTTTGCACACATAATAATAATAATAATAATAATAATAATAATAATAATAATAATATAGAGGGTAGCAGAAGAAATTGGCGTGACATTGACTGATCCGGTGGATGAGTTACTTTGTTATGTATGAAGGGTTTTTAAATTTGTAATTTCGAATCTCCTTGACAGACATTTTAACAGATTGTGTTATAGATAACTAAATAACTCAAAATTAAAGCGGTCATTATATATATATATATATATATATATATATATATATATAACATCTATGTGCTTCAGTGTCACGGATTAGGTTGTGGCCATTTTCGAATCAGTGTTTGTTACCAAACATTGATTCTAAGCATCACTAGAAGAGACCCAGAAAGAAAATGTGACATATATCGCCCAATAAGGCTAATGGACAAAATTTCATGACGAGAATTGAGAAAGGAAGAAGCAAAATGTGCCTATTACCAATTAATCCGTGTTTTAAGCTGTTTTCAGGATGATAAATTTAGTCTTTAAATGGAAGGAAATGAAACGTTATTAACGTATTCTTTGTAATTGAAATAATAGAGAGAATAAGGTATTTTAAGTTTCGAAGAGAATAAAAATGCAAAGTTTCAAATGACTGTTTGAAACGCAATTTTCTTTTAGGAACGTCTTTCGCATCGCTCTCGGCAAGAGCTAACTCGAAAGAGCTACGGTTGGTTGCATGCCAATAAGATCAAGGCCTTTTATACTCTGGTGGACGGCATAAAGTTTGAAATGGCTGCCAGGGCTTTGCTGCAGGCATCAGGGATCGGCAAGATGAAGCCAGATATTCTTATGATGGGGTACAAGAGTAACTGGAGAAACTGCAACACTGAGGACTTGGCAGAGTATTTCACTGTTCTGCAGTAAGTAGCACATTTTCAAAATCCCAGGGTTCCACCGCGGTGTAGTTGAGGACTTTGCTGTTCTGGAATGGTGCGCGACGTAGGTTGGTAGCTGGTAACCGACATTTCAGTCAAACGCGTAGGTCTCAATTTCAAGGGTCAAACAATCCAAGAATGATTTTTCTTGGACTGCTTGATCCTTGAAAGTGGGACTGACGTGTTGTCCCTAAACGTCGGTAACCAGTTACCAACCAACGCCACTTTAACATTTCACAAGAGCGAAGGCCTTAAGTAGCAGATGGTTTCGTTTGATTCTTCGTGCAATGAAAACACAGGCGACGGTTTATCGTTGAGTGTCACGAATACCGTGACTTCATTTATGTTTTAGTGACGCTTTCGAATGCCGAATGTCAGTGGCGATACTGCGGCTTCCAGACGGACAGGATTACTCCAAGTTAACGGATGAAGCTGAGAATCATTCATACTACAACAGCGCCTTCAGTCTGTCAGGTTCTAGCCAGGACCTGACAAAGGAGAACCGAACGGGATTCCTGCGTGTTGACTCAAATGTCAGCATGGCTCAAATGTACAATCATCCCTCAGATATATCTCTGTCTGTTATCGGTAAGAAATCGTTCTTTTTATCTTAAACAGCCCATTGTGTTTCATAAAATGTAAATAGTTACTGTTCACCATCAAAACAACTAATTGTTATATTGTATTATATTATATTATATTATGTTATATTATTTTAAGGTGTGGCTAACTGTGTCAACCAATTATATGGTCATCTTCAGGGCGTTTCAACGAGATGAAATTCAAAATCGCAATTCAAAACTTCATTTATGGTCAGATTGAGGTCAAGTCTTATTGCTACGTGGTATGTATCAACAAAATTTGTAAAAATCAATAAACCATAACAATAAAATTTGATAAATTTCGTTGATCCGTATTGTGTAGCAATAATACTGAGTTCTCAATGTGACCCTAAATGAAGCCTGCATTCGTGATTTTGAATGTTATGTTGTTCGAATAGCCCGAAGATGACCATAAAATTGGTCGAAATATTTCTGCTACACTTGACAGTAAAAGTTGCATACGTCCAAATCATACAGGGTCCTCCTCGTACGATTCGCTGACCGAAATCCCGAAGACGCTCCAGCGGTACGTCATCACAGAGAAGTCAGATTTTCTGAGTCCTTTGTCCATCCTGAGGCACAAGAAGAAAGGCATAGCTGAGCAGATGTCAAACAAGTAAGTGTTCAACACGCACACAATTAGACCAACATAACAAGAACCGCGTTCTACCTGTTACGTCGCTTACGTTTTCATGTGTCTTGTGTGTTCGAATGATTCATGTGCCTTACTTGTAATCTAAGATATTTTAAATATTTAATATATGGATTCGAGAACTGGGGAGGATATTACATTAGCAGCTGTGTGACTTGTACTCCTCGCATAATAATATCTAGTTAATGAAATCAGAAATAATAAGATGGGCTGGGCATCTGGCTCGTACAGGGTTGAGAACTGAGTATA
Source organism: Coptotermes formosanus (assembly GCA_013340265.1). NCBI lineage: Eukaryota > Metazoa > Arthropoda > Insecta > Blattodea > Rhinotermitidae > Coptotermes > Coptotermes formosanus. Next base: position 784,169 of record BLKM01001059.1, read on the forward strand.
AAGCTCGAGATTTAAGCATACGGAGGAAGGTAATATTAAAATGGATGTTTTAAGAAATCGATTGCTAAGGCGTGAACTGAATTTATCTGAAACAGGATAGGGAAAATTGGCAAGTTGTTGTGAACACCGTAATGAAATTTCTGGTTCCGTAGAATGTCGAAGATTTTTTGACTAGCTGAGGAACTGTTAGCTTCTCAAGCAAGACTCTGCACCGTGTAGTTAGTTAATTTACAAAAGGGATTAAAGTGAGGCGTTTACACGTTCGGTTGGGAGAACAATACGAATTGCTCACGTCGTTTAGAAATATATTTACCCTATTTACACGGAATTTCGAAGGGTAAGTCTCATGGTAAGCAGGCACGTTGAAGATGTAGTAGAAGAAAGAGCAACATTACAGTGGATCTTATGAATATTGTGGTTGTAATGACGAGAAATGGGTTAGACTTGTATAAATTTGTGTTAAATGGCAGTGTTAAAAATGAAAAGTCTTAAACGTATTTGTTACTCCTATTTTCTTGTCGCTGTACTTTGTGCTCGCAGGATGCCTGTTGGCCATGAGCTGTACAATTTGACGTTATTCCGAGAGAAACAGCCACAAGGGACCATTGATGTGTGGTGGCTGTACGATGACGGAGGTAAGAATAGTAAAAAACGCCTTAGTGTAAATTTCACTTCATACTTAGTAGCAGATACGGCAATAAAAAACAGTCTACATACTGTCAAACACCCTATATCGTTCACATTTATTTACTGTTCAAGAAAGTGTGTGAAAAGTTCATAGTTTTACAATATTTAGATTTACCTGCACAATGGGTAGAGCGTCGCAACTTGCTGTGGAAAAAAGAAAACTGCGCTGTAATTGAGATTGACTGTACTTTCTAAAATTGTTCTTTCTTCATAATTTTATAAGTATATTGTATGGCAAATTAATCAATTTGTACAATATGTTAATATATTTAAGTCGAAATTTCGTACAAGCTTAAATAAAACTTGCATTTAACTTCAGATATCTTAATGCATCATATAAGAAAACCGTCAGTATTATTTGGGGCCAGAAGGATTCAATGGGCAAAGCGGCATTGGAAACACTGTTTTAGAGTATCGGACTGCTACAACATAAAAATCTTGCCTCCATGCTTTTATTGTCTTTGATTGCAAATCAAAATTAATTCTTTATTTTGAAAACTTCAAAGGTAAAATAGGGATTTAGAAAAATCATTGGTTTATCAGGGTAATCAGTGCACTGCCTTTGTTGTTTCTTTCTTCTCGACCGACGTGTTTATCATTCCCTCTCTTCTTACCGCAACAGGCCTCACAATGCTGCTACCCTACATAATCAGCAATCGAAGCAAATGGATCAGCTGCAAATTGCGGGTCTTCGCTCTAGTAAACCGTCAGCAGGAGTCGGAACTTGAGGAACGCAAGTGGGTATCGCGATTTGTGGCACAGTCACACTATAGAGTACATTAGCACTACATAGTGTGAAATGACTACATAGTGACAAAATGAATGAGGATAACGTGGATAGGGTATGACAAATGTGGAGCTGAAGAGGAATGAACCTAGAGGTTTGGGTGATTTCAAGCTTACGCCGCCGTGTAATGAGATCTTCGGTCTTATGGCATTTTACGCAGCGTATATTGGTAATTATTTATCGACATTTCGGAACAAGCCATTCCACTCTGAAGATGGGATCGATAGGTTGTCCCGAAACGCCAGTAACTACTAATATACGCTGCGTAGAGTCCCAGAAGAGCGGGGGTCACGTAGGGGGTTTTGTGTGTAAAGCTGAAGGATAAAAGCTAGTTTGAATACTTAAAATTAAGTGGGAAAATATTATTAAAAGTGATCTTTAAAAATCAGAATAGAGGGAAGTGGACTGGATTGATATGGTACAGAGCAGGACAAGTGACAAGTTATGTTAACGCTTTATTTGATATTTATTTGCATAGGGAAAATTTATTTTGCTTTGTGTAACAAATCTTAAAATGTACGAGTATTGTACTGAGTTATGCATATTTCTATATTTGTACAACGGTTGGAAAGTAATATAAATAATTAGAAAATAATAATGGGAATAAATTCTACGTCTTTGCCTACAGCATGGCAAGTCTTCTTTCCAAATTCCGCATAGACTATCAAAGTCTCAAAATGGTGTCAGGGATCACGGAGCCGCCGCAGCCCGAGACTATCAACTTTTTCAACAAAATCGTAGAAGGATTCTATGAAGAGGATGCTGTTGATCCTGGTAAGAAAAATATAGGGGCAGATACCATAATGCGGTACACAATTATATCACTTAACAACCTGGAAGCTGTACACTAGAATTCTTCGACAATGGTGCCACACGCGAGGTATCACTAATGTGTTTTAGGAATATTCCCATTGTCACAGATCACACAGACACTACGTTTCAAAAACTGCCTGTTTTCGTCCTCAGGTGTACACCTGAGGCCGAAAACAGATGACACAAATACCCGCCACTGAATCCTATCCTGAACCACACGAAATCCTTACCGAATAGGACTCTGAGAAGTGTGAAACCTCACTAAACCTTATCCTAGACAACTAGTCCCCACTGAACCCTATCCTAAGCCACATAAACCCATTCAGCACATCCATATCATATTTTTACTTTATGTGCTTATTAATATTATCTCACATTTAAGACCAGGCCTTCCAAGTGAGATCTGCTCATGGGGATTCCTTAAGAAAATCTTATCTGCAATATCTGGCTTTAAAGATTTCGATATGTAGTTTTCACGTTATGAACTCTTATTCTGAATAATATTTACTATCTATTCGTAAAATTGTCGAAGTGTTGCTAGTCTTTATTGCGTAGATCGTATTTATTGTAGTTGCTGAATTGTGGTTTGCGCTTTACATGAACTCGTGCCCAAGAAATGAAGCTGCAATATTGTGTTCTCTTCAGAGGTGTGTGTTAGCAAAGTTGAGCTGGCAACAATGCAGCAGAAGACGGACCGTCAGCTGAGGCTTAGGGAGTTGCTGCTGGAGAATTCTCGTGATGCTAGGCTCGTTGTCATGTAAGTCATGCAGCAGAATCTAGAGTCATGTACTTTTCCAGAAAATCGATTTTCATGTATCGATGTGTCTAAATATATCACACATACTTTCTTGAAAATAAGAGACATGTGTGAGGAGTAACTTACTGTGTTTTTATGCATGCGTACTTTAATTCATGCAGCATTTGTAACAAAAAATTCGAAGTACTCATAGTTCGTTTTCTTCATCTTTCCTGGACGATGCCATTTTAAATTCAGTGCCGGACGTGGACAAACATCACGCTGTATGGATTTACTTCATGAAGACTTTTATTTATCAGAAGAAGGGCAAATTACAAAATTAACAAAACGCAGTATAACTGCATTTACTTTCCACACGTAAGGCAGGCGGTTACTCACGTGCTTGTCATCGCGGAAGGCCGGGTGCGTTTACAGGGCTGTTTATGTGGGATAAGAAGTCGACAAGGTGGTAACAGGGTAGGTTTTCTCCACGTCCTTGTGGCTTCCCTTGTCACTGTCATTGTATTTATGAATCTGTCATCCGGGGGACAAGATCTGGACCAAAAAATGCTGCAGTTCCAGAAGGCCACCTCACAAAAACTAGGGATGAATTATTAATTGCCCGCTATGTAAGAAACTTTATATTATTTGGTAAAGACAAGAAGGTATACACAATAGAATTGTGCAGATGTAAAGTTCATCACGTACTGAGGTAGGAATGATTTGAGGTTTTCACAGAAATGATGAAATTTTTCTGCCGTGTCAGCTTATAAATAATTACTGGTGTTTTGAAAGATCTTTTTGGCCTTATCTTCAGGTTCGAGCAGTCAAAAAGTTGTGTTCTACTTGACCCTGAAAATGAAGTCACAAAGCTCCTTCCAGACGCGGGCAACTTTTCAGCAATCGACACATCGTAACATTCCAGGAAACAGAAATGAATATCTAATACTGAACATCTATTCACAACAGGTCCCTTCCAATGCCTCGCAAAGGGACAGTCTCGGCACCTCTCTATATGGCTTGGTTGGAAGTGCTCACCAAAGACTTGCCACCCTCACTGCTGGTGCGCGGAAACCATAGATCCGTCCTAACATTTTATTCTTAAGCACTCGGCTGTCCCACCGATATTACTGGAGTTACGTTGTGGACGTCGGGCAGATGGCACGTCAATGGGGCTTCCTCGAGGAGTCACGCAGGGTGGACTGCATTACCTGCGTGCCAGAAACTGTGGTGGAACCGAAAGTGGCTGACGGATTTTAATATAACATCAGCTATGAAAAGTGCACTCTAGCACTGTGCAGATGCTTGAAAATGGTTAATTCGTGTGCCGACATTTTTGTAATATCAGCTGTTCAACAGCACTACAAAAGGCACAGGCTGCTAAGAAACTTTTAAGGTACGTGTAATAATCAGCATCGGAATGTTCATAGCACTTTTGGCCTGTAGGTCGTGTATATAGCGACTTTGAGAGTGGCGTACCTGGAAGTAGGCCATACGCGCGCTGTCTGTTCATACAATAAGCATATTTTACAAAGTTGGCGCATGGGCATGCCGTTGTTATATCCCTGATTTCACTCCTGAATTCTTAATCCTTGCGTCCATTCTAAGGGCGGCGTCTTGATAAAAATTGCTTTGTTTGTTCACGAGAGTGTCGCAGTTGTGGAACTGGTACGTGCTACTTTTAATGGCGCCACCCTGTACATAAGAACACATTAAGAGAGATAAAATCCCAAAATGAATCCTAACAATGTTAAAGATAAAGTGGGTGTAGAAGAGGGAAGAACGGGTGATAAATAACTAACCAACTAACTAACTAACCAATTATGGTATATGGAGCAGAATCCTCCTTAAGAAGCTAGTAGTTCCTCAGCTAGTCAAAAAATTCCCTTAATTTTATGGGACGCGAAATTTAGTTACCGTTTTAGCACTATCATCCCTGTCCTAAGCCACATCAATTTAATCCACTCCCTCCTAACCTATTTCTTTAAGATCCATTTTAATGTTATCCTCCATCCTGCGCCTATATCTTCACAGCAGTTTCTTTCTCCTAGGTTACGCCGCCAAAATCCTGCATGTAACTCTTCTTTCCCTTAAACGTGTCACATGCCCTTCCCTTCTCATTCGTTTTGATTTGATCACCCGAATAAATTTAAAGTTGTTCTTTCCGTGCATCTTTAGATTAAGGCATTGAATTTATTGTACCATTTAAAGGCACATTGTTACTAACATATGAGGTTTGAATACACACCTCCCACATGTGTCGGTGGAAGCGCACCGCCCTCAGCGAGTACCGCCTGCAAGTTTTAATACCAACCGCCTGACACTGGCAGTTGGTTTTGTAGACAAGAACACGATGTATAGACTGAGACTCTGTGCCCCAGTATACACATGCTTATACCTTTTGTAGTGTATAAGAGAAAAAAATAATTGTAATATGATACAATTGGCGTCCAGGGTCTGAATCTCATCAACATTTGGCGACACACCCATAACTTCTTTGAAATCGAGTTCTCCACAGAGTGCTATCTGGTGCTTCTGTTTCAATTTCCAGCATCATCTCTTTTCCTTCAGGTCATGCAGTAGCTGCTTACTTATTATTCTTCGTTTACTCTTCCCTTCTATGTTTTCCTCAATAACATGTTTTGAAAACCAGTTCCTGCTCAATATATGACCAACCCACTTAACCTTATTACGTTTTATTTTATGTGGGATATTCCGTGCTTCCTTGACTGTGGATGTATTTACTTCCAAACTGAAATGTGTAGTAAATTATATGTGTCTGAATTTTTGTTACGGTACTGAAGGGAATTTTAATAACTAGTCTTAAAAGCGTTAAAATAAAATATTTCATTAAAAACGAGTGCATTTTTCGCACTTGGCTCAAGAAAATAATGCCTAGTTCCTATTATTTGAGAGGTAGTTCTCGGAAAGCAAGAACTGTATCATGTAGGTCTTTTGATTGTCGGTGTGAATTTATACGTCTTATAGGACCAGAATATGTCATATACACGTAGGTCAGAAGATTTTTCTTACCTAGGTCAATGATAACATATCACATGTCGTTGACATTGTCGTGTTTAAATTAAGTATGATCTTCCTTCAGTATTCTAGTACCTGTGCATTAAATTCCATATTCCGAGGAAAATATATTTTAAGAAGCTGTGAAAGTCGGTGACGCTACAAGAGGCCCAGTGTCACTGATAGTGGTCAGTATGACGTATGCACACATCCATCCTCGCTCACAATTTTTGAAGGTAAGCCTGTGGGCAGCCATGATTATTCTAGTGTCCGCTCTGGACTGTTTCCTCTTTGTAACAAATTCCTTGATTCTTGGCTCACAGGCAGCCTTCCGTGTCAAAGCTGTTTTGAAATAAAAACAGTAAAGCAGTCTGTGTGTGTTCATCTGTGTAGGTGGGTGTGGTTGATCGCTCAAGCGAGAGAAAATATTGCGCCTTGGATTATCACGGTATATACATTTGTTTTGTATGAAGGGCGTTAGCAAATGATTTGGACAGCGGCTATTGTTTCGGCAAATAACAAGCTCCAAATCTCTCGAATTACCACGGGATGGTGTAGTCTTAGTACATCATTCCACCCCCAGATGGCCGCCGTCCTGCATGACTGTTAAGAATTGCTGCATCTTTAACTCGTCCAGTGGTCGAAGTGCATGGACAAAGGAGCAAAACGGAAGGCGATTATCGTAGAAGAGTTGGACCACGTGGTTTCTGTGGAAAGAAGGCTTCAAACCGTCAGACGTTCATCGTCGGTTATCTGGTGTTTGTGGTCAGAAAGCACCTGCACACAGCACTGTGTTCATCTGGGTACGGGGCTTCAATAGTGGCAAGGAAACTGCACACGCGGCTGTCCGTGAGTGGCATCGCAACATCCCTGAAGAATGATTCTGTGGAGCCAGCCGAAGCTTCCAAAGAGATGGCAGCGATGTATAGATCTAGGAACAAGACGTGTTGCGCAAGCAAATGTTTAATATTCAGCCTGAAGGTAATATAACTGCTGCAAATGCGGTGAGTCCAAGTCATTCCCCAACACCCCTCATGTAATTTCATGTTAAGATCCGGAAGTTAAGTCTAGCATAGGACGGTAGCACTGATGCAGGTTTCTTTATTTCTTGTGTTACTTTTAAGATATATTTTGTTATAAATTTGTTTGTATATGTATTTTGTGCTATAATATAAATCAAGTGCATGCATTCTTCTTCGTTTTTCTATTTCGATACTAAATCCCGCCATCCGAATCACACTGCACCACGTCCGTGGTTTTGGGTCCGAAGTGTATTTTGTTACCTTTCCCTCCCATTGATCAGCTTTAAAATATGCACGCGGATCGGGTGCGGTCGTACAATGTAGCAGTTATCACAAATACAAATTCAGGCTTGCTGTATCATGTGGTGAAAAAGGCACTTTTGTGGCTTTATTTATTTTCACAATAAAAACTTGGGACTGGTAATTCCTTTTTGGATATCGTTCTTTTTTCCTTTTCCCTGTCTGTAAGTGATTCGTGTATCCACAACGGCAATTCATTCTATAATTACCGCTATATAAAGAGAGAAGTAAATTAAAACATTTCAAGCGTCTGTGTGTCTTTATCAGAAATACAGACCTCATCTCAACACCCATCTTTATGTGACAAATCCACCGAAGTACACTCCGTATTATAGAAAAAAATAGCATGCCTCTTATATCTATACAACTCTGTCAAGACCTGTTCGTGTTTACTTTAAACTAGAGTACGATAAACTTATGAAATGCGGTAAATATTTTGTCATTTCCCTCTGAGGTAATGTATGATACTTTTGTCTGCTTCACCTAGTTCTGCCTTAAATGCTTGTCATTTATACGCTTTTATTTATGCAATTGGCATTTGTGTTTTACTTGTGGCTGTCTTACTAATTGCTATTTATTAAGTGCATTAAATAATACATATAAATTATTATGGAGCAAAATAAAATGTAACGTTGATTTCAAGCCAAATTAAACTTATTTAGGACTGCTCTTAATGGCATTTGGCATAAAGTTATAATTCTAACAGAAGGGCTGACGCCGATCCGCCCGTCTTCTACGTGCCTCCTGAAGACTTATCCACAAATCTGAGCAGGAACATGAAGTATGTGTACGTCTCGTTCAACACCTGCAACAGAGAAAAAGAACCTGCTCACTCTGGCTTTGATTTTGGATCATGATCGTCAAAATGACACCCATATTTCTCATATAGCATTAACTGCAGCCTGAGCGCTTGTTAGGTCAGAACTTGTACATTTATATTAAGCCAGTGGTAAAGGGAGGTTGTGGTGAGCATTCTGAGAAGGGTTAGTCTAGGATAATCTTATAAAGTATTAAACACTGGAGTTTGTAATATTCATCACACTCATTTCTCGGTTCCACACTGGAACTCACCTTACCTACTTTTACAAGTTTGAAAATAATACGACGAAATTCCTATTTTATTTACAAGAAAAAGAATCGTCTTGCTAATTTGTGCATATCCAGCAGAAATTGATTTTCGTATGAGAGAAAATATATTTCTAACATTTATCATCATCATCATCATTGATAAGTTTTTGAGTCACAACATAAATAAATAATTTATTAAATTATTATTACATTATCTCCTTTATGCAGGGTATTCACACTTATATACCTGAAACAAACCATGTTTCTAAGGTATACAGTGTCGCAGCTATTCTGCGCGTACTGTTAATGGTGCATATAGCGCTGTCTTCAATATTAAACTCTTTTGTGCTTCTGCATTAGCACTTTCCGCAGTACGTGTGCTGTGCCCAATATAGCTGTTTTCTGTAATTCCCTGATATCGTGCTTTCCCGGTATGCTGCTCAAGTATTTTCTGAAGAATTTTAAAATCGTTCCAGTTGCACCTATTATTACTGGCCTCACCTTTGTTTTTACATTCCCTATGCGCTGTAATTCTATTGTAAGGTCTTTATATTTTAGAATATTCTCGGCTTCTTTCTTTATCACATTTCTGTCTCCCGGAATTGCTACATCGATTAGCATACATGTTCCTTTTTCATGATCCTGGGTTATGATGTCCGGTTTATTGTTTGGGATGGTTCTGTCGGTTTACACTTGGTGATTCCATAATATGGTTATCTTTATTATTATTATTATTATTATTTATTGCCTGGTTTGTCTTGCGACAGGTCCATAGCCTCTGCCAGAGCAAGCTGTTTGTCTTGCGAGAGGTCCATAGCCTCTGCCAGAGCAAGCTGTTTGGAGACTGCGTTCTAATGCTTCCTGTTACAAATTCCAGTATCCTCTTTCCCTTGGTCATCCAGCAGCTGCTTCCTTCTTCCTCATAGACTTTCTCATCCTCTCTCTCTTTTCTCCTACTTTTCCTTCAGTAACGTGTTTTAGAAGGCAGTTCCTACGCCAGATGTGACCAATCCAGTTAACCTACCTTCGTTTTGTTGCACGTATAATATTTCTTTCTTGTTTGGCACTATGTAATATTTCTTCATTCTTCACATAATTGGAAGAAATGATTTTCTATGCCCTTCTCCAGCATCGTATTTTAATACTCCTGAAGTATATCTGATATGTTTTCGAAAGTTATAATAATAATAATAATAATAATAATAATAGTAATTATTATTATTATTATCATCAACCTCAGTATCAGCAGCAGCAGTAGCAGCAGCAGTAGTAGTAGTAGTAGTAGTAGTAGTAGTAGTAGTAGTAGGCCTACTGGTTACTTCAATAGAAGTGCAGGTAATTAAAAGGGTACTAAAATTAGGTTTTTGATAGAAAAAAGGAATTATTACACAATCGCATTATTTTAAATTCATTCGGAGGAACTTTAAAAATAACAGAAGAGTTAAATTGAAGATATAAACTGTCGTACGTTCCAAAGAGAGCAGATACATAGTGTCACTCACTAACAGCATGGTACGACGTGAGGCGGGGATGATCTTCCCGGCCGTGAGGGTGAAGTCCTTGGATACAGTCATCACAATGGTTAAAGAGCGCTGAATCGAGGTATCCGCCCCCACCCAGTCGCTCCCCCATGCCGCTTTGCGGATCTGTCCAGACTAGAAAATACATCGTGTATCACACACTCAGACATTTTTTCGGGGATAAATAGCAACATAAATATCCGTACAGTAGCAATATCATTAGAGAAGTATATTGTGTCAAATGTCGGTAGAATATTAAAAAGAAAAGTTGTGTTTGACTGGAAAAATTGTTTAACCCTTTAAAGACGGAGCGTATGTGTTTTATATAAGAACTCAGTGCGCGCCGCGCCGTAAACACTCTCCACTTCGGTTATAAAAACCAGTCTCTTAATGTTTTATAAGGCTAAAGTTGCTGTTTGTTCTGAGATCCGTACAAAACACATAAACGCAATGTGGGCACCACGTAGAATTTTTTAATGTTAAACCTGGTGGTACGTAAAGTTACCGCTAGGCTTTGCGTAAAAGGTTAATATTCGTTAAATGTGTCAAGATGATTTAAATGAGTAAGGTTACGCATAATTTCATTTAGTATAGTGCGTGAAATTGCCGATTCCCGTCGCCAAGCAAGTTAAGGCGTAGGTCTGCGGCCGTTCACTTGCTGGGATTGTTTGTTCGAATCCCGCCGGGGGCATGGATGTCTCTGTTGTGAGTGTTGCGTGTTGTCAGGAAGAGGCCCCTGCGCTGGGCTGATCGCTTGTCCAGGGAGTCCTGCTGATTGTGGTGTATCTGAGTGTGATCGTGAAGCCTCGAAAATGAAGAGGTCTGGCCCCCTAGGCGCTGTTATGCCATGGGGCGGGGGGGGGGGGAATAGTGCGTGAAATTGGCGCCTTTCAATTGACCTTTACGTATAATTGCTGCATGCAACGTTCCATCGAAACACGTTTCACTGCCAAAGTCTGCAGTCTGCGTAAAATTCGTGTCAGCATGTAAAGTCGCTCTCTAAAAGAACCAGGCGAAAAAAAAATTAAAATGACGGGACACAGTCTATGGCAGGGTTACAATAAAGAATGTGCCGAGGAATTTCGAAGATTTACCTGTGTACAGAGGAAGGAATATGGCTTAAAGTGATGCTCTTCGAAATATTACTGCAAATGGTTGCTTCACTACTTTGGCTCGAATTGTAGACGATTTTACCAACAAATATTGCTGGAAGTAGTAGAGACAGAAGCTATACTTTTCATATACTGATTTTTCGTATGATGATTTTGATTATATTATTCAACAGGACTGAATAATTTTGAAAATGTCATGTCTTACGTAGTCTCAAAATTCAATGTGCACACTGCCTTTGTTGTGTAACTTAGCACTTATTTTTAAAAGGAAAAATTACATTGTAATACCGAAAAAAATATGAGGCTTACGTAGTTGTACAAGCTGTTAAGGGAAGGTTCAGTTTATTTAAAGTCTTAATAAATACAGTTTAATTCCAGCGCAATTACCTGTTCTGTAAGTTCGTTGCCAAACCAGCAGCAAATTAGTAATTCGGCCATCATTGAGAAAACAACAAGAAGCACCTGTATTATCTCAGTGTAGTTTCCAGCCATCTGCAAAATAAGTGCCTGTGATAATGACTGATCATCATCAGTAGTAGTAGTAGTAGTAGTAGTAGTAGTAGTAGTAGTAGTAGTAGCAGCAGCAGCAACAGCAGCAGCAGCAACAACAACAGCAGTAGATTTTTGTCTCTTAGTGTTAGTAATATACGTGCATATCGTTTGTTATGTAAGGCACACATATTATCTTTTCTCAGAAGAATTCTCTGTTACACCAGTCTCTTGCTTTCTGAGTGAAACACACATATATTTTGTTATTAAAATACAATCACCTCAGAGTTTTATTCGTATTTAGGAACTAACAGGTGTAGCAAGTGCTTCCTCCGTAGGAACAAAAATCCCGCAGAGCACATTTTGTTCGGGGGTGTACACATTTGTAGACCCACTGTACTGTTACGCTATGGCCCTGGGGTCGACTCAGCCTCTAATAGAAATGAGTACCAGGAATATTTCCTGGGGGGTAAAGGCGGCCGGTGCATAGGTCTGACGAACTTATCACCTTCATGTGCCGATTGTCTAGAAATCTGGGCACCTAAACCTCCTGGAACCCGAAGGGCCTGTCCAGGCCTGTCTCCTGGAACCCGAAGGGCCTGTCCAGGCCTGTAACGGGATCGTTTTACCTTTACTCTACTGCTGCAAGTAATGTTCAGAGTCCAGTGTTTAGCAGGAAACATAGTTTTCTCAGCTCTACACAGTGTCTTTTATACTGAATACTGCACTTACCTCTTGTGTTCCCTTAGAACAGTGTCTTAAACTACCCCCTTATGAGATCTGAGCTCTTCTGGGATTTTAGGCAGCGTTGAATGGTAATTCTGTACCGACGTTTCGGGACAACCTATCTGTCCAGTCTTCAAGGGTCAAGCGGTCCAAAAGACCTGCTTTTGTATGATGCACTTACATTTTGTGTTTCCTTAGTGCGGTACCGTAAATTACCTTCTTTCCTTCGTTCAATGTTACGATCTTGTCTTTTCTGTTTGTAATTGTCAGATGGAATGTACTCTTTCTTAAATCAGCATTTTGTTGTAAGCCATGCACTTGTGTATGTCTTGTATTATATCGAGTCTCTTCTACACCATTACAGTATTTCTCGTTTTGGGAGACACGTTTTTAGAGAGGCCGATTTTCTTTTGTTCGGTACTTGCACCAGGCCAGTATTATCAGCGTGGTACACGTTCTTGCATCTTGTTTATATTAATGCCAGCGCATTGTGTTTCATTCTGATTATAACTTTTCTTATATCCTGGTTTTTCTCGGTGCAAGTTAGCCTCTATATTGCAGTGTAGTTCGTGGATAATTTCCAGTTATGTTCTTATTTCAAGTTGTCATTCATTCATTCATTCATTCATTCATTCATTCATTCATTCATTCATTCATTCATTCATTCATTCATTCTGCTATCTGTCTTGCGACAGGTTCGTAGTCTCTTCCAAAGCCAGTTCTCCACACAGTGCGGTGTAGTGCTCCCTCTTTAAATTATTCAGTTATACCGTGATTAAGTTTTAGGATGCGCAATTCCCTCATTTCTTAATAACATAACGTGCTTCGCGAGGTTTCAGGTTCTTGTGCCGGCTTTGAAGAAAGTGTAGGCCTTGCCTTGCTTCGACCCTGCCAGTATTTTAGCAATAGATATGACGTAAAATTTCAGAAGGCTGGGGTCTTCACAGTGTGCCTTATCTGCTGGCTTCAGAATACACATTATATTAATTTGCATGTGTTCTTCGAATATTTCTAGGTTTAACGTTTATTTTGAAATCAATAAAATGTATTAGTATAAAAAACCTCTTGAAATTTGACCGTTTCCAAGTTCAAAACTGTAGTGAAAGCATGCTGATATTACAGAGAATACAAGGGAAGCAGTTCTGTTTGGCATGGACTGCAATACAGGGGCTTATGAACGTATAAACCACAGACAGTTTTTTTAATGGTGAAGGGCCCCGCAGCAGACGCTGCGGACGCACTGCAGCCATGAGGCTTTTTGTGCAACCCTATGATGAAGATGAAGATGACGATTATTTTTTGTCCTTTTCCTAGTAATGGGGCACCGGTGGAAGGAAATTGACAGGGGAAAACCGAAGAACTAGAGGAAAAACCTGTGCCAGTGCCACTTTGTCCACCACAAAGCCCACATGGACTGACCCGGGATCGAGCCCGGGCCTCCGCGGTGGGAGACCTCAGACAGTTGTCAGTGATGTTGTACCTTGTAAGATGTGTCAGTTGTCTATCTGTTTATATATTTCAGGCCTTCGAGGTTTTCACAGCTGTGTTGTTACGTATTCAGCCGTATGGTGCTTTATAACTTCGTGACTACTAAAGGTTTCGCTGAATTTCTGAGGAACGTCTTGCCTTCTTCTTCACCTTCGTGCAGCCCAAGAGGTATGGAGATGATTTCTTTGACGGCTTGACCGTGAAGATGAAAGTGCAACGTTCCTTTGACACGTCCGTTAAAGACTTACACATCGACACGGCGTAATATTTCAGAAAAATTGAATTTACATATCTAGTTATTTTGTTAGCTAGGTGGTGTGTTACCTAGTGAATTAACTATTACAGAAAGGCCAGAGATGCCTTTAGAGCTTCATATGCGAGACGACAATAAATTTACGTTACGATGTATCCCGCAAACATCGCCCACTTACCTGCGCAACGAAAAAAATCATCTGCCAGAGAGGAATGGTGTTCAATAATAGCGTAGTGCGCATGCGCGTAGTTATCGCCTGCTCGTGGCGTACACATAATACATCTTTATTTCGCTGATATTTCGCTGATAACTTTAAATGTACAAATGCATTTAATATCGTAGTACACACCGTTATCATTGTGTAGGCAGCGAAACACAAACCGGCGGCCACGGATAAGAAGGGTCCGAGTAATACGATATGAAATGTGTCCTCCATTATGACCATAAACCTGGAAAAAAAATGTGTTCTCTATTAGATCCATGAACATGTACTGAACAAGTAACCAATGCACATTAAGTGGCCCATCCTGCTTCTTCCTGAGTGAGAAAAACATGTTCAATAAGCACAAAAATAAACATCGATAATTAATCAAGAAGAAATTTGTTGCATGTCTGATCCGAATCATAATGAATGTATCGGATAATTCTGAAGAATTTATAGACATTTGGTAGCTCTGAAATATTCAGATAACCGTAGAACATTCGGGAAATTTTGAAACATTAGGAAGTATATGAAACCTTCAAATGACTCTGAAACATTTAGGAAAATCTTAAGCATTTAAGTAACTCTGAAACATTCAAATGACTCTGAAATTATCAGGCAATTCTGAAACATTCACAAACTTCTGAAACCTTCAAACGACTGAGAAACATTCAGGAACATCTAAAACTTCCAAGGACTCTGAGCCATTCAGCCAAATCTAATTCCTTCCCATCGACGTACAAACAGGACTTCAGAACGAACGAATGATTTGGTATAAAATTTAAGTTATAATCGCTGGGTGTAGCACAACTCTGAGATGGTGAAAGAAAAACCAGGGTTTCGAAGAACCTTGCTTCATCTTTATTCAGAGTTGCTCTGTAATAAAAGGTTTATTCAATAATAGTAATTTATTACGAAATCTGCCACAAAAGTAAATTGGATTAATCAGAAATGCACATTTTCAGATCGTGAGGTCTTGAATTTTTATCAGTCAAAAACACGCAAGACCTAATTATGCAATCCCGTTACTAATGTGTAAGACTACCGTGATCATCATAATCACCAGCACAGTTATCGAGAATAAAATATCTCTTCGTTTTCAGTGTAAAGGCAGTTACGTGAAGAAGGCAATAAAATGTACGTCAGAAACAAACCCATATATCAAGTATACCCTAGACAAGAGGCAATATACTGCATAGTCTTGGAAAATTCCAAAAGAGGGTCAAGAATTTCTAGAATGCATGTTTCAGAAATATTAGAATAAGTATTTTTATCTCCTGGTACTGAGACAGTAGATTAACCTTTTAAAGCCTAGCGGTAATTTACGTACCACCAGGTTTAACATTAAAAAATTCTACGTGGTGCCCACATTGCGTTTATGTGTTTTGTACGGATCTCAGAACAAACAGCAACTTTTGCCTTATAAAACATTAAGAGATTGGTTTTTATAACCGAGGCGGACAGTGTTTACTGCGCGGTACGCACTGAGTCCGTATACAAAACAAATACGCTTTGTCTTTAAAGGGTTAATTTTTCTTTTTATGACACTCTTAATAGAACTGCTTTGTGTTAATTGCTTCGTCACCTTAGCACTTTCTGATGATGTTTGACGCACTCAGCCAGACGGGACTTCATTGCCAACGGTGAATCCTCCTCTCCTTGCCTCACGTTCAGCAGGTCAGTTTGGATCTTCTCCAGCTGGGTGCAGCACACAGCCACCAGTGCGGAAAACAAGCTGAGAGTCCCAACCAGCATAAGAATGCACACCCAACTAGCAGCAGCCTGCACAGTAAATTCTTAAAGTCGAAATACTTGTCTGATTTCCTATACGTTCTGAAATACTGTATATTCCGAAGGAAATATTTACTTTAACATATTGTAGAATACGTATATATACACACAAAATATATATTTATGTATAAAGAAGGAAGGTTAACTGTACGGGTCACATCTTGCGTAAGAAATGCATTCTAAAACGCGTTATTGAAGGAAAGATAGAAGTAAGGATAGAAGTGACGGGAAGAGGAGGAAGAAAAAGTAAGCAGCTACTGAATGGCCTTAAGAAAAAACGAGGATGCTGGAAATTGAAAGAGGAAGAACTAGATCGTACTGTGCAGAGAACTCGCTTTGGAGGAGGCTGTGGATCTGTCTTCAGACAGACTACGTAATGAATGATGAATAAATAAATAAATAAATAAATAAATACATACATACATACTACATACGTACATACATACGTACATACATACCTACATACATACACACATACATAGATACATACATACATACATACATACATACATACATACATCCACACATACACACATACATACATACATACATACATACATACATACATACATACATACATACATACATACATACATACATATATATATTCCGAGGCGCCATGTGCCACCATCTTCTGGTTGAAAGAAAGAAGGCCTGCATAAAGTTCGGCAGACAAATATTAGTGCCTTACCCTACCAGTTCATTTAACCTGAAGTCTGACACATAGAAAAGCCCCGCAAATTTTTTTCTGTAAATTAACAGCGGCCAATTATCTGGCAATCCCTGCCCCCCTATGGCCAAGTCACTAAAACCATAATACGTTCAGGCTTAACAGGATTCTGACGGTGTTGCATTGCAAAAGACGTGACTGCTATTGTGGACGTTGTCCATAATTTCTGCCTAAGAGACCCACGACTTTTCGGAGAAAGGATCTGTTTCCATCAGGCGGAAATGGGAGATGGAAGCCTTCAGTGGTTCGCCCATCAGAAAGAGACGTACTGTGTCTCTGTATATTCGAGGCTGCCCAAACTAGCAGCCATGTTAATTATCACAGAGCTTTAACTAACCATGAAACAGTGCTGCTTGAGAAGCTGGCAGTCATTCAACTTGTCAAGAAATTCTCCGCATTTTATAAAATACGGTGTTACATTGCTATTTTCGCAAAAGCGCGATTTTAAACCTATGTTGTTCTCAAATTTAATGTGTTCCATGTCCGTGCACTATATTATACAAAAAAACTTTAAACACCAACGAATGCACAACGAGTTTTTTCTGTGAATTATAACACACTCCTACATGTTTCGACCCTGCTGGGTCATCTTCAGGGAGAAACTTTCCGTTGTCCTTAAACTAGGTTGCACTATACAGTTAAGCGAGAATGTGCTGTTGACTGTGCACTGCGCCGTTTATGGAAGCGTGAACTCTTTGTAGTCTCGGCTGAAGATGACCCAGCAGGGTCAAAACATGTAGGAGTGTGTTATAATTGACGGAAAAAACCTCTTTGTGCATTCGTTGGTGTTTAAAGTTTTTTTTCTATGTTGTTCTATTTAAATACAGTCGTAACCTTCACACCCTCTTTCTCATAAGGTTCTACTGAATATTATCCTGCCATTTTAGGTCTTATTTTCCAATCATACCTTTCAGATTTTCCAATCAAAATTTTATACGCGTTTCTTGTTCCTTCGATTCACTGTCTTCGTTGCATATTTTGATAACTTAATGAGACTAGTTAATGAAGCTGAACACAGTTGATTCTCGACATACTCTCTCTCGTTATACCGCAGGTATGATCGCGTTCTTCAAGAGACGTGTTTTTACTTCACTTGCAAAGCCGGTGTTAAACCAGTCTCCCTACATTTTCCGCATAACTCGGCTCTACCCTACTACAGAGCAATAGGAACCATGTTCACAACACTGTACACAGTTTACGCATATCCTTAAGTAAGGCTTTAAAGGCTTAGATTAACTTGAATTATATTTAAAGGTTCAACTCGTATCGAGCAGTAAACACACTGCTTCTAGGTTATCAAAAATCAGTTCATCCCGAGTAAGTAAATGAACGCTGTGTTTTCTGAAATCCATACAAAACGCAAATGCGCTGTGTGGGAATCACGTAGAGCTTTTTAGTGTTAAACTGTGCGGTGCATAAAGGAGGCGCTGGATTTCAAAGTATTAACCCTTTAAAGCCTGAGGTAACTTTACGTACAACCAGGTTTAAAATTACAAAATTCCACATGCTGCTCACATTACTTTGTATGTTTTGTGTGGATCTCAGAACAAACAGCGATTATTTCCCTATACAGCATTAACTGACTGGTTTTTATAACCAAGACGGAGTGTTTACTGCGCGGTACGAACTGGGTCTTTAAAACAGTTTACGTTTCGTCTCTAAAGGGTAAATATTGTGAAGAACCCACCTTACTTATTTACATGAGATCTTTAATCATGCATCTTTTTCTCAAAACTTCATCTTGTATTCCTGCAAGATGACACTTTCTTCAAGAAGTCACTCGTACACATAGGCAACCATCGCTAAAGAGACTCCATAGAAATTAGTTACGAAAGTATGTCAAACAATAGCTTAATCTACCTGTAGGATAAGTATGAGGATATAAGCCACCTTGCTTTCGCCGTCAAAGGGAATCCAAGTGTTGAAAAAGAGAGTGTTTTTACTCTTCGTTACTATACGAAGTATCACGTACGAAGTGTGGCTAGCTGCAATAGTTATATAAGTCCGAAGAGCTAATCTTTGCACTCTTGAAATCAAAGCAGCATTTGTCCTGCGGTCAGAGCTAGGCGTGTCGGACCAGCTGAAGGTTCTTGCAATGGTTAGCAACTCACGCACACCTTGCATCTTGTACCTACGGCACACACCGATAATAATAGACAAATTCTTAAATGTAAAGTTTGTCTTAATATTAGACATCTATTTCCTCTCAAAAATGCAATTAATTTTGGGAACAATTACATTCAGAGGCTTTTGTAAGATTAAAAACCCAATGACCCTTTGGTCTAAAAGCTTGTTAAGGTACCCATAAATATTCAAACTAAATATCTACATGGTGCGTGGTGGTACACATAAATGAAAATTATGTAAATTTTACATGTGATTTTGCTTATATATTCTTGTTAATTCCTATCTTTTCTATACACAATGTAATTTATGAGTACATGTCAAGTTAAGACTATTGATCCAATTCGGACAATATATTTAGTGATGGCAGTGTGTTTACGAGATCTCTATCACACAGCCTCTTCATTCGTGTTCATACGAAGCCCAGCACACTCGTGAATCATCCTGTATATGGCTGTTTTATTTTCGTTTGCAGGAGTGAGGGCGGTCATTATAAATAATTAATTTCAAATTATTGAAAGAAAGAGAAACATTTTAGAAATTTTATTCCGTTCCTTCATAGTGATGCTTAAAGTTTCTGTACATTTGGGCTATTCTTTTGCACGAATAACAAATACAATGACAATGCGAACGCCATATCTTGGTCTCTGGGTGCCTTCTAATGCGCATATTTCGGTTCCAACGTCGTTTAGCGAAGCTGTATATATCTTAGGTTTGTGTCTGTCGTCTAAGCTCTGTCTTCCATAAATAATAAATTTAATAGTTAAAAAAACTTAGCTTTACATAGAAAAATGGCATAAAGTTTGCCTTCTTGTCCGCAGTGGGTATATTTTTAGCGTTGTCAAATGCAGACTGTTGTTTCTGCGTTCAAGAAAATTCAGAAATATTTTAGGCGCGTGGAAAATGGCGAAAAGCGACTGTTAGTTTCGTCGTGTCTCTCTGTCTATCTGTCTTTCCAACCGTCCGTCCGTCCGTCCGCATGGAACACCTCGGCTCCCACTAGTCGCATTTTAAAAAAACTTGATATTTCAATATTTGTCGCAAATCTGTCGATAAAATTCAAGTTTTTTTTGAAACCTGACAAGAATAACGGATGTTTTACGTGAAGAACTGTGTGCGTTTATGAAATCTCGCTGAATTATACTTAGAATGAGAAGCGTTTCAGATAAAAGTTGTAGAGAAAATCAAAACACACATTTTATATTCAATAAACTTTTTTCCGAAAGTCGCCCCATTTATGAGATAATGTGTAAAAATATGGTAGACCCAGACAAGCCACAGATGGCAATATAATACGGTGGATGCACTTTGCATGCTAGATAACCAAGACTACAGACGCGCACTCAGAATGTGTAATACTTATTGCTTTTCCACGGCAACTGTGGTTGCGCGAACGCGCTGCCATATTACATTATACGTGCATTGTCCGTGGTTTTGTTAATGAACTCCGTATCGCGTACAATGCAGTACACAGGCTTGGTAATTATAACTAAGGTACCTGATGGAGAAATGCATCCAAAGGTTGGAGAAGATGGATATGAGAGGCCGTGCAACCTCCATGACGTATGATATGTCATCCAGGTTGTACCATGCACCCATGACCATCAGCGGCGGAGTGAGATAAGTACTAATCAGAAGAAGCACACGGCATATGTTGTAAAGGCGCGACCGTTTTGGAGTCAGTGGCGTGGCCCCCAACATAAACAACAGATGCAGTATTCGGAATCGCTCATCCGTGGTGTCCTTTCCATTTTCCGTGTCGCTGCCTGTCATGGCGCACGTAACAGAAGCGGCATGCCTTGTCGATTCACGTGAAGCTAGGAATGAAATGCGACATGGCTGGTTCCAACCTGACTCATTCCTCTTCATTAATTCATATTAGTTTGAATTATTTCAAAGAAAAGTCCGTACTTTTTGCTGGAAGTTATTGAAAGTCACTTTATAAGAAAGAATTTCAAAGAACTTCGGTACCAATCTGTGGTTTTGTACTGAATTGTATATGTTGCTTGTAAAAATGTGTGTTTATATGAGTAATGATATTTAGCCATCTTGAATTGTAACAGACACATGCCTTCGTAAGATAGCGGAGAATGCTTGCCAATTCTGCTTCGTATTTTGACGGCTGTGATTTCGATTCTGGTCCGAAGGACCGGCGACTCTGTCTTGGTTTTGTGGCTTTCACGAATTTTTTCAAGAATATCGTATTTAAATAAGCAAAGATGAAAAATAATAAATATTGCTTTAAAAGTAATAACAAATGTAAAATTTGTGTGAGGATAATGAAAATTAAATCAGACCAAATTGGCTCCCCGACTAACTAACTAACTCCATGCAGCAGAGGCCTTCTTGAGAAGCTAACAGTTTCTCAGCTAGTCAAGAAATGCCCCGCATTTTATGGAACCCGGAGGTTCATTACCGCATTCACAAGAGCCCGTCACCTGTCCCTATCCTGAGCCAGCTCTATCCAGTCCATGCTCCCATCCCACTTCTTGAAGATCCATTTTAATATTATCCTCCCATCTACGCCCGGCTCTCCCAAGTGGTCAGCTTCCCTCAGGTCTCCCCACCAAAATCCTGTATGCACCTCTCTTTTCCCCCATACGTGCTATATGCTGCGCCCATCTCACTCTGCTCGATTTTATTACCCGAACAATATTTGGTGATGAGTACAGGTCATTAAGTTCCTCGTTATGTAGTCTTCTCCACTCCCGTGTTGCCTCGTCCCTCTTAGGCCCAAATATCCTCCTCAGCACCCTATTCTCGAACACCCTCAGTCTTTTTTCCACCCTCAGTCTTTTTTCCTCCCTCAGTGTGAGAGACCAAATTTCACACCCATACAAAACAATAGGTAAAACTACAGTTCTGTATACCCTAATCTTTGTGTTTTTGGATAGCAACCTGGAAGACAAAAGATTCTGCTGCGAATGAATTGTTGCCGACAGACTGTCGAATAAAATGCATGAGGTAGGGACACCAGACAGTTCAATGGTGACCCACACATACGTTGCGGCTTGTTCTCTTAATAATAAGAGAATTGGAAATCAGTTTTCAGATATTAAATCTTGGCATAATGATATTTCGATTACACCGAATACAAGATTCCTATCCGCATGACCCAGTGGATACACTCATAGACTGCATGTTGCTGTCATCTGCAATTAAGGCTGGTTGTTTTAGGTTCTTACGCGGTGCAATTTTAAGGGTTGACATCGAAGTGTACTGCCTACAATTTGACTCAGAAGTGATTAAATTCGGCTTTGTCTTGTCCCAGTTCCTTCAACCCTGAAGACAGAAGCAGCATGTTTCTTTGAAACCAGTCTGCAGTATTACAAAGAAACAAAACCCAGACGACTGTGATTTGAATGATTCAAGTGTTTTTATTTTCCTTTATTTATAGAAACTTTACACGTTTTAACGTTAAGTGGGTTTAGCTTCAGCAGTTTATCATGTTACATAATGTGGGGATGCTTTGGTGGGAAAAGCAGCACACTTTATTGACAACAGAACTACATTAAGCATGTCAAGCACTTGTTGTAAGCGCAACGTAAATATAAATATCCCGCCTTATTTCTGATGGTAAAATCTATAAAAGGGATATTACCGCCCTTATTTACAAAACATGAAGACATTAACGAAGCCTGTAGATATCCAACCGAATTAAATATAATGGTCCTGTTGTACAAATATGTGAATATTTTCACAGAAAATTTACTTTTGCGAAAAGTTAATAATTCTGATTTCGGGCTTCCGCCGCCATGTAGATGAGATCTGCGTTCTTCTGGGACATTACGCAGCGTTGAGTGGTAGTTCTGTACCGACGTTTCGGGACAATCTATTGATCCCATCTTCATGGGACCGATAGGTTGTCCCATATATAGAATGAATTCCAAGTTGCTTGAAGTTTGACCTTCAGGAAAGCAACTAAGTATTGCCTACGTCGGGGAGTGTCTGTTCGTGTTAACATCACATAATTACGGTATGTTAAGGGTTATGCGCACATCCGTGTCTTTAGCTTGCAGTTTTGCGAAGCCTTTGCTTGCCTGCTGTCTGTGCATTTCTATGTTGTCATTACATACAATGATGTGAAGCATTAAGTATCTTTAACATGCGAACCTCTGCATAATAGTCCGCAAACTTTTCTTTCTTTCACGTACAAATTGCTGTCAGAATTTAAATTTATTCTTGTTCCGTGCAGTGAGATAAGTAGCTATATACATACTAACAATTGTGCTGTAAATACATAAAATGATACATTTGTTAGCCATTTTACTATTCTATATTTTAGCTATATTATTGCACATCTGTATTATAACTAGACATTAATATTTTTTCTCGGTTGAATGCCTCTCTGAAGATGACCGTGAAACGCCGACATTTGTAGGAGTTTCACCACACGTTAAACATTATTGTATCTAATCATAGTGCTGTTGTTGGCATATATACGGTTCTGTCAATGTACATATATATGATAAAATACCTTAAATTTATCACTGTATGTGATTCATGTGGTAACAGCATTATAAATCAATTTAAAAGAAACATTTTTGATATGTTTATACGGATAGTAAAGTACCGTCCCGCTGAGAAATAAAGGTGATTTAAGGTTCTGTAATAAGCCTTGGGAACTGGAGTGTCTTATTTATTTAAGTAATGAAAATTTATGTTATGTTATGTTATTTTATGTTATTTAGTGGACTTTTTCACAAAGTTCAGGAGTACCATCAAGTACGTGTAGGTCTCGTTCAGCACCTGAAACATACAGCATTGCATTGATCAGTAATCAGTATTTTTATGTATAGAGTCATGAAAAATATACAGGCCATACGCCAACAAGGCAATTATTCCGATTTGCATTCGGTGTGATTTTATCATTTATGTGCAGTAATGTCTGCTTATTAGACAAGGTTTTCATAACTGCGTGAGGAGAATAGTTAAAGAATATTGACGGTAACACAAGAGACCTTTTGAAAATTTAAGCCTAGATGAGACGATAATATTTAAATGAATCTTAAATAAATGTTATGGGAGGCTGACGACTGGGTTCATGTGGCTAAGGATAGGGACCAGTGGTGGGATAATGTCAACACGGTAATGAAATTCCGGGTTGATAAAATGTAAAACGTTTCTTGACTAGCTGAGGCCATATTAGCTTCTGAAAACTTATCTGCATCATGGAATTAGCAGTTTAGTGGAAATTAAAAACTTTTTATTTTATTTGCTTTTAAAATTTTTAAATAGACAGGCTGATCCACACAAACATTGAGCACCCACCTCATTTTCACAAGACACTACCTAAATTTACGTTTAATGTGTTCCAGTCCGTGCACTATATTATACAAGAACACTAATCACCAACAAATGCACAAAGAGAGTTTTATCATCAATCGTAACACACTACTACTCTAGAGAGTAACTCTAGAGAGTTCACGCCTACAAAAACAACGCAGTACACAGTCAACAGCACATTCTCACTCAACTGTAAAGTGCAAACTTAGTGTAACGATAACAAAAAGTTCTCCCTGAAGATGACCCAGCAGGGTCGAAACATGTAGGAGTGTGTTACGATTGATGATAAAACTCTCTTTGTGCATTTGTTGGTGATTAGTGTTTTTGTAAATTGACGTTACTCATTTCGTGCATCTTCATTAATTTTTTCTTTTATAAGGCCAAAAAATGTACCTGTGATGTGCACACCAGTACAGTGTTTTGTTATTGTTGCAGGTTTCGGCGGAATTCCGCCATTCTCGTGGAGTCTAGACACCAGTATTCAAGAGTGAATAAAATGTAAAGGATTTAGAATTTAGCTGCGGAAATTCTACATATAATGGGCTTTGTTCTTATAATAGATTACATTTTAGTGAGTTTTGAATATTGGTGTGTAGACTCCCTGACGATGTTGAAGTTCCACCAAAACATGTAGCAGTAACAAAAGACCGTCCTGTTGTGTATATCAGACGTACATTTGTTGACCTTATAAATGAACAAATATCTACATTTTTATACTCGTTTTCCTTTACCCGGTAAGTCAGGATAGTAGCATCCATTGTAATTTCGCTTAAAGCGGAATGTTAAGGGTATCTGAAATTAAAAGTGGCCAAAACGTTCACGGCAGTGAGAATCCGTACCGCCATCACAGTGCTTTGATACACGGGGATCATCTTGCCGGCAGTGAGCTTGAATTCCTTGGAAACGCAAATCATGAATATGATGTATTTCTGGAAGGAGATTGGCGCCCCAACCCAGTCGCTCTCCCATGCTGCATCCCGCACTCTGCCAGACTGAAACAAACGGAAAAAGAACTGTAACCAATACAAAGTATTAGAAGTACATGACATTAGATTTACCGTAAGGCTTTAATAAGCCAAAATACCGTCTCCCGTGACAAAATCTTACTCTTGGTTTTCCAATTTTACTTCGTATCAGAATCTTTCAATTGTGCCCGTTTTACAGAGTGCCTCTAGCATTAAAATATAATGAAAATTTTATTGCCATCTGCGTTTCTGTACTCTCACTAAATACCACTCAGGAGACGAAATGAACAAGAATGAGATGGACAGTGCCTGTGGCATGTATGGTGGGGCAGAGAGGTGCATGCAGGGTTTGGTGGGGAAACATGAGGGAAGAGACCACTTGGAAGACCTAGGCATAAATGGGAGAATAATATTAAAATGGATCTTCAAAAATATATGGGAGGACGTGGACTGAGTTTATCTGGCTCAGAATAGGGACAAGTGGCAGGCTGTTTTGTGAGCGGTGATGAACTTTCGGGTTCCACAAAATGCCCGAAGTTCCTGACTAGCTAGGGAAACATTAAACTCTCAAGAAAGCATTGCTGTGTGGAATTATTTAGTTAAGACTAGTTAGTCAGTCAGTCAATCAGTCAGTCACTTATTTAGTCAGTCAGTTATTACCGTCTAAATCGTCCACATATTTACTAAATTTTACCAAACATATGTTTCGAATATGAACTCCGGTCATCTTCATGGGTGCCCTCGGCATTTGATTTTTCAAACTTATAAATGACTAATAAATAACTTATGCATTAAACAGACAATTGTCAACACTTTTTATAAAATTAAACACGTGTATGTGCTTCATACGGTAATAACTTTTTTTTCAATTTTTATTCTTTTATCAGTATTGTTTACCTGTTTTGTGAGCTCGGTACCAAACCAACACACTGCCTGTATCTGAAACATCATGGCGGCAGATATAAGGAAGATCTGTATAATCTCCACAAACTTTCCGCCCAGCTGCAAATGGAAGTTCAAATTTTTCAGCACTTGGAATTAGAATATTAAGGATTTTAAAAGTCATATTTTTTTTCCTTTGCTGCATTAAGTAAGCAAGTAGTGTTATATTATGTAGAAATCACAATATTTTTTACATTTCCCCTCCTAACACGTGCAAACTGAACTGAATCAACGTAAATTATCACGTGTACAACTGTTATCATATATGTGCTCGTAAATACTATGTAGATAAATTGTTAAGCTTTTCGAAGAGCACTCTAAATTTTGAGCACACACCTTGCTCCACTCTGTGGACTTCATACTTGTAGTCCAGTTACGAAGTGTGGGTGTCAGAAAAAGGCAGCAAGATTTCACTAAATTTTACGTATTTAGGTTCTGATATACAGCAGATATAAGGCACTCGCTGCTGGTGTGGTTTGTTTTGAAAGTAGAAAGGTTCGTTAATAATAATAATAATAATAATAATAACAGTAATAGAAATAGAAATACAGCGCATGTGGAATGTAAAAACAAATATGACGCCAGTAATAATAGGAACAACTGGAACCATTTCAAAATCCTTCAGAAAATACTTGAGCAGCATAACAGGAAAGCACGATATCAAGGAACTACAGAAAACAGCTATATTGGGCACAGCACACACACTGCGGAAAGTGCTAATGTATAAGCACAGAAGAGTTTAACAGTGAAGACAGCGGTATATGCACCATTAACAGTACGCGCAGAATAGCTGCGACACTGTATACCCTAGAAACATGGTTTGTTTCAGGTATATAAGTGTGAGTACCCTGAATAAAGATGATGATGATGATGATGATGATGATGATAACAAGGGCTCAAGGGATATGGGAGAGGTAGCACCTTTGTGTGGAGTTGACTCTGCACTGGTCCTCACCAACCCAGGTGTGCAATAGTGCAACTTGAGGCAAAAGCCATTCACTTCTCTGCACAGAAGACCGTCCGTGCGTAGTGAATAACTGCATCCGACCAGAAGTGGGCCTGTTTAAACAGAACACGGCGGATCTAGAGGAGTAAACCTCGAAAAAAAATCCATTGATTCTAAGGTGTGAACAACCGTGCTGAGGTACTCCAGAAGCATCTGAGGTGGAAAATCAGAAACCATAAACGGTGAACTATGGGCACTTGGCAAACTCAGTGTCACAAAGCCTTATTGTGGCAAGTGGGGCTCTGCTACAATTGATCCTACAAACCCTAGCTACTTGTGGGACAATGATGAAGAAAAAGAACAGACAACAAAATCCAAAAAATGCAGATGAGCAGGAGCTATTCTTGGAGACCAGGAATGGAAACATCAGGAGCAGCGGGAAACCGTGAACCCCTAAGGCTGAGGAAGGTTACTGCAATGAGGCGACTCAAGGCATACCAGTCACTCACAGTCAAAGACACCAAGCCCAAAATATGACCAAACGTACAGAGGTAAAACAAAGAATGGCTTGGACAAAAGACGAAACTAGAGAAGTTATATGGTGCTGTATGTATTTAATATTGCAGACAGCGCTATATACACCATTAACAGTACGAGCAGTATGGCTGCGACACTGTGTACCCTAGAAACATGGTTTGTTTCGGGTATATAAGTGTGAATACCCTGCATAAAGGGGATGATGATGATGATGATAATGTTGTGTTTATAATAAATTCCAATACAAAGTTTACAGGATAAATTTCTCTAATGCTGCACTTATGACACGGAATATTTCAGTTGGGTTTTATATACATATACAATTTTTCGTTTTCTGAACTCGGGTTCCATTTATCACCAATCAAGCCCGCAAGGTATTTATATTCAGTATTACAACAGTAAGGGATAATATGAAAAATATCATTAGGCACTTTTAAAAAACTGGCGGAAGCCGATTAATGACTTCATCATATCTTTCTGTTTGATTGTATGTTTATATGCATAGAACGACTGGATGAATATTAGCGAAGTTTTATATTTGTGACTTCCGAAATAATTGTTGACATATTTCGATTTTCTGAAAAATCGGACAAAAATAACAGACCCCTTACATGGCGGTCTACCTATGTTTTAATATGCGACGATTGTTAGTTTTCATACTTGAGACGGACTGTGTTCTCTGCGAGGTACGAACTGAGACCGAAGACACATTTAAAAAGGACTCAGGTTGTCTTTTTCAGTCAGGCGCTGAGGCCACAGAAACCCTTGAGCATCGAGGATCGATCACCGATACTCTAGCATGAAGGACTGTAAACGTCGAGATATCGATAATTGAGAGGTATCAGACGTAAACCTTCCCACTTAAAATGTCTCAAGGATGCTCGATTGTACATCTGTTATGAAGAGACCGATAAATCTTAGTGTGTGTTAAAATAGTCGGTGTTTTTCTGAAGAACCTTCACAAATTTAAATTGTAGTTTTATGTAATAATGAGGTCTGTGTTTGAATATAGAGGTGCATATAGACGTGTTTTTCATTAACCCTTTAAAGACGAAACGTAATATGTTTTATATAAGGACTCAGTGCGTACCGCGCTGTAAACACTCTCCACTTCGGTTATAAAAACCATTCTCTTAATGTTTTATAAGGCAAAAGTTGCAGTTTGTTCCGAGATATGTACAGAATACATAAACGCGATTTGAGCACTATGGAGAATTATTGAATGTTAAACCTGGTGGTACGTAAAGTTACCGCTAGGCTTTAAAAGGTTAATAGAGTGTTAAGGCATGGCAACTATTCTGTTGAACCCACACGGCTAATTCCAAGTAGGCTATGTCATCGTGTGCCTTTATACTACCCTCAAAATGTTACTGATGGCGACTCACTGTTATTGCTGTGTAGGCGGTAAAACACAGGGCTGCCACCACCGACACGAAAGGACCGAAGAGCACAGGGCTGAACGTTTTCTCTAGTTCCTTCATGTACCTATTGAAAACAGAGTACCCATATCCGCATCTGAAGTAATAAACTGCTGGAGTCGTTAAATGATTAGCCTTATCACCATATTTAAGAAGGGGGCAATATTTCGCTATAAGTTAAGTGACATTCAAAATTCACAAAGTGCCATTAGTGCTACTTGAATTACAGTCGAATCCGGCTAAAACGACATCGGTTTATGAGACTGCTCGCCTATAGCGTCAGATATTCTGTGGTACCAGTTAAGTCCTTAACCGTTAACCATAACATTATTCTCCTCCATTATAACAACAGTCGTTTATAACGACAAAAAATATTCAGTCCCTTTTATGACGTTAAAACCGAGTTCGACTGCATTATCTAATAATATTTGGCGGGAAAGTTGCGAAAATGCAATAAAGAAACTGTAGCAAAACATATAATACAAGTTCCTCTTTAACAGTCAGCAACAATATTCAACCTCAGTACTCTAAAATTTACTGTCAAAAATACCTGGGTAGGGATGTCAAGTGGAATTTTGTTTGGCTTCGTGATTGATGGTCAAAAGATGCTGGACTGCTTGAACCTGAAGAGGGGGGCACTATAAAGCTTCGAAACATTGATAATTATTCACCAGTCAAAACGGCGTAACATCCCAGAAGAATTTAATCTTTATGAGTACCGCTGTTAGACACCCAAATCTCTCGAGTTCTCTGTCAGTGTATAAATAAATATGCGTTCGCTTATGTATTCCCTGACGTACGGTTCTATTGTTGAACAACAGACACTGCTCATCGTCTGATAGAACGCCTGTAGTGTTGTATTTCGTTACATTACACCCGACATGTTTCGAATCTTTCGATGATGATGAACCAAAAGTTTCGAAATTTTTCGGCTTTATGTGGAAAACACTGCTAAACCTCTAGACAGGCTGTGGGGCCCTCCAAACGGCTACCGCGGGCCTTCCGCCGGGGGGGGGGGGGGTTAAAGCGACTGAGGCGTGATGTTAATCACGTACCCCGTATAACGCCAATGTTAAGAATGGGTGGAGCTATACTTCTGCTCCCCGCATATGCCTTCACAGCGTGGACAAGGAAAACTTTACACTTTTATACCGCAGAAAGTGCATATTAATGAAGTTGCTTTATTGTCATTTACTGGCATGCATAAAAATGCGCTGCGTGTAAACTGTCGCACGATGACCGGCAAAATGATTTTTACTACTTGGCTTGAAATTTTGGGGACAGAAAGCTGGCGTGACCTATTTTGTTCTTAAATCTAAACGCTTAGGGAGGTGTTAGGAAAATCACGTAAAATCTTTAATGTGTTCCATGTCCGTGCACTATATTATACAAAAAACTTTAAACACCAACAAATGCATAAAGAGTTTTATTTTCGTCAGTTATAACACACTCCTACATGTTTCGACCCTGCTGGGTCATCTTCAGGGAGAAACTTTCCGTTGTCGTTACACTAGGTTGCACTATACAGTTAAGCGAGAATGTGCTATTGGCTGTGCACAGTCAACAGCACATTCTCGCTCAAGTGTATAGTGCAACCTAGTGTAACGACAAAGGAACGTTTCTCCCTGAAGATGACCCAGCAGGGTCGAAACATGTAGA
>BLKM01001059.1:815045-864472 GCA_013340265.1 Coptotermes formosanus
CAACTATAAAGTGCAACCTTAGTGTAACGATAACAAATCGTTCTCCCTGAAGATGACCCAGCAGGGTCGAAACATGTAGAAGTCTGTTATAATCGACGAAAAAAAACTCTTTGTGCATTTGTTGGTGTTTAAAGTTTTTTTTTACATAAAATCTTATTCATCATTTATTGTCGATAAGCCGAAATCCTGCCCGGGAACCATCCTAATAAGAAACAAAGCACTATATCAACGGCCAGTTGGTATCAGAACGCACTTGAGCACTTGCTGATGGTGTTCCACACATCTGACCAGCATGGTGTACATCTGATCGTGTCCTTGCTGCCTGAATTCCCCCATTGCTGCCTGCACTTTCTGCAGCTGGGTGCAGCCCACAGACACCAGCAGCACATACAGCCCCATCACTGCAAACAGTATCGTACCTTGCATCACACTGCCCAGAGCCTGTAACAAAAAAACAGGCACCTCATTTTAAACTCTTTGATCCTGTATATTTACTTTATGTATCAACAGGTTTCACATTTCAATTTCTACGTTCTGCCCACACAGTGTGTTTCTTATTTTTATCGTTCTCAGAAATTATTTCCTTATACAACACTAAGAGGGGGTAGGCGATGGCGCGGTTGGTTGAGGGGCCAGGGCCAATGGAATTTTTCGTTCACATAATCCTTCCTGATGTATTGTGGAATTAAGATCGAATCAGCCTCTAACAGAAATAAGTACCAGGAGTAAAGGCGGCCGGCGCGTAAGGCTGACAACCTTACCACCTTGAACTGTCGATTATTTACAAATTCTGGGCGCCACAACCTCTTGGAGCCCTAAGGTCCGGTCCAGCCCTGTGCACGGATGGCTTTACCTTTTACAACACTAACAGATTGGATTTTAATGGACACGGAAAGGGTTTACTGCGCAGTACGAACCTGAACTGGATTTTTCGTATAATTTTTCTTAATTTTTGTCTTCAATGGACAAATCCAGAATCTAGCACGCTGTTATGAAATACCAGCCAGCAGGAAAAGAAATCCCGGACGCCCCT
This sequence comes from Coptotermes formosanus, assembly GCA_013340265.1. Taxonomy (NCBI): domain Eukaryota; kingdom Metazoa; phylum Arthropoda; class Insecta; order Blattodea; family Rhinotermitidae; genus Coptotermes; species Coptotermes formosanus. The sequence goes on from BLKM01001059.1 coordinate 816,079, forward strand.
TAAAGAGACTTTTGGATTGTTACATTCAGACCGGAGAGGGTCACAAATCCTAAACTCTTGAAAGCATGAGGATGATGATGATCATGATCATCATCATCATCCTCATGATCATCATCATTATGACGACGGAAATTTAAAACACTCTTATATGAAGTTAAGTTGCTTGTATATATATATATACTACGTACTTTTCGCTGTTGTATAAACACAAAGGAGAAACATATGTTACGGATGTCATATCCACGCATTCGCGTGTTTTACATTCAAAAGGATTTAATGGAGGTTTATATAAATGCAATAGCCGAAGTTTAGTTAACAATAAGAAGTGCGTAACGAAATTAATTATCGTCCGCTTCGGTCTAGTGTATCAAGTTGCTTATATGGAGCTCTAACTGGAGTCTCACACAATTACAAAAAGAGATGTTTTCCACACAGGCACACTGTATTTCTCTAGGGTCTAACTTTACCTTTTAAATCCTAGCGGTAACTTTACGTACCACCAGGTTTAAGATTAAAAAATTCTACGTGATGCCCACATTGCGTTTATGTGTTTTGTACGGATCTCAGAACAAACAGCAACTTTTGCCTTATAAAACATTAAGAGACTGGTTTTTATAACCGAAGTGGAGAGTGTTTACAGCGCGGTACGCACTGAGTCCTTATATAAAACAGATACATTTCGTCTTTAAAGCATTAAGAGACTGGTTTTTATAACCGAAGTGGAGAGTGTTTACAGCGCGGTACGCACTGAGTCCTTATATAAAACAGATACGCTTCGTCTTTAAAGGGTTAATATCAACTTCTGGTCTACATCTAGGCCCATAAATAGCCCCTTCTTGTCACACTTTCCTACTAAACATATGAATTAATTTTACATCGCTACCATGCGTGCTACACGCCATGTCACTCTCATTATAACACTAAAACTACGAGGCAATGCAAACCCATCAAAACACACAACAGCACACAGATGTTACCTGCATGATGAGTACAAGTATGTAAACAAGCGTGTCGTCTGTATCAAACGGGAACCAGGTGTTAAAGAAAAATGGCTTTCTGTCACTTGTAACTCCCCGCAGGACGAAGTAGAGCAAGTGAGCTCCCCAGTCGCAGAAATTTAATTTCCACACCAAAGGTTGGATACGCTGAATCCAGCCGGCCATGGTGACTGAGCCAGTGTCGAATTCCCGGGTTGGAAGTTCGGACCACGTGAAATGCTTGGTCATGGTCAGAAGATTCCGGACGCCATCCATGTTAATGCTAACAAAAAGAAAATATTCATTATTGTGTTCGGTCTGTCCAGTTCTGTTATAAATCTGAGTGTCTCTGAAGCCACGATATGCTGTCTTACCTCATATTTTTCGTCACGTTTATGTTTATCACATGTAATTATTATCAATAAAATTATCCAGGAATTTGTGCTTTACAGAACTTGAATTTTAGTGTATACTAGGGAGGATTCAACTGGCAATATTCGTTACTCCGTATGCACCACTTATCTCTTCTTATATCTTAAAACTAATTAAATCAAACCCTTCTCCGAAATGCCAAGTCCAATTCTGAGATCAGCCATACCTGTATTAACCCTTTAAAGACGAAGCGTATCTGTTTTATATAAGGACTCAGTGCGTACCGCGCTGTAAACACTCTCCACTTCGGTTATAAAAACCAGTCTCTTAATGTTTTATAAGGCAAAAGTTGCTGTTTGTTCTGAGATCCGTACAAAACACATAAACGCAATGTGGGCACCTCGTAGAATTTTCTAATGTTAAACCTGGTGGTACGTAAAGTTACCGCTAGGCTTTAAAAGGTTAAATGGATACAGGGGGTAAAGAGGCAGGGTCGAGGAAATGACCACCCACCTCAGTGTGTTGTGGAGATTAATAAATAAGTGCATCTATATCTCCAGTGCCCCAGATGCTTGTACCTTCATGACGTGTACAGGAAAAGAATTTCCTTTACTGCAGCTCACTTCGAATACTTAACGTTAACACTTCGCTTTAATTGCATTAGCATTTGGTAAAATTTGTGAAAGTGGCCTTCAATTTTCCTAATGTGTTCCATGTCCGTGCACTATATTATACAAAAAACTTTAAACATAAATAAATGCACAAAGAGTTTATTCTCGTCAATTATAACACACTCCTACATGTTTCGACCCTGCTGGGTCATCTTCAAGGAGAAACCTTTCGTTGTCGTTATACTATGTTGCACTATACAGTTTAGCGAGAATGTGCTGTTGACTGTGCACTGTGCACTTGCACAATGCACAGGGTCGAAACATGTAGGAGTGTGTTATAATTGACGAGAATAAACTCCTTGTGCATTTGTTGATGTTTAAAGTTTTTTGAACACATTAAGTTTTTTGTTCAATTTTCCTGTTTGTATTTCGTCAGAAGCCGTCTAAGACAAAAGGAATTTTAGTATAATGGAAACATTTCACCCTAGAACAGGCCATGAAGGCATGGAAGGTGCACTAGAGGTACAGCTGTACTCTTCCTACAACTTCGGCTCTAGACGGGGGTGGGTAGTTAACGCCACGCCTCAGCAGCTTTACCCTCGGGACAGACCCGGTACCCGTTGTACAGGAGGCTGTGTGGGCCTCAGGGCCGGTCTGCAGGGGTGCAGAAAATTTCGCCTCTACCGGAATTCGATCCCTGCACCGTGCAGTCCGCAGCGAGTCGCTATACCGACTGAGTTATCCCGGCCCACAATATAATTTTAGTAGCTAGGAAATTTTTTCGATGTTTGACGAGTAGTACTCCCGTTCTGCGTTCTCAATTTTGCATGGTCAGAATTTTTCATATTGTAGTGGTGTGGATTTTGACGTCGGTAATTTGTATGTTGACATTAACTTGCCGTGAGATACTACTACCTTCGTCTTCAAGACTGAAGTAATGATGTCGGAGTCAACATTGAATATTCAAGGTTCCTCCGAAACTTTTGTGTCGTCCTACAAAACTACTGGCTCTAAAGCCCAAAACACTGAATATTTCTGAATATTTCAGCAGGGAGTACCTGATGAAGAAATGCATCCATAGAAGGTTTATCATGACGAAGCCAGGTCGTGCCGCTTCCATGACGTAATCCATGTCGTCCAGGTTCTTGACAATGCCGATGAACGTAGTCAGGAGTGTCAGGTAGCCACTGGGCACCACGAGAAGCCGGTACACGCGGTATAAGATTGACCCTCCTTCTGAAGCTACCGGGGTTCCTGCAATCTTAAACAATTTCTCTAAGACAAGGAATCGGACGGAATTTTCTTCGTTGTCTCTCATGGCGGAGCTTGGGATCAGCGCTTGTGAATCCCAAATCGAAGGACAATATAATGAAAAAGAATTTCTTCCACACTCTCACGTGAGTCTAGAACTCTTTAGTTTTTCATTGTAATTTCAACTTTTAACAAAGAAAGAAAGTCACTTCGCTGATATGTGCCCGTAATATGCATGAATACCAGCGAAGTCCAAAACTAGTCTGCAATTTGACTGAATTTTACATATGTGCTTGCATGTCACATGTACTTTACTGTTTCATGTGCCACACAACTTCGTTTAACGTGAAGTTCTTTTAGTGCAGATAACGTAAACTGATAAACACACTAATATAATATTAATAAATACCTAGGTATGAATATATTAGTCTTGATTCAGCTATATTAAATTCTCAGGCTTTTAATTAAATGATTGTAAAATATTATGTAAATTATAATTAAATTGTGTCCATCCCATAACCTTCGTAATAATTCTTCACACTGCGAAAGAAGACTTAAATTTACAGTTATAAAACAAATACGTATTAACAGTTATTTCCATCTTCCTGGAGAAGGCATATAGCCATTTCCTCCGAAATGTTGTTATCCACTTACCGAATTATACATTGTGGCGTTAATTAAGGCTGTAATCTGTCTTCTCCTAATTTCTTCCTGAAAGCAACTTTTATTTCCCATTGTCTTTCCCGAGCACCTGAATGGGGGAAACAATATAGTTGAAGGATTTATTAACTTTGTAAACACAGTGATTAATATGTGTCCTGCAAGATGTGGGGCACACGGTGGCGCAATTGGTTGAGGCACTGCGCTACAAGCCGGAAGGTTGCGGGTTCAATTCCCGATGGGGTAATCGACGTAATCCTTCCGGCCGCACTCAGGCCTCGAGGTAGACTCAACCTCCAGCAGAAATGAGTACAAGGGATCTGTACTGGGGGTAAGGGCGGTCGGTGCATAGGACTGACAACTTTTCACCTCCATGTGCCGATTGTCTAGAAATTCTGGGAGCTTCAAAATACTGGGAATGTCAGGGCCTGTGCTGGCCTGTAATGGGATAGCTTTTCCGGCAAGACATTACACTAAGAACTCCGCAATTCGTCTTAATAATATATTAATGCGCTCCATATGGTTCTGATGTTAAGCATCGAGCATTTCTCTGTACAGCCGTCACTGACTGGTCCATCTATTGGAAGCACACCTTGTTCTCTGTGAATCAGATAGTGTATTTTCGTATATGCCGATCCCGGTGGTCTTGCAGTATAAGGCGCAGTTCTGAATCCTCTTGATTGTAGGGGTTGCGGGTTCGCATCCTGCTCAGGGCATGTATGTCCATCATGTTTGTTGTGTGTTATTTAGGCAGGCGGCTTTGCTAACGAGCTGATCACTCGTTCAGAGGAGTCCCACCGCATGTGTGTGTCTAATTGTGTGTGATCTAGAAATCTAAAAAATGGGGCGACCTCGGCCTGAGTTGGGCTGTCCTGCTGCAGAGAAATATAAAAAATATGTAATGTACATTATAATACTGTGTTACGTGTCTATCATATTTTCGTCCTGCAATCTCGTGAAAAACTTCGAAATATATGTCATTTTTTTCTGCGTTTATGTTTGCTCGAAATTCCTTTGCTCTATTCCGAGCAGGCGATCCTGTCCCAGCAACGTTTCATGTTCAAATCACAAGTGATATCACTTGGCAAATAATGAAACTCAGCGATGGAACCTCATTTTTCCTTCCTGCTACTCCCAGCGCCCCGTCCGTCATTTCAACCCATTGCATCGACTCAAGTAGCAACACATTTCCTTTAGAATATTTCAGTGCCAACCTGCTCATACTATAGTATATAACAAGGCTTCTGGGCATTTACTTACCGTATTTATGCTTCCAATATGCGTGGCTGACTAGTGTTTCAATTCCCGGCACCTCTTCTCCAGAACCGCCCGACTGGCTCTGACGTCCAACCAACCTCCTATTCAATGGGTAGAAGAGAAACATTCCCTGGGGCAAAGAGAGCGGGACATGAAGCTAAACAGCCACGTCCATCTATTGCCGAGATTAAGAATGAGTCGAGCCATACCTCCAAATCCCCGCATGCCTTCACGTTGTACACACGGCCTTCTTTGCCTTTCACTTCATTTATCCTTTTGAACGAAAGAATTTACATAAAGTTCATGGATAAAAGTTTTTTTCTCTTCCGTAATTTCAATGCCCCCTCTTTCTCATATTTTGATTCTTCCTACGAGAATATTCTCAAAACTTTTTACAAGCTATTGCCAAGTTATAAATCCGTGCCAGTGCAGTCCGAATATTATGTGGATGTGACCAGTGACGCAGCTAGGTTTCTTGGCGCCTGGGGCGAGTCAACACAATGGCCACCTTCTAAGGGAAATTAAAAGCCGTAAAAAATCGTTGATTAGATTCGTTATTTGTCTGAATGATTCAAAATTCTTTACGGGTAAAAAACAAATTTTTTACATCTAAAATGTTCGTTTTGCTGCTTATTTTGACGCCCCTTGGACACTGTCACCCGGAACGGCTACATCACTCAACCCGCCGCCCATGGCTATGTCCCTGTGAAGGACAAGCATAATTTTGCCAATACTGAAATAGAGAATATGGGTCTGTTCAAAGCGCCTGCAGCAGATTACACGCACTACAGCGAGGCTGGAGAAGTTGCAGACGAGGTACGGCGAGAGAAGGGGTTGTACTGAAGGAACTGGAGAATAATACGTGTCAGTTTATCGCGGATTGGTTCGGGACAGCCAAAGAATATCCTCTGGTTATCTTTACAGTAAAGTTCACTGTAAACATCAACTGTCTCTTACATATGGTTATAAATTACAGGAGCGGAACAAGTCAAAATGTTCGGTGTGTATTCATGTCCTTGTGGTGTGTGTGAGTGTTCACAAACGTTGCTGAGTTCCAGATTACTAACTCGCGCGGTACATACGTGGTATGCAGGAGAAGCTGCTGCAAAATTTAGTTCAATGCTAAAGCGTTCTGAAGATAGTGTATTAAACCTAGAAGTCAGTCCTGGCAATATACGCATAACGTAACACTGAAGCGCTTTCGCGTAACCATTCTTGCAGTGGAAAAGCAATAAACGTTACATATTCGGAGTGTGTGTCTGTAGCGTTAGTTATCCAGCATGCAAAGCGCATGCGCCGTGTTGTATTGTCACCTGTGGCCTGTCTGGCTCCACCATATTCTTCCACATTAACTCATAAACCGCAAGAAATTCGAAAAATAAAGTTATTGAACACAAAATGTGTGTTTTGATTTTCTCTATAACTTTTGTTTGAAATATTTCTCATTCTAAAAAAATTAAGCAAGACGCTGTTATAAATGTACAAATGTCTTTAATTAAAGTACACGATATTCTTGTCAGATTTTAACGAAACTTGAATTTTCTCGACACATCTTCGAAAAATACTCAAATATCAAATTTCATGAAAATCTGTCCAGTGGGTGCAGAGTTGTTGCATGCGGACAGACGGACAGACTTGACGAAGCTAATAGTCACTTTTCGCAGTTCTGCGAAGACTTTTAAAAATTGATGGCGAGAATTTCACATTTATTTGTGATTGCATTTAACTTCATTTGAACGTTTTAAAACCCAGTACTTACTACAAGTAACAGTGCTGTATCACTGCAAACTCTGCATTTTGCCACACACTGTATTTATGTTTTTCCTTATGAGTGTCAAATTAAATGTTGAAGATTTCCCTACACACCGTTCACTGGCTGGGCTTTATTATTGACTCGGACCCTTTTCACTGCGAATTAGCAAGTGAATATTTATATACTGTTAAGGAAAATTTGACTCTTCAAATGGTTAATCTTTATTAAGTCTTGTGTAAAGCTGTATAATATCTTTGTCCCTTTTTACTTAACCTTTATCCTCCGGCGCTGAATGTTTAAATTTTAGGGCTTGGTTTATGAAAAACATGAGTGTTATTTGAAAAAAGAATGATAAAATTATGAAAAGATGCATTTTGTGGGAAAATAAAACGGACGTTACGCAGCACATATTTAAAATGCAGATTTGTTTCCTTCTTGCCTGAGTATATAAAATGTATTGCTAGGAGTGTTTTCCTGTGGGCGTTCGCATACGCAAAAGCATGTAGTTGTAAGTTGATGGATGTTCCTCTGATTTTAATTTAATTATTTTCTTTTCTGAAGTATGCGTGTAAGTAAACATATGACATAACTTCATGTTTACTGGGTCATAACGACGCCTTGTTAAACATCATTTTTTTTTACCAAAAGAAAGGCGTGTCTTCTGTAAAGTAGACCTACTGTAAAGGAAATTATACGCGAAATGTTAAGGGGCTGTATTGTTAATGAAAAATATACACAGGGAGACTTCTCTTATTACTAAAATAAGGCCATACAATGAAGTTTAATCGACAAATGTTTCGAGTCCAAAGTTTAAGACAATATTCGCATGTTATTCTGTCTTCCTGACCTTTGTCCTCGCCGTCTTCTCAAAACTTCTAGACTTAACCCGTCAAGTGCCCATGTCCCACCTGCATGTTTAAAAAGCCAGCTGGACTTTCTTCAGAACTGCTGAGATATTCACACAATATATGGCAACTTCAACTTTATCAAAGAAAATTATTTCGCGATTGTGGGTGGGGAGAATTTAGACTAAAAATTATTAATAGGGTTCTTGAGCTTTAGGATCTCAAATTTTGGAATTTTAGAATGGAATACTCCCTTCGTCCTGAATATTTATAAGGTTTTCTACTAAAAAAGTAACATCAATTCAAAGCAAGTGGTATGATTCACATGGGACTGGAAACAGACACGAAGAGATGCCTTTTTACGTATTTAATCATCTATTATTTACTCGGACATTCTCGCGTTCACAACCCAAGCAAGTAGAGCACTGTAATATGTAAATATAATACATTTACGTATTTTAAATGGTTACTCATGTTTATATTTTAATTAATGCTTTTTAACGTTAATTTCCAGTACAGCAAGATCCATTATACAACAAACGCCTACATTTTAACTGTTTAACATTTTACATGTTTTTATTGTATACGTCGATTGCTAGTTCTGTCGTGAAGTGTTACTTTAATGTGATTCCCTGATGGTGATCCCATAAGGGATCGAAACATGTAGGAGTGTTCAACGTGCTATTGTAATATACAATATCTGGTAACAATATAGCGCGTTATGTTGGACTGAGTGTTGTGAATTGAGACAGAAGTCATTAGGAAACATTGGTACAGACGAAGGGTAATAATGCGTAAAAGAGGCCTTAGGAAAGTGAAGGGGGGTGGGGGGGTGGGCGATGTTGCATAGTGCATTATCTGGTTCAGTATTAGGGTCCATTGGTGGAATATTGAGAATAAAGTAAGGAACCTTTATCAGTAAATTTCTTGGCCAATTCAGTGACCATTGCTGTCTCAGGACTCTGCTCCATGAATTAGATCAGTCACGGCTATTGTCTTGCTGTTATATACCAGCCTTACGGTACGCAGGTTTCTCACAACTTCAGCATTTAATGCACTGTGTTGTGTAGCCTGATGTTCAACTTCTTGATTATTCTTCGATTTGAATTCTGTGCAGTATAAAATCACGTTGCTGATGGTGTTCGAGAATAGGGTGCTGCGAAAGATATTGGGGCCTAGGAGGGGCAACGTAACGGGGGAATGGAGAAGACTAGATAAAGAGGAGCTTCACGATCTGTAGTACTCACCAAATTTTATTCGGGCGATAAAATCAGGAATAATGAGATTGGTCGGATCTGTGGCATGTGTGGGAGAAAGGAGAGGTGCATAGAGTGTTTTGGTGGGAGATCCGAGAAAGACACCATTGATGGGAGGCATTGATGGGAGGATAATATTAAAATGGACCTTCAAGAAATGGGATGGGGAGGCATAGATTGGATTTATCTGGCTCAGGGTAGGGACAGGTGGTGGGCTGTTGTGAATGCGGTAATGAACCTTTGCGTTCCATAAAATGTGGGGAATTCTTGACTAGCTGAGCAACTGTTAGCTTCTCAGGAAGGACTCTGCTGCCTGTAGTTAGTTAGTTAGTCAGTCAGTTACAAAAACACGTTAGGTGTGGCGGTATTAGATTGGCAAAGACGGAAAGGAAAGTTCTTTTCATTTAACGACGCTCTAAGTTGGTATGATTATAGAGCGTCCATGGTAGAATGAAATATGGGTACAGAGCATTGGTAGAATGATACTAACATGCGAAAACCAAAGTACTCGGAGAAAAACCTTTCCCAGTGCCACTCTGTCCACCACAAATCCCATACAGCCTGGTCTGGAATCGCACTCGGGCCTCTGCGGTGAGAGGTAGGAGATTAGTATGACAACCGTCACAATATTTTTACTACTCTTACTTTTACAATTAAGCAAGTCTGTTACAAGACTGCGTTTTCGTATTTATTCAGTCATCGTTCCTTGCACCTCACATAAGCAAGTTTACCACATCATTACAATATCTGTCTATGTCAGTACAGAAACGTCCGATCAATATCATGCATGAAACCACAGTAGATTACATTTTCGTGTCCACTTTGCATGCTCTGGAAACTGATGTATCGGTTCTGGCGTTTTCCGTTTTCGAAAATTTCAGGGGACTGTATTTGCTTGAAATTATTATGAACATTATGAAACCCCCACCTACAAAATTGAAACTTGAGAAACTCATCTATCCCTGCCTCACTGACAACATACAACATACAAAATTCATCAGTTTTCAAAGAGAGACTCAAACGCAGGGTGGATTTCTTCCAGCATGTCTGTCGCGAGAGTACTGCGGCCCGCCTTGGCCACAGCTCGACTGTTGCACTCCCGGGTTAGTAGACACGCAGCATAGGAGGCAATAACCGCTGGTGGAAAACAACCATCACCTTCGGGCGGGTCACGGACAGGTTTGAGGCTAGCCCAAAAGTAGAACGTACCAAGACTCCCCGATAGTACGTCACCTTGACCACCGCAACGTCGACCAGAACCGCCTATCGCACACTTGACGACAGAGACACCATCGGAGGCAGTGGCAATCACGTCTGACTGTCCTTTGTGCACAACTGTTGTGTTACTTCCTAGAGCCACCGCTAGAGCCCTCACATGCTCTGGATCTGGATCTGATGTTGCTTCCCAATCCTTATCAAGCACAGATTTAGCCAGTCTGCTGAATTCTATGGCATTTGGTGTCAATATGACGCCTTTGGGATAATTTAGGATTACTTTCGGGTTCTTTGTAACCATGAATAGACCATCTGCATCGATTACAAGCGGCTTTGCGTAATCTTGTTGTTCTCTACAGAACTGTAAAATGCTACCAACAGTATCCAGAATGCCTGAATCTTTCCCAAGGCCCGGGCCGACAATCAATACATGGAGGCGTGGTAACCACGGTTTTATAAGATCCACAGCATTTCCAGCATCCAGGATTGGATGAACGATCAGCTCTGGGCTGTATGATTTGATAACCGGAGCTGCATTTAGTGGGCAGAACACATGTGATAAATCACAGCCAACTTTTAAGGCAGAAATGGCAGAAAAGTACGGAGCTCCTGTATACTCGAGCGAACCACCGATGACACCAATGCGACCCGCTCTTCCTTTGTACAGGTTGGCTTCCATCAGTGGCACGATCGTTCTACATTCCTTCAGAAGCCGTGCTTCAATCTCTGCAGTGTCGTTGTTACACGTCATTTTTATCGTTGTTCGAAGTTCTTTTCGACTCGTGTAATATGTGCACTTCTGTAGAAAGTCTTTAAATACGGGCCTATAATATTTATACATAGACAATGTTCCACTGCAACCCTGAAATGAAATACACACGACCTAACCTCAACCACAATTTACTGTGTATTAAAACAATTTACTATGTACACAGAATTTATTTCCATCCTGACAAATGTACTATTTAATATACGTTACACCAACCCACCTTCCTTCCAGTCTGTTTGCTTTCCTTTCAGCGTCACAAAATAAATAAAGTTAGTTCTTTGCTATCTTTCTTTCAGTCTGTAACACGTACCAGCTGACACACTGCCTACTCAAGGCCGGCTCGCTTATTAACCAACGTCACAACCACTGTGAAGTGATCATGATGACACCGCATATGTACGAGCTTGCCATCTGTTGGCCTGATCTGAAACCAATTTCGAGACCCACTCCGCGTCTGCGCGGCGAGAGGGTCTTGTGTTCAGTCCACCTTTGCCTAAGCAGCGCGCTGTTCAGTTCACTGAGGAGTCGTGAATGCGACAAGACAAAGGGAAGATTAAAAATGAACAGCAATTTAACACCAGAAAAGAGTCCTGATTTGGGAGAACAGCAAGAACTCCAGGATATTAATCACCATAATCCTACTCGCTTCCAGGTTGCGAAAGTAGATGCAGAGAAAGAAGATAATGAAACTGACACTTTCGCACCGTCAACTGCGAATCAACAGCACTCATATGTGTATGATTCACGTTACAAAAGCCTGGGTCAGCTGACAAGGGAAGTGCCCCCACGAGTAGAACACTACAGGGACCTTTCGATTCAGCACGCCTATCGGCCAACTTTAGAAGAGCTACATGAAAGAAATATCCCAGAAAAGGTACAGTAAGCTCATCTTCTGAGACCAGACCTGAAAGAGACTCTGCAGTAAATTGTTACATCAGAACAATTCGTACAAATTAAACTCATTGCAATGATTATTATTTAATCATCTTATTTTTATATTTTTAATTTATTAAAATAATGCTCATAATTTAATTTTAAATTTCTGGTATGGGGTGAGTGCCAAGCTTGCTGTATTATTTGTATTGACCTATTCCAGTCGGCATCCAAAATTCTTCACTGGGGGGGGGGGGGGCGCCGCCTGAACATGAGACAATACCTAATTTATATATGATTTTGAAAACTGTGTTATAAAAATCATGTCATAAATGTAACTGTAATATAACACTGTTTGCAACTGCATTTATACGCGTATAAATATAATTACGTGTTCCATCACTCATCTAATTTAAACCACAAGGTCTAATTTCTCGATTTTTTAAGTTTATCTAAGACTTCGTAATTTTTTAATTAATTTCGAAGTTCCAGTCTGCTAGTCATCAGCCGATTTCAATAGCTGATTCTGGCTGAAGAGCAAATCATTTAAAACCATTGAAATTTCGATTTGGGGTGATGCTTCAGCCCGGCAGGCCCCCCCCCCCCCCCTTTTAAACTAGCGCCTGACCTATCCCTGTCACAAACTGATAATTATGTAAAATACTGCAGAGCAATGGAAACGTGTTTTCGAATTTATATGTCGATTTTTGTTTTACATTTTGTCGTAAATAGTCAAGTGATCACGATTCCGTTTGTATAACTCTTTTAAATATTCTTAGAGTCACACATTGCAATTGTGTTAATCATTGACAGTAAATGCGAAATGAAGGCTATGAATATATGTGTAGACAGTTATGTACATATTATCGACAAAACGGAAATACAGAAGTACAAAAACCGAGTCTGAGAATGAGAAATTAATAATTTCTAAAATCCTAAAGTTATTTAGATGACATTTGTGTTATTTACGAAGAGCATATCCTACTCTGTCAAGGACGTAAGAAAGGGATCTTTTTTTCTAAGAAACTTGAAAGCTACTACGACTCTAAGCAAGGCACGTACCCGTCATTAAACCTATTAAGCAGTGAATTAGGACTAAGCCTAGGGCAACGGGTATATGTGAGTTGAAGCAATGTTAAAATGGAAGATGTCCTGAATATGTTGGAGGTTTTTACGCATGAATGCACGATATTTCTCGAAGATATTTTATATCTCACGCACTGAAAGAAAATGGAGTACTGCCCTGAAATTTTGCAGTATCTTAAAAGCGATTTCTCAACGTTAAATTATTAAGAGAACGGCTGCTGTTGTGTAGGTTATATTGTTCTTTTGATCCTTCGTAGAATGTGTTAACTCTGGTGCGTTTTGTCCTACGTTTAGTTCGTAGCACCTGATTTACTTGTTACACCTGATTTAATAAATCCTCAAGTCTTACGTGTTCAGTAGAATCCGTAGAAGTAAAAATTTCTTTGCTATGTTTCCTGTACAGAACGGACTAAAACAGGGAGGTTCTTTATCGCAACTGCTTTTCAACTTTGCTTTATCACATGTCATTAGGGCAGTCTAAGATAATCAGGATGTATCGGGATTTAATCGGACCCCTTGCTTCGCGTCTGCGCCATTGATGTTAAGTTTATTGAGCTAGAATCTAAACACTATAAAGTGAAAGCCAGAAGTGTTATCATTTGTTAGTAAGAGGGACGGTTTAGAAGTGAATGCTGGGAAACGTAAGTAATCACAAAGTACCTGTAGCCATAATTCCTTGTAAATGTTGCAAATTTTAAATAATTATGGCAGAGAGTAAAGAATCAAAATTTAGAAATTACAAAATTAAAAATTGATTGACGGGAAATTTAAATGTGGCAATTGATTTCTGCCATCCGTTTCAGAATCACTTGTCTTCCGGGTTGCTTTCTAAACTAGTAAATACTAAAATCTGCAGAAATTTTAATTTTACTTCTTGTTTTGCACTGGAGTCAATCTTGATCTCTCTCATTGAGGAGATGTTAGAGGGCGGGGTGCTCCGAAAGGGATTTAAGGCTAAGAAGGAGAAACTAGCAGGGGGCTTGAAAGAACTGCAAAATGCTGAGATTTATTGCTTTAAATACACCTCGCCAAAGTGTATGTAGATGATAAAATCAGGGAGGACGTTATGTGAGGGTCACGTCACACGCTTAGCAGAGAAGGGAAATGCATAGTCCTACAGAGTTTTGGTGTGTAAACCTGAAGGGAGAAAAGAGATTAAAAGACTTAGGCATAAATATAATTGTAACAATATTAAAGTGGACTTTAATACCTAAGTTTGCAATGTTATAACTGAATACGCTTGCGTTTGAATGGTCAGGAGTGACGTTCTGTTGTAAGGTAATGAACATTCGGGTTCCATAAAATGCAACTGAAATGTTGACTCCCTGGAAAAGCATTAGCTGCTTATGAAGGACTTCGTTATGTGAATTTTCTTAGCTAGGGACAACCTTCCCTGAGTGGGCATTGTGACAATTAATATGTAATCACTATTCAGCTTTAAGTTAGTATAGGATCAATAAACAGAAACACAAACATTTCATTGTCATTACGAACTCTATTTGCAAAATTTTTCCCCAAACATATAGGGTCAATAGAGCATACGATAGTATTGCCGTCTTTGAAACCGATGCCCTTTACGGATAACAGGCGATGATGTCCCATTACAAACACGGTCACGTTTGACCTTTGATCCAATTTGTAATTTAACAGGAATCGAACTGTTAGACATAAATCTCAGTTTCCACCAAGTTTTCTTTTCCTGTCACTGTTGTTATTTACACTCTGCGTCTATATACAGCTCATGACAATTCATTTATACCCCGGGTTCATTTATTCATTAAGCTCGTGCGTTTGAACTCAGTGCATTCGACATTCAGAATGTCTTTATGCCAGGCATACCGTTGTGGTATGGGAACAATATTCTATGCAGGAAATACCGTCAGCACAAATTTTTATTTTGATGTTTATTTTAGAACAAGGCTACATGTTTCGACTGCATGCAGTCATCTTCAGGCCATTCTTGTATTCAAATGTAAGAGGTAAGATTCTTTTAAGATTTTAAAATGTTAAAGGTAACATTTTTATCTCTTACGTTTTAATACAAGAATGGCCTGAATATGGCTGCATTCAGTCGAAACATGTAGCCTTTTTCTAAAAGAAACATCAAAATTAAAACTTTATATTTTTTCACCGTGCATTTTTCAGTATATAAACAAAATCACCAACCAATGCCCTTTTTATTAACTACCACTTACTTCCCGACACATGTTTCGGCGTCTAATGTCGCCATCATCAGGTGATACTGTGAATAAACCAGGACGTCCTTATGGTTTATAACAGAAGTCTAACCTAACTCAAGACTTCTGTTATAAACCCTAAGGACGTCCTGTGTTATTCACAATGAATATCCCCTGATGATGGCGACATTAGACGCCGAAACATGTGTCGGGAAGTAAGTGGTAATCAATAAAAAAGTGCATTGGTTAGTGATTTTGTTTATACCAAAATGAAAAGTTGTGCTGACGGTATTTCCTGCGTAGAATATTCAGAATTTCTTCTGGTTTTTCAAATGTTCTTACCATGAACCCGCAGTTTCAGCAGCTCTAATACAAAAGCCGAAATAAAACTGATTCGGTTCCATGCAATTTCGATCACATCAGTTTATTTCAAGCGGCTGTATTACGAGTTTCACCCACAGAACTGCCACAGTCGGTATTGTGAATACTCTAAGAGACTGTACAAAATAAAGGGGGGGGGGGGGTGGTATTCCCTGCAGGGTCTAGAATTTCACCCACCCTCCAATTCAGCAGGCACTGGGCGTTTCTTCCCGGAGGTAAAGAGGCGGGTGTGTGAAGTTGACCACTCACCTTCTTTCTAACACCGTATGGCATGTGTGCGTGCAGGTGCGCACCTAGAATTTTTCCTTGGTTGCTGACCCTGAGGGTATATATAAATTGCTTTTGATTTTATACATTGTGTTATAAAAATCATGTTGTAAGTACAACATGACAATGTCTGCAGCTGCGTTTGTATGCATACGAATATAAATACATGTTCCATGAACCAATGACGTGTCCTATCTTCTTTTTTTGAATTTATTAATTTATTTTTCAAAATTCTAATGTACTAGTCACAAGCCGATTTCACTGGCTGATTTCGACTGAAGGAGAAATTACATAAAACTTTTGATATCATAATATCTGCAAAACCTGTGTTTTTTAAATTTCTGGTTTGGTGGGTTTGGGGGGGGGGGGGCTGCAGCTCGGCAGCACCCCCTTGGCTGCGCCCCTATGTGCGTATATGTATACGTGGCTTGAAAGATTATACCAAGATCTGTTAATCAAATTGAAAATTAATTGAGTCATGAAACTGCACTCTTCGCTTGCTGTAAGTTTATATTTTAAAGTGTTAGTGCGCGTGTAACCTTGCCATAAGAGCATTAATTGCAGTGACCCTTCCAGCAACGGAATTCTATCTCACTCCCAAGTCAGTTTAGCTCATTCAAGTTTCCACCGTCAACGTACAGTCCATTGAAAATAAAGATAGGTCCTTGTAATCTATTTTAGAACTAATCTCAGTCACTAGGCTTTTGGACGCGATGAACTCTCCTGATAAGGACATCTTACGTAAATGTCAATATTAAATGTTATTTGCAAGTCAAAGTTTACAAATATGACGAGGATGCGAAGTTTTGAGGTTATGTCCGAGAAATATAACTTGTAACTACTTAAGTAGCCTCCTAATAAGTGTTTCTCAAAATAACTATAACAGTAATAACAATAATAAATTAACAGCAATAAAACTTTTGACTCGACTAGCATTCAGTCGTATGACCATCTGCGAAAGAATCCAGCACGTGTTGGCTGACATATGTTACTACGATGTTCAATTTACTGCAATTTCCTAAGATGTTAGCCTAGCAAAATATGTCTTAACCTTTTAAAGCCTGGCGATGACTTAACATACTACCAGGTTTAACATTAAAAAATTCTACGTGGTGCCCACATTGCGTTTATGTGTTTTGTACGGATCTCAGAACAAACAGCAAGTTTTGCCTTATAAAGCATTAAGAGATTGGTTTTTATAACCGAAGTGGAGAGTGTTTACAGCGCGGTACGCACTGAGTCCTTATATAAAACAGATACGCTTCGTCTTTAAAGGGTTAATGGAGCCTATGCAATAGGGAACTGGGTTCTCTGAGTTCTGTAATGTGTTCTCTCGCCTATGCCTGAATCTCGCTTTGAGCTTCCGAGAAGACGCAGAAGAATGTGCAATGATCCAGAACTAATTCAGAAGACTTTACTTCAATTCGCTATAGGACATAGCGAGCTGCCTTCACAAATAAGTTTATTTTGTCCCTGAACAGATCAAACCTTCTGCTACCAGCACTAACTAACTCCATGTAGAAGAGGCCTTCTTGAGAAGCGAACAGTTTCTCAGCTAGTCAAGAAATTCCCCGCATTTTATGGAACCCGGAGGTTCATTACCGCATCCACAACAGCCCGCCACCTGTCCCTATCCTGAGTCAGCTCAATTCAGTCCAGGCCCCCATCCCACGTCTTGAAGATCCATTTTAATATTATCCTCTCGTCTACGCCTGGTTCTGCCAAGTGGTCGCCTTCCCTCAGATCTCTCCACCAAAATCCTGTGTGCACCTCTCTTTTCCCCCATACGTGCAACATGCCCCGCCCATCTCATTGTTCTCGGCTACCAGCACTAACTGCTGTAAAGTTTATGGACTCAGCAGCAGGCATAGAGAAGCTTGTCCAAATCGCCATGCGTTTTTAATGACCGGAAATATGTCCTGTGAAGAGGTCACATATCACTTCAACCTCAGATCTCTTTTCGGGGGTAAAGCGATCGGGTTGTGGCGTCGACCACCCACCACACCTAGCGCCGAAGTTAAAGAAAGAATAAAGCTCTACCTCTACTTCCCCTGGGCTTCATAGCCTGTTCCAGGGTGAAATTTATGCCTTCAGCCTAATGAAACTAATAGAAAATAAAAGTAGTGAAACCCATTTTCTATTCAAAAATATAAAGATGAATACATAGAGAAGAATAATTTTGCCTGTTTTTCTGTGTGTGTGTGAATCTTGGTCTCTCACACTGAGGGAGGAACAAAGATTGAGGGTGTTCGAGAATGGGGTGCTGAGGAGGATATTTGGATCTAAGAGGGGCGAGGCAACGGGGAACAAGAGAAGACTACAGAATGAAGAGCTTTATTATCTGTACTCCTCACCAAATACTGTTCGGGTGATCAAAACAAAAATAATGAGATGGGTGAAGCATGCAGTGCGTAAGGGAATGAGGAAAGATGCATAAAGGGTTTTGGTGGGGAGACATGAGGCAAAGAGGCCATTTGGAAGAGCTAGTTGCAGATGCGAAGATAATATTAAAATAGATCTTCAAGAAGTGGGATGGGGATTCATGGACCGGATTGATCTGGCTGAGGCTGCAGACAGGTGGCGGCCGCTCGTGAATGCCGAAATGAACTTTCGGGTTCCATAAAATGCGGGGAATTTCTTGACTAGCTGAGGAACTGTTAGCTTTTCAGGAAGGACTCTGCTCCCCCTAGTTAGTTAGATGGTTTGTTGGCTGGTTGGTTGGTTGGTTGTTTGGTTGGTTGGTTGGTTGGTTGGTTGGTTGGTTGGTTGGTTGGTTGGTTGGTTGGTTGGTTGGTTGGTTAGTTAGTTAGTTAGTTAGTTAGTTAGTTAGTTAGTTAGAAGTTCATGTTCTTCTTGTTTCGGTGTCTAGAATTCCTGGAGTTCCAAGGCAGTGTCCTGTAGGTCGGGTGTAGTTAGAAGGCACCTTTACATTTACTGTACCTTGCTTGACGTCCGCGTAATAGGAAATGAAGGGAGGAAGGTATCAGACATTTGAAGTGGTACACCTAAATAGCCAGAAACAACGCAAAAGAACATTAATGGAAAAAAAGCGTTGCTACACCGTGCAAGTCTATTATTCTTCTCGATGCAACCGCATCTAAACGTTGTAATGGTGGTAACGGCTACCATGCAAGCAGAACGGACATGTTAGAATTTGCAGATCTGCGGGTAGAGGGTTGGAGATTGGCTGCTTCCTGCGTACGTCTGAGAGAGAGAGAGAGAGAGAGAGAGAGAGCGGTCACAATGATGACAGTGATTTATCGACAGTGGACAGCGAAAGGGACGAATCATCCGATTAAAGTCATTTTCCGTGAGTTATGAATCTGAAGTTCACATGCTTTAGGCGCTTTCGCGTTACTGTGAAGCACCTACAGAAACTGTTTTTTCTGTCTGTCAGTTGTTCGCATTTTTATAACGAGTATTCAGAATGGGCTTCCGAAAATAAAGGTCATCCGATTTGAAAGCAAAAAAAAAAAAGTGTTGTGTTAAGGTTGCTCTTAATTCAGACGTGTTTGATTCTTTTTGCTGTAATCTATTACGATAGGAATTTGTTACCGCTTTTCTTTCCCGGGAGTAAAGCGGCTAAGACCTTAGGCTGACCACTCTCTTCCATCTAATGCCTAGCTAAAGAATCGGTGGAGCTGTACCTCTACTCAACCAATATGGCGTCACGGCTTGGACATGGGGAGTAAAGCGGCCAAGACGTTAGGCTGACCACTCTCTTCCATCTAATGCCTAGCTAAAGAATCGGTGGAGCTGTACCTCTACTCAACCAATATGACGTCACGGCTTGGACATGGGGAGTAAAGCGGCCAAGACGTTAGGCTGACCACTCTCTTCCATCTAATGCCTAGCTAAAGAATCGGTGGAGCTATACCTCTACTCAACCAATATGACGTCACGGCTTGGACATGGGGAGTAAAGCGGCCAAGACGTTAGGCTGACCACTCTCTTCCATCTAATGCCTAGCTAAAGAATGGGTGGAGCTGTACCTCTACTCAACCAATATGACGTCATGGCTTGGATATGGGGAGTAAAGCGGCTAAGACCTTAGGCTGACCACTCTCTTCCATCTAATGCCTAGCTAAAGAATCGGTGGAGCTACACCTCTACTCACCCAATATCACGTCACGGCTTGGACATGGAAAACTTTACCTTTTCACTGGAGTATTTATATAAACCTTTTCCTGTAATGTCTTTATTAACAGTGGAATCTGCAATTCCGGTGGGGGAAGAGGTTTTTCACTTCTCAAAAAATCCAGACCGGCTCTGGGGTCCACCCAGCCTCCTATTTAATGGGAAACGGCCTTCTTTTCCGGGGATAAAGCGGCCGGAGTGTGAAATTGATAACTTACCTACATCTAACGCCCAGGTTAAGAGTGAGTGGGGCTACAACTCCACTCTTCCTCTATTCCTTCCTGGTTTGGACAGGGAAAAGTTCACTTCCACCTAAGTACAGGGACCAAGACACGAGCTGGATGTCAGGGGAACAAGGTTTCGATTCCCGACAGAAGCACATGGTTTCTTTCTTCCCCATAACATCTCTACCAACTCTAAAGCTCGCCCAGACTTGTGTTTATTGTATACGAGGGCTTTTCGTAGGTAAAGCTGCCGCATCTTGAAGCTTACCAGCCACCTTCATCTAGTATCGACGTTAAGAATGGTTGAAGTTATAATTTTTCTCCCCTTCTTCCTCCCCCTCCCCCTCTCCCCACACGCCCTCATGGCGTGATGCTTAAAAAAGGAAAGGAATCCTTACGTTAATTACTGATTAGCAGCGCGGGAATTAAATGTTTGCCCATTATGAGAAAATGATTCTTTTTAGTGTCAATTATTCAGTTCAATAAACATCACTGCTTAACACGTGTCATCTGAAGGTGAACCAGTTTTGTCAATTGCAAAATATCGCTTCGGTTACTGAGATTAAGTACGTTTTCTTTTATTGAAAGTGGATTGAACAGCATGGGTATTAGCACTGCATTTATAATTTTGTCTGCTTATAGAGCCTGTGAAGTATGCCCTGTATACATTTACAGGCCTCTTTTAAGTAACAGAAGTATAAAGGCTGTTAAAATTATGTCTCTCTTATGGGGTTCAGCTCCCCAAATGGGGCTAGCATGAAGGCCAAAGTATGATACTGTGTCTCTTTGCCATGCTACGCCAACGAAATTAGAACTGCTTTTCCGAAATTTTACTGGCGGTACACTTGCAACATTCTGCTGTCTCTTGCGACACAACGGAATTCGAATAGAGAAATAAAATTTTTAATACAATTACTCATATTTTTAAGCAGTATCAATTATTTGTAAAAACATAATTATCTAAAACAGAAATATGACGAATTGTGACACAGACAGAAGTTTGAACCTCTTAAGCATACACCCTTTCAGGGTTTTGGTGGGCAATCATGAAGGAAGAACACTACTTGGAGTACCTAGCCATAGACAGGAAGATAATGCATCTTCAGAAAATAGTACCGCAAGGCTGGGGACTGGATTGCTCTGGCTCAGAGCAGAGGCAATTGGCGAGTTCTTGTGGTGGCGGTGATGAACTTCGGATTTCGTAAAATGCGAGGAACTTCTGGGATAGTTGAAGGACGATTCGCTTTACAAGAAAAAACGATTTGCTTTTCAAGAATGACACTGCTCCATGAAGTTAGTTAGTTAGTTAGTTAGTTAGTTAGTTAGTTAGTTAGATAGTTAATTAGTTAATTAGTTAGTTAGTTAGTTACTTACTTACTTACTTACTTACGTACTTAGTTAAGTAGATGTAGTGATTGCCCCTGTGGATTAGCACAGCTTTTCTCGAAATTCAAGTCTCTTTCTTGACTTTGCGTGTGGGCGCTTGTGTATAAGGAGAAGGTTAATCCCTTTTAAATTTTAAAAGTTTTAATTTGCATGTTTAATTCTCTGTAATCATTCATCTATTCAAAACCTCTCAGCACAATTTGCACAGTTCGTGACACACTGGTTGATAGCCACTGAGCAAGAAGAATGTGAATGTGGTTGTGTTCTGATGTTTAACTTCGCAATATTTTGCTTCTTGATTGACGTTATGAGCGAGTAAATGAAGAAGATTTGGATGTAAATGGGTGCTAATGGTAGATATATATAGTCATTTCGGTTTATGATGTTACAAAATAACTGTTAAGACGCGTGTTTACATCGGCCAGAAACGAGCTTACAGCAATGCGTTTACAGTAAGCTTTACTTCACAAAGTGTTAGCCGTCTGACCATCTACACGTTTCACAGCCCACATCACTTGACAGACCTATATTAAGGGTCTAGCTAATTTAATTCTGACTTATGAAAATGGACAGACCGTCACACAGGGCGCCCCAACACTGACAGACAGTATTATTGAACAACCAAAGATCTTGTTAATCGCCAGGAGAGAGCAGACATCAGACACATGGACTGACCAGAAAGTTAGTTTCAATACGACTTTGACTTAATTTTGTTAGAATTTTGAGTTCTGGACTCCCAGGACAAATCGCCCTGCTTTTACATTCCCAGTGAAGAGAATATGAATCTCTGTCACATAGTGAACACGGGGAGATCTCTTTGTCCCTAACCCATTCTGAATACAGCAGCTTTCCAATTTTCTGTTTACTTTTTGGGCGCTTTAGACCGCTTCGTTTCTTCTTCTCCTCCTCCTCCTTCTTCTTCTTCCTCTTCGTCTTCTTCTTCTTCTTCTTTTTCTTCTTCCATGGCGCGACAGCCCACATTGGGTCTTGGCCACTTCAATATTTCGCTTCCAGATATCTCTATCCCCTGCCAGTCTCGTCCCTCCTCTTTTATTCCTCTTATATTCCTGATATTGTCGTCCCATCTTAGTCGTGGTCTTCCCACAGGTCTTCCTCCATGAAATCTGCCATCCATTTTACACTGCATAATCCGCCGTCTTTTTTTCAAGGCTATCAGGAGCTTCTCTTGGATCTTCCCAATAATTCATTATTTACGGAGTGGAGATTTTAGCCCCACGTCCAAGCTTTCTCCTTTTCCTGGGCTTGGGACCAGCTGGGAATCAACAACAGAGACCTAGGCGAAGTTATTTCTTTATGTGGCTTCCCCTAATGTGCACAGTTTGTATGTCTTTAACCCTTTAACCATTTAAAGACGAAGCGTATCTGTTTTATATGAGGATTCAGTGCGTACCGCGCTGTAAACACTCTCCACTTCGGTTATAAAAACCAATCTCTTAATGTTTTATAAGGCAAAAGTTGCTGTTTGTTCTGAGATCCGTACAAAACACATAAACGCAATGTGGGCACCACGTAGAATTTTTTAATGTTAAACCTGGCGGTATGTAAAGTTACCGCTAGGCTTTAAAAGGTTAATAAGGTAAAGTATCCGATAGACACGTGGCTTGTAATATTACAGGATGACACAAAATAACGTAGAAAGTCACTGATCCCCAGACGTCATTCGCCTACGCGGTCCCAAACCTTGGCCAATTGTGCTTGTAGTTTATAAATATAAATCAGACAGGATACTCGTTGTAGGCATTACTTTGCGAATTTTAGGCAATTAAAGGCACTTCGCGGTATGCTGCATGTCCTGACCTTCGGCATTACCAGCCGGCAACGCTACAGAATACTAAGGAGCCCAAGCGAGGTAATTGGCATACTGTTTTAGACTCTTTTATAACTGTGAAGGGGGGGAAGAGGAATTACGTCCAGTAGCCATACATCTCCAGTGCAGGAATCTGGCGGTTCTAATTATTCAGACAAAAAAATAAATAACAGACACTAATATCATTAGAAAATATTTTTCCATATAGTCGCTTCTGCAAAATCTTGAAGTTTACTTCTTAAATAGAGAAATTAGCACTGTAAAGTCAGTACTGGGATTATAATTTCTGTTATGTCATGTTGATCTGTTACAAAATGAAAAATAATAAGGCAAATGAAATTTTAAGTCGTGGGGCAGCGTCACTGAAAGAACTAATACATTTAGAAAGTCCCTGTGTGGGGGCGAAGTTTTCCACACCTCTCCTGACAGCCCTGGTGCCCGCCCAGAATCCTATAAAATGGGTACCGGGTCTCTATTCTGGGGGTAAATCTCCCAGGGCTTGGCGTTCACCACCCATCCACATCTAGCGCCGAAGTTTAAGAAACAGCAGGGCTATACTGCTATTCCCGCTTTGGGCCTTCATGGCCTGTTCTAGGGTCAAATTTACGTTTATATATTTTTTGTCATCCGTGTTGCCAATCTAAAATTCGAATCCTTTTCCAGATAATTTGCACTCTGAAGAACACGAAAGCAAACATCCTTACATGCTTTGACATCAGTGAGTGACATGACGGATTGAGTGTTGTGAACGGAATTTGAAAGGGTTACACACGCCTGCCTGTTCCTTTGTTTTGAGGTGTTATTAATGAGCATAATATTGTGGTCACTTAATTGGCATGAAGTTTGTTTAGATGTTTTGAAGGAAATACGCTGTAAATTGACAAGAGTTTTGGCTTATAGCCAAAGGCATAGCAGATCAGTGTGTGTAGATACTGGTTGCATTATGTAATACTTACACGGTTAGCTTTGAATCCTATAGAAATTTATTTTGAATTTGTTCATGAACTGTCTAGTCATTTCACTCTTTTTAACGATAGTTATTAGACACACAGAAGACAAGGAACAACTTGTACCGCATTTGTAATGAAACCTACAGTATTCTCAGTTGCTTCTGCGAAGTCACAACATACACTTTCACGCGCAAAGTAACGTCTTTTTATTAAACGTCTACTCCTGTGGTCTCTTTCTTTACTTCGTGCTTGACAGCCATCCTAGTCAGACGAACTTCCACGCTGCGTATTCATTTCAGATCAAGAATCGAAATTCATTCATCCATTCATTCATTCATTCATTCATTCATTCATACATACATACATACATACATACGTAATACATACATACATACATACATACATTCATTCATTCATTCATTCATTCATTCATTCATTCATTCATTCGCCGTGTAGTCTGTCTTACTATAGGTCCATAACCTTTTCCAAAGCGAGTTCTCCACAGAGTGCGATCTAGTGCTTCCTCTTTCAATTTCCAGTAGTCTCTCGTTACCTTAAAGCCATCCAACATCTGCTTATGCCTTCTTTCTCTTCAAGGTAATGTAGACAATACTTGACAGTAGTGTTGTTACACGTCGGTAACTCAAAAGGTATTTACTAGAGTCCTACAATGAAAATCCTCGTGAATAGTGTATGTGTAGATTATATGTAGGGTAAAGTTGCATGAATTGGCAGGACTGATGCTGGCAAGGCAAGTGGTGTGCTTAAGGCGGAGATAATTCTGTAACACAGACACCACTAATTCAGGCTGCGCACGTTCTGCACTTAGACACGTTTCTTGCTAAATATGGCGAGAATTACAAGAAAATTTGCACTAATAAAATAAGTCACGACATGCTAGTCATTGTGACCTCTCGACCCTGCGGCGCAGACAAAAAACGACATTTATAAACTTAATGACCTCCATATGAGTAAGAATTTCACTTAAAATTAACCGAATGCAAGGGAGTTCTCAAGCTTTCGCAGACATGCATTTGAAATCTCCGTTCTTGTGGGCTGTGGCTGTGCATCATTGGGTAATTAGTGTCAGATGTTTCGAGACTTCCTAGTGGTCCCGAAACTTGGGGCACCAATTACTCCACGGCGCGGCGCCACATCCCAGAAGGAGACCTCGAATTCACCCCTGCGTAAACCTAAAAACTCGCATGTGCGTATTTTGTAGGAATTCGTGACAAACATTGCCCAATTTAATTTGAACTTCTCGTCGATTTATAATGGAACTACGTGCATCACAGTAAAATTTATCGGGTAACCTGTGCCAAAAAGTAGTTGATATTCTGTATGTCGTTTACTACAGGGGTGCACAAATTTAAAAAAAAAATGGAAGCCGCCTCAAAATGCTAGGCATCAAGAAACGGGACATGAAACAAGTTCTATACTGATGACCCAAAAATATTAGTCGCCACCATATAAAATTTAGTCGCCAAGGCGACCTGAAGTCCGGGATTTGTTCACCCCTGCTTAAAGGTATTAATTTAGAGCAAAGCATACAAAAATTAATTTAGAGCAAAGCATACAAAAATTAATTTAGAGCAAAGCATACAAAAATTAATTTAGAGCAAAGCACACAAAAATTAATTTAGAGCAAAGCATACAAAAATTTGGTACATTTGTGGTGCTTTTATTTATTACATTTCGGAGTAGGTAGCAGCAAAGTAAACATTCCGTGTCGCTTTGAACCTTTCCTGTTACACCCCCATTTATTTTCAGTGTTTTTCATTGGACAGAAAGGAATGGGAATCAAGTGGTCTCAGGAATTTTGTGAAAGAAACCCTCACCATCTTCCTCACGAGTTTACGTTGGCAGCAGGCCTCATTCAGAACAAATATCTGCCAAGTGTGAGCTCAGCGAATCGGAGACTGCACCAATCGGTCTGTCTGCTAGGTGAAAGCAACCAGAACGAACTGTAGATTAACTTGCAGCCTAATCCTATGTATCTTGCGCACAGGAACTGTAATTAAAGATAGAGATTTTCCCTCCTACAAGTCCATAAAATTTACAACTTACGTTAGGTAACAAGTCCCAGTAGACCGATTTTGCTACGGGTTGGACAACCGAGGAGTAGGGGTTCGATTTCTTTCATAGGCAGAAATTTTTCTCTTCTCCAAACCTCACGCTTGGCAGTTGGGTCCACTCATCATGCTCTTCTGTGGATATTGGAAGTACTTTCCCCTGACGTAAATCGGCGAGGGCCTAAATATCACCTCCCTCAATGACCGAGGTTAAGAACATATGGAGCTATGCGTTTCCTCCCCATACCTTTTTATGGCGTGATGCTTAACCTTTTAAAGCCTAGCGGTAACTTTACGTATCACCAGGTTTAACAATTAACAATTCTGCATGGTGCTTACATTGCGTTTATGTGTTTTGTACGGATCTCAGAACAAACAGCAACTTTTGCCTTATAAAACACGAAGAGATTGGTTTTTATAACCGAAGTGGAGAGTGTTTACAGCGCGGTACGCACTGAGTCCTTATATAAAACAGATACGCCTCGTCTTTAAAGGGTTAATTAAGCGCGTTGGCACCTTGCTTTCTTTCTCGACCTCTTGCCATCTGTAGGACTTGGTTGCAGTAGGCCTGCTAACCAACTAATTCTCCTGAATAATTTTGGTTTAACAACAAGTAGTTGCCGATCCCAGTGGCCGCGCGGTCTAATGCGTAGGTCTGCGGCCGAGCGCTTGCTGAGATCGTGGGTTCGAATCCCACCAGAGGCATGGATGTTTTTCTCTTGTACAGTGTTAATGTTGTGAGGTAGAGGTCTCTGCGACGGGCCGATCCCTCGTCCAGAGGAGTCCTACAGACTGTCGTGTGTTTGAGTGTGATCAAGTGAAAAACAAAAACCTCGACACCTGCTGTGAGTAGGTAGAAGAGGTAGGGACTAGGGAACGAAACGAAACAAGTAGTTTATTTGACAGACACGGTAGGAAACAGTTCAGTTACACTTCATAAAAATAGACGTTTTCAACAATTTTAAATAATTGTGACTTCAGAATGTTAGACTGAAAGTACGAAAATCTTCAAGTTTTTGACAAATTTAGCTAAAAGCTTATGGGCCGTCTTAAGTGACAACATGGCATGGTGTGGCCTCTGGTTTTAAAAAGTAGAGAAGGCTTCCGCAAATGGAGGATATTTGCGATTTTATCAAAGAGCGACAGCCAAAAAGGGGTGGTCCCTGAGCTATGATATTTGGCTGGGACTAAAAACCCATTACCGCAAAAGAAAAACATCGTGTGCTATGACAAAGAGTTTGAAACTTGGGTGTATTCTTTTGAAAAGATCGAACCAACGGAATATGGTTATGATGACTGCAATTTGGAAAGTGCAGTATCTGCTGAAATCAGGTTTACTGAAATTGAGACATCTGATGACAGCTGATATTTGCTTGATTTTCTCATTTCTTTCTTCTGGCTGCTTTCGAATAGAGCTAAAAAGGGCAAGGGTTCGAGTTATTTGCGTCCATCTTGAGAGGATATGCAAATTAAGAGCAACAATTCGACCAGTAGACCGTGCCTCAGAACCCAGTTATTCTCTAAAGTAAAAGCTTGCTGAATACGTAGCAGGAGCCAATATTTACACAGGGTTTGCATTGATTCCGTGGTTAGGATCTGTAATGTATTCTCTTTGATGATTTATTTCTATTTCAGAGGGAACAAGATGTCAAAGCTGAACCACAGCGGCAAAAGAAGGGGAAAGTTATCAAGTTCGGGTGGCTGGAAGGAGTATTTGTAAGTTTGCACACAGAGATTTTATCTGTAGACGGCAAGGATTGAGGAATCCTTTATTCTAGGACACGAAGCCGCGCTACTGGACAATTGGTTTCTGCCCTTTCAAAGAAAAATAGTGCCTTCATCTTCAAGGTCTAGAGTTCCGAGACAAAAATAATAAATGTGATATATTTACAATTGCTTATTATAAAAACTCAGACACATACCCTTCTGTGTTCTTTATCAGGCTTAGGATGGGATGTCGTGGATATTGTGGATGTAACATATCAGTCACAAAGTAAGTTTAAGAGGACACGCTTCCGGTACTTTATTTCACCTCTAATAGATACAGTTCATGTTTAAGTGCATCCCACTACATTTACACATAATACTCACTATGAGAGGACCGTTTTTATTATAGTGTGACGAACTTTTCTACTCCTGTTGATATCAGTCCATGTCTTGTGTCATCAGCCGTCGGGCCACAAAAGAAACCGTACGCAATGCAAAGTTATTTTTTGACCGCTGCACGTAGTAGCCAAGATCGGAGATAATCCATCCTAAGCCAATTAAAAATAAACAAAAAGGAGCGGGACTGTGCAGCAGTAATTCATCCACAGACGTGACTTTACAAAAATATTGCACGAAATATAAAAATTTCTGACTTTAAATTTAAAAAGATTTTAAGCATGTGATTTTAGACGAAGGGTCTAGCATATTACGTAGCCCTGCTTTCTGTATTTTTTGTTCCCTATATACGTAAGGTGTGTCTCTTTCCTACTTGACCGACAAGTGCTGGCCTGGCCTACGAGTGAGATTTTATTACACGTTCTAAAAGTTATCATCACTGCGATCGTGTGTCTAGCTCCCGTCATCGACTGTTGAACCTCCTCCACACACGGGCGTAAGAAGCTACGCTGCTAGAGCTTTGGGCGGAGCATTGTGCCGGCGTTTATCGGTCAAGCAGGAAAAAAAAGCACCTATACCTATATATACACATGAAACTGTGCCTTTAAAAGCAACTTTTTTTTTCAAAGAACACTATACTTTTGTGCATAACAAGGTACACATACCTCCAATTTCACTTTATGTAAGATCAGGTGATGTGTGTGCCAAACGTGTGTGATGCGCCAAAACAAGTAAACAGGGTTATATAAAAATATGTTGTTCTTGACAGGAGGTATGCAATATAGGAATTTTTATTTTGTACGTCTACGTGGAACTGATTGTTATATCGCAGTGTCCACTTCAGTTATTGTTTTTATTTGGTCCTCGTCTTTAAGATTCATTCTCACTAATCCACAAAAACAATCAGCTACATCTCTGAAGATTCCGGTGTACGTGGGTATGACGCCATATAAACTGGTATATAGGTAATAATTCCTCAGTCATTTAGGGCCTATATTTTCAGGATAGTCTGAGGAGACTAGCCTTCACAGGAGAATGTGGATGTTCTTCAGGGGAAGGACAGGACAAGCAGTTGGAAGAGTGGGTCTGCATGAAGATAGGAGCAATGAGATAAGCAGATGCACTGCTGATCTTACCAATTTACAAGGCGTTATACCCCAGAATACTGAAATATTTGTCTGTACCTGCTATATGGTCTTTATATCTGACACTGTTGTGACATTCTGAAGCCTTGTAGGGCCCAGCAGCCCCATAAATACATAGTGTCTCCTGTATCATTGCACTAAGCAGTGCAACTCCAATGGGATGTCTAAGTGGATGCTGGCTCTCTGTATAATAAAGCTGCTGTGTTGACGGAGAGAATGAAAATAGAAACTTTATGTCTAAATCATTTGTTCTCAGTGAATAATACTTGCTATTATGTGATATAATTATTGGTTCAGGGCAGAGTGTGTTGTTTGGCAACAAATAATTTACATTGGATGACTGATTGGAATTCAGAGTATGGTTTGGTTCAGAAGTGAGTTCTGTTTCAGTACTGAATTTAGTTTGTTTTATTGATGCATTACTGTTTCTCTCACATGTTAGATGCGATGTCTGCTCAACATCTGGGGTGTTATGCTCTTCTTACGACTCTCCTGGGTTGTTGGTCAAGCTGGAATTGGTATGTCATACATTAAAAATACCTCACAATTTATGTTCTATGTATAAGTGCTCACAGTAAGTTGGAGGCTAGGATTGAATAAATTTATTAGGATTTGTGGGCAATAAAAACACACTGAGACTAAAGACTAATAAATGCAGTGTGTTGATTATTAATTTTACATGTACATTTAGGGATGAGCGATATAGTGATGACAGTGATTTGATCACTGTTGCATATCACTGTCACTGACTGCTACATGGTACGTGAAGCAGATGTACAGAGTTGCTGTTTATGTTTTGCTAGCTGCAGCGGATAGCTAAGTACCCAGCAACTGCTTACGTGCTTCAGTCGTCACTCGAATGAGTAACCACCTTGTAGCAGTAATTGGAGCCAATGTTATATTTCATTAGCAGTTGCCTGTCATATGTATGTAAGCAGCCGGCAGCTGAGTAGGTGCTGGAACGATTTGAAAAAGTAGCTAATTAACCAACATCATAGCATTGTTTATTATATTGATATTGTTATATATTTCTCTTTATTTGTGTTTGTTGCTGATGACCAGACATATTCATATTTTGTACAGAATTTACTTTTAAGATTTCTGAAAATTGGAAGTAATTAATTAAATTACATACATAATTGTGTGTGTGTGTGTAATAGCAAAGTGTCTGTCCATCCCACTCTCTTCCCTCAAACTGAGATAGCATATAAATAAAATGTAAATAGGAAAATAAATAAACAAATAAATAAATCTGTTGGAGAAAGAACCCTGGAAAAATGATTGATTTTGTATTTTGAAAGTTGGGTACTGGATGCCTAAAAAAATTTAAGATTCACTCATGGGAATTCCAACCCAGTATCCTTCCTAGAGTATGGAAAAACCGCCATTTCTCTGTCCAGTAAAAAGTCATTGATCAGGAAAAAACCAATGTGCACTCTTGCTAGGACAAGAGTAAACACGAAACAGCGTGTTTTCTGTGCCTACACTGAATTTTTTCACTACAAGTGTTTGCATACTTTTCATGAGATTCAATTTTATTGACTTGGTCATGTAATAGGTTCTATGTTGGTAAGTTTTTGTTGGCCACATGGGTTTCATTTTTCATTTTCAAGACATATTATTGTAATATTTACTTGAGTTGTGGATCTATTTCATAATCATTGGATTTTATTTATTTTTATTTTTTAAATCTATTTTGAATATTAACGAATATCTTTGCTTGAGAATCACTGATCTTGGATCAGTTATCAACTTATGAAAATTTGATTATTTCATTGTCAGGCAAGTTTTAATAAACTTGTTGCTCAAATGTCTTAATATCTTGATTTAACATTTTAGGAGAAGGGGCAGCAATAATATGCCTTGCCAACCTAGTGACACTGGTGACAACAATATCTATGTCTGCTGTCTGTACAAATGGACAAATTAAAGCAGGTAAAATATCAAATTTATTGATGACTGTGAAAATCTGTTATGTTATAATGAGGTTCCAAAAATTATGTGTACAAAGATCTTTACTGGTTTTATTTGTTTTTTGGAAAATCATGAGATAAATAAATTACTGCACTTATATTTTAAAATTTAACACACTCTACAAATTACATGCTCCATAAGGATAACCTACAAATAGTATTTACTTTCACACAATTCAGATAATATTTTATTACAAATATGTAGTATCTTTCCCATACATTTTGTCAAGTGTGGTTATGTTTGTTGGGTGTGTTATACTGACCTGACTCACCTGCTTGTCCATTCTTATTTCACATATTTTTTGTACCTGAATAAACTTTTATGCAATTGTGCAAGAGGAGCCTGCACTGAATTGTGTCAATCAGATTCAGTTTTAGAAATTCCTGGACAACTTTTGAGTAATTTTTGAATTTATGTTAAATTTGGAGCGTCAGTTTATCATGTGAAATTTCTGGTTTCCCAGTACACAAAGTATTAAGGATATAAAATAATTTTTTTCCAGCATGATTTAAAGTAATGCAACATTTAATTTCCTGAAGAAAAGTGTTCTGCAACTAAAATTTAGCTGAACTGTACATTTAGTGAGGTAGAACAACTTCCAACTGATGTAATCATTTAATGCTGACCCCTGAAATTTGTCACCCCAGGCACATGCTTGCTTTGCTGGGCCCAAACCTGATCATCCACACAGTCTAGCAATCTGATTGTTTAATTTTTTCAGTAGGAATAATGTTACTGCTCATGTAAAACCTAAGTGCCAAGCTAGTAGTACAGGGGCATTTAAAATCCGTTATTTGCAAATGATAGAAGTTAAACCCTAGTTACTATACTGTCAGTGCGATACAGTCTACTTTTTTTTTTACAGGTGGTATTTACTACATGATATCACGCTCACTTGGGCCAGAATTTGGTGGAGCAATAGGCCTCATGTTCACGCTGGCAAATTCTGTTGCTGTAGCAATGTATATAGTTGGTTTCTGTGAATCACTTCAGGATCTACTAAGGGGCTTCGGTATAACGATTCTTGATGGAGCAAGTAACGACATCCGTGTAGTGGGCCTCGTCACACTTATAGGCATACTGGTTCTTGCTATAGTTGGCATGGATTGGGTTACCAGGGTCAGTAATTGTATATCCAAACTTTCTGATAAAAAGGGCTCAACAGATGCTTTGAAACTTGTGGCTAATGGATAGAAGGCTAGCATATGCTGTGTGCTGAACATGCAAGATTTGTGTTAGGAAATGAAACATTAAGATATTTAACAAGTGAAATTGTTATGTGACTGGCAAACACCTGTGATCTGTGTCCTTCCCTTAGTGTGAAGGACCAACTACCATACCCATACAAAACCTGAAGCAAAGATCTTATAATTTAATCTTTATTATCAGATGTCAGATTAGAAGAAAAAAATCTTGTATGGACTGGTAGGCAGAATTTCCTACATCTGTTCTGAAGTATATAAACTTAAGACATTTTAATATAATTTATTGCCTTCTCATAGAAACTGCTGTGCTGCTCAGTGTTCCCATAAATTTGCTGTAGCATCTGTAAATGGCAGGGCATTTTCTCTCGAATATCAATAAATAGTTTATTTTAATGCTGTATTCTGAAAATGTTTTTCATGTGCTTTTAATAAATTAAAAGATATTGTGGTAATAGAGAATCACTCAAATCAGAAACGAAAAATATTTCACCCTATACAAACATACTGAAGCATGTAATCATGTGATTTAAAACATTCTGTGTCACTACAGTTGCCAGTTGCTGTAAAAAAGAATCAATTTATAACACTCAGACTTCATACAGTAATGTTAAAATTTGACAAGAGGAAAATTACAATAGCAACACACGAAACATATTGGCCTGATTACAAACATGATTATGTTAACAAATTTTCTTTCACACATTATAAATAAATTTCTTTAAGCTCAAGAAAGCCCAGTTCAGGCAATCAGTAGTTGAAAAGAAAACACAAATATCCATTAACAGTATGCAGGGTGTAACTATTGCGCTTCTTAATCTTATATGCTTGGTTCATACATTTGTCCCTTCACATAATTTGAACATTAGTCATGCTGTACCCTTATACATGTGTGCTTTGCTAGAGGACTCTCAGGTCCTGGAGACTCAGCATATCAATTGAATGACATGTCTAACCATCTTGTGTTCTTATGTATGCTTCATACTTTTGTGATACCTTATAAGATCATTTTCAGTTTTCTGTGGTAACTACAAACTTCAAGTTTTACACAGAAAGTTTTATAGTTGTAATGGACACTTCTTTGATCCTTGTGTCATAATGCACAGTGTATGTTTTTCATATCTATTTATTTCTCTTTCAGACACAAATGTTCTTGCTTTTCGTTTTAATTGCTTCTCAAATTGATTTTGTGGTTGGAAGCTTCATGGGGCCTCAAGGTGATGATGAAATAGCGAAAGGATTTGTAGGATACAACTGTAAGTTCTTTTCAACTATCTTTGTAAATACAAAACAAAATTTTATAAAATGTAAGTTGTGTATGTATTACATTAACACATAAGTTAGAATTTTTTAAAGGACATAAAATTGCATTCAACATAATTGATTTATTTCACACTTTGATGTTTACCAATGCATTTACACACAGTCTGATGCCAGTACATTAACCAATGCTTACATCTTTCAAGGCAGTTGACATACATGTAACATTTTGTCACTGCACGTGTACATTCAGTGCTTTATTTTTAGGATACCCAGTAAGGAATGGGACTCATTCAGATGCACAACATAACTTTCATAATCCCATTATTCAGTTATAGCTCCACAAGGCAGAGTCTGCCTTGTGGAGCTGATGGTTCCTCAGAGAGCTAAGAATTTTCTGCCTTACATATTCACAATAGCACACCATTGTGTTCCATCCTAACACACGTGAATCAATTTCACATCCTCACATTCTATATACTTCAGATCCCTTTTAATATTATGACATATTTTGTGCCTTGGTTGTACACATGGTACCATCCCTGCAGATATGTATCTAAATTTTGGTTCTCTTTCCTCAGTTCTTTGTTTATTGACATAAGTATTGAAACAGTGATTGATTCTCATTGAACTCGGAATGAATGCCCATCTGAACCATTAACAGTCCCAATATTATTTATTTATTTAACATTCTAATGGATCCATTACAGGCCAGTAACACCATTTGGATATGGAACATGTCAAAAAGTACAAAAACACACAGACTATTATGATACACCTATAAGAAAACAAAAACACATACACATGTCATTTGATTATCCAAACTTACCATAATACTCTTACAATTATAAATAGTAATATACTCATGTTAAAAAATAAAGTAATAAACTACAATAAGCTGACTAATTTGAATGCTTGTTAAAATTAAAA
Organism: Coptotermes formosanus; assembly: GCA_013340265.1. Classification (NCBI taxonomy): domain Eukaryota; kingdom Metazoa; phylum Arthropoda; class Insecta; order Blattodea; family Rhinotermitidae; genus Coptotermes; species Coptotermes formosanus. The sequence continues at coordinate 851,040 of BLKM01001059.1, forward strand.
CTTCACTAATTCATCATGAGCCCTACTCAAATAAAACTAGCAATTAATACTCATGTTAAACACTACAATCCTTCTGTACCTTTTTATTCTATCCCACCTTTACCATAACTAGCCTTAGAATTTGGGGTTTTGAATAACACCTGGTCCGTTTAATCTGTGACAACATCAGCAGTCAATTATGGTCCAAAGTTGTGTATGCCAAAAATCGTTGAAAAATACGCTCCTCTTAAAGAAGAAATATTTGACAGTATAACACGAAAAATTATGTAAAGACACGGAATTTTGACATGTCTGATGAAGAGGTTGAAGTTGGCATGTGAAAATTTTATAATGTCTTGTTGAAAACACATTCACTGAATCCTGTCTGGATCCTAGAAATCATCACGCAAGTCACCTAGTATCTTCCTTCCAGCAGAAATATAACCAGATTTCGCTTCTTTTTTTTTTTTTGCAATATTTTAGCTTTACAATTCCTCAACACAAAAAGTTGTCAATATGGCGCCAGTTTCTCCGCTTGAGGGAACAGATCTCTCCATGACAGAGAAAGCACTACCGTTTTTATTAATAAATGTTAATTATATATTGCTGGTTGTTAAAAGTATAAAGTTACCAGATGTAGAACGTAATTCTGCTCTTTCTTTTTTACTTGTTAACAGTAGAAACTTTCAAGTCTAATGTCGGAGCAGACTATCGCAATTATGAAGGAGTTGATCATGACTTCTTCTCTGTTTTTGCTGTGTTCTTCCCTGCTGTGACTGGCATTGTGGCTGGAGCCAATTTATCAGGAGACCTTAAGGTAGTGCAAACATTTAAAATGTTAGCAGTGATCTCAGTGAGGACTCTCTTCTTCCATATAAATTTATCTCAAGCATAATGCCTCACTTTGCAGCAGGATCTAGCAGACAGAAATTTGGTTTTTGATGAATTAACAATTGGTGAAGGATTTGGAACATCATGTATGGACAGTTATGTCAAATGGCTATCTTTTAGAGGCTACAATATATATATATATAGAAAAAATATTAGCAACAAATATGACATTACCTAACGCTCATTAAAAAACCATATCCTGAAATATTCACAATTTCTGAAAGGATGTGTATGACACATTTTCTATGGAAGGAATAATAAATAGCAGAAGGAATTGGGTGGTAGTAATAAGCATAACATGAATCAGACCTTTCCAGTTTTTTATTAACTTTCTTATTTTGAACCCAGAATGATGTATGGTGTGGAAATATCAGGCCTAGGCAGGTGACAGGAAAAAACTGACCATATTTGTGGGAGGTTTTGTGAGAAATATTAAGGATGTCCAAGTCTATATCAAGTAGCATGATTTAATTGGATTTAGAAGGAGACAACAGGAGCAGTGAGGTGTCATATATGATAATGAATTATAGTTAAGGCTGTTACATATGGATACACATTTAATAGTGACAAATTTTGGTGAACAGCAAATAACGAATTTAAGGTTGAGAGTTGACTTGAGCGTATAATTAAGAGGTGGAAGTATAAAATATGTGGTTAGGATGCATTTGTCAGAGCCAGTCAGAGAATTATGTATATTATGTATTATATATATAATTAAAGAAATATGTAATGATACAGAACAACAGATTCTACTTTCACTGATAAGAATGACAAGAAGGAAATGAGAAACAGAAAGAACTCCGCTTAGGGACAAGATTGTTTTTGTCACTGGAGGAACACATAACCACTTCCAAGTCTTGTGGACCTTATATTTATTATTTAGGCACTCAGCTACTGCGTTCTACAGTTTAGCATCCGACATAACAGTGTTACTTATGATAAACTGCACAGACCTAGAGAATCCTGATTGTCATAAGTACGTCCCCTGTTACAGGATCCCAGTAGCGCCATTCCTCTAGGCACTCTGCTGTCTATCTTGGTTACATTTCTGTCATACATTAGCTATGCAATCATGATGGGCGGATGCATAATACGCACAGCTTCTGGCAATGAAACAGAATACCTTCAGGTCAAAGGTGAACCCGAAGATTGGAGAGTGTTCAGTAACTGCACAGAGCGCAGCTGTCTGTATGGATTGCATAATGATAGCCAGGTTTGTCTTATTACTTTGTATGATATCAATATTTTATACTCTTTTCAACCTTTATGTTCTGGCCTTTAAATCCCAATGCAACTTCTGATGGACTTTCATTTTAAATGTCCATCCCTGCACCTGAGTGGGTGAATGTTTTCCATTTCATCCATAAAGAGTCACATTTAACAGAATACGGGCGACCCATTTGGCCACTAAAGCCGAAGTAATTTCCATGTAACCTTTCATAACACTTTCACTTTTAGTGGAGAGTTCCTTTGTCCAAATCATAAATTAAAAAAAAAAAGTATGATTTCTTAAGCTTGTCTGTCAGAATTATTGTCTTCATTTTTGTCTTTTTTACACAGGCAATGGAGTTAGCTTCAGCATGGGGCCCATTAATTTATGGAGGCTGCTTTGCAGCCACCCTGTCATCTGCCATTGCTAGCCTTGTTGGTGCACCAAGAGTACTGCAGGTGTGGCATGTCAGAAATATTAAGTTGTAGAGTGCTGGAAATAAATTATGTGATTTCACATTTTAAAGTCATTTTTAAGTAACATTTATTTCAATGTAAATCTATTTCAAGTGCTGATAACTTGTTTGATTTTCTCACTGTATCATCAGCATGGTATTGTAATTACAGCTACTACTGTTACTAGCGTTACGACCACTAACACCAACACCATCACCACCACCACCACCACCACCACTATTAGGAACTTCATTACTGTAGACTGTAGACTGTTGTTCATCAGAAAGTTGTGTCCTCTTTTGTTACAAATAATCAAGTAATCCTTCACTCTTGTCAAAAGGAGTCACATGCCCAATTGTTCTTTGCAGAAGTGGCATTCATTCTTTATTGCACCTTTTGTCCATCAGAGTTGTTTGGTGCTACCAACACTAGAAAATTCTGGTGGTCCGTATAACATATCCACATTATATACGTTTAGTATTAAAACATAGTAAGAATATTTCCTGGGGGCCGCGGTGGCGCAGTTGGTTGAGGCACTGCGCTACAAACCGGCAGGTCGTGGGTTCGATTCCCGATGGTGTCAGTGGATTTTTCATTGGCATAATCCTGTCGGTCGCACTATGGCCCTGGGTTTGACTCAGCCTCTAACAGAAATGAATACCAGGAATATTTCCTGGGGGGTGAATGCTGCCAGTGCATATAGCTGACAACGTTACCACCTTCATGTGCCGATTGTCTAGAAATCTGGGAGCCTCGACCTCCTGGAACCCTAAGGACCTGTCCAGGCCTGTAATGGGACTGCTTTACCTTTTTAATAATATTTCCTGAATGTTAGGTGTGCAGTGCAATTGAATTGTATTTCAAGTGTTTAAACATGTATTTAATAGTACATTGTCTATTATGTAAAAAATGTTTTGAATAAGTCTCAAATTTCCCTAATAAAACATACTGTTCCAGGCTCTGGCAAAAGATAAGTTGTATCCACTCATAAGCTTCTTCTCAAAGGGTCATGGTGCCAACAATGATCCAGTTCGTGGCTATATTCTGGTATTTGTTATATCATTTGGATGTATACTAATTGGTAAGCAAAAATGCCTATAATTAAGTTTATATTTTTTATATTAATATGACCCATTAGTTAATACTCTGGGCTTCTGTGTATGATCAAATTCCATGCAAGTCACATTTTTTATTTCTGCTTGCAACTCTAAATCTGTTACAGAATGTTGTTCATCTTGTTTTGTTTCATATTACACTACTTTCTTTTAATTCATTTTTTGTGAAAATCTTATTACAAAGTTCAGAACGTGAATATGTTAAATATTGTTTCATACAATCTCAGAGTTTCATGTTATCTCCATATCTGACATTTTTGCTGCATAAACATTAGTTTGTGCATAGTTTTTATAAAAGTATTTCCTACATGAATATTTAACATGTTGCTCTAAAAATGATTGTCATAGAAGGTATAAGAATTATTCTGTTTTGCAGCTCAGCTAAATGCTATAGCGCCTCTACTTTCAAATTTTTTCCTGGCTGCATATGCCCTGATCAACTTCTCTGTGTTTCATGCATCAGTTTCCAAGAGTCCTGGTTGGAGGCCTGCTTTTAAGGTAGATAAGCAAAATATTTTGCTACCTTTGCAGGTACGGACATTGCCGACATGTAATCAATCATGTATTACCAACCTAAGTAATCCTCACCTTTCTCCTTTTATTCATAATGGTTTAACTATATCCATTCTTCTGCTTACAAACAATGTGAATTACAAATTGTGTGTGTAAATCAGATATTTTATCTGAGAGTTTTCTTCACCTTAACACATAAAGCACAAGTCCTTGCTCTTTCAATCGTAAATGATGTTCGCCTTGAAGACAGAGACAATAGTGTCAGTGACACAGACTAACATGCTAATCTGACTGAGGATTTCGTGGTATTCCTCTGTTCCTTCAGGCAACTGCTGTAATAGTGCTTTGATTAAGCAACAACTACTTCCTTCCCCATAGTTTGTAATTCGTCTTTCTGCCATCATCCTACTCTTTGACACTCTAGAGTTTGTGACATTGACAGCATTGTAAAATGGACCATCAATAAATAAATCACTTCGAATCAAGTGGGCACTCAGAAGTTTTCACTGGGGGGGGGGGGGGGTGCTGACCCTAAGGCTGTATGTAATTTGTGTTTGATTTTAAAAATTACATTATAAAAATCACATCATAAATATCACTGTACCATAACTGTGTTTGCAACTGCATTTATATATGTACAGATATGACTACATGTTCCATGACTCAATCTCAGTGCCCTATCTCCTTGTTTTCTTTTTCATTTAATTAATTTATTTTTAAAAAATCAAATGTAGGCCTGACAGTGATCAGCGGATTTCAGTGGCTGATTTCAGCTGAAGGGTAAATCACGTAAAACTTTTGATATCATCATATCTACAAAATCTGTGTTTTTTAAATTTTGGTTTTGGGGGTTTGGGGCGGCTGCTAGACTGCAGCCCACTCCGCCCTCCCCCCCCTCCCCACCATTGGATGAGCCCGTGCTTCGAATCAGATTTAATTTAGTGTTATTGTGTACTATAGTTTGGTGGCTTCTTCAAGTGATATTGGCAGTGAGAATGAAGGCTTCTGGCATCAAATAATATTACACTTTTTAACATATGTTGCTGAGAATTTTCTTCTTTTTGTAGTATTACAATGCATGGGTGAGCCTTAGTGGAACTTTGCTCTGCATTGCTGTCATGTTTTTGATGTCTTGGGCGATGGCACTCATCACTTTTGTGGTGGTCGTTACACTCTATCTCTATGTCTCCTATCGAAAGCCAGGTATGTTAACAAATACATCAAATTAATTCAGGTCTTCTGGATTTTGGCACTGAGTAGCAAGGCTACTGATTTCCGACATTTTGAAGGAATGTACCTCCTTAATTTTTTAAGGATTGAGAGGTCCTCAACCCATAAAATCGAAAGGGGTTATGTACCTTTGAAATTTGCTGTGACCATGGCCTCTACCATGAGAATTTATGGGTCTTTAAGTAGGTTAAACTTAACTTGGACTTACAACATTAATGCATAGTTACAGTTTTAATATCTCTGTAGATAAAGATATTTGTTACAGCATTCTGTGTGGTTGGTGCATCAAACACTTTGTATTCTTGTGCGCAGTGAATCTTCTGTAATTGCAACAGCAGCCAGTTTAAATGCTAATATGATAAAATGAATTTTTACAGAGGTAAACTGGGGCAGTTCAACACAGGCTCATTCATACAGCTCTGCACTGAAGGCAATGCTTGAATTGAATCGAGTAGAAGAACATGTTAAGAACTTCCGCCCACAAGTACTTGTTCTCACTGGTATGCCAGGGTCCAGGCCACCTCTGGTTGACTTTGCAAACCTTATCACTAAGGGGCTATCTTTACTAGTATGTGCACACATCCTCAAAGTAAGTAATGCTTAATTATACATACATGAAATGCAGTTTTACTAGTATAATAAACACAGATAATTAGCTTTCAGTTAATTACATTTAAAAGTTATACAAAAGTGTTGAAAATTCCAAAATTAAAAAGGAATCTTCAAGTGCCAAAATAGGGAAATATAATAGGCAGGGTCTAAACTTGGATTTTCATGGATAATGACTAAGAATGAACAGTCACCACAGTTTGTGCTTTTTCTCTTTTCTTGGCAAATGGCGGTATGACATCAACACGGGGGTGCACCCAAGGAGGGGAAGGGCTGCCAGGCAGCCGGGCTGCAGTCCACCCTCCCCACAAATCTAAATTTAAAAACCACAGATTTTTTAGACATGGTGATGTCAAACATTTTACATGACTTACACTTCAGCCAAAATCAGACACTGAAATCATCTGATGACTAGTACATTACAATTTTGAAAAATAAAATAAAAGCTTAGGACTTTTCAGATGAAATTAAAGAAAACAAGAAGATTAGACCTTGTGATTTAAATTAGGTGAGTGAGTTATGGAATGTGTATTTATATTTGTGTGTATGTAAATGCAGTCACAAACAGTGTAAGCCTCAGGGCTAGCCGCCCTCCCTCTCCCCAGTGAAAAATTCTGGGTGCACACCTGCATCAAGAAAACTTATGAGTATCATTTGCTTACCAAAAACTGTGAATGTAAAATAAGGTTATTCTTTTTTCCAGATATCGTAAAGAATTTTGAAAGTTGAGTGAATACAAATGTTATTAAAATTTTCTGGAAACTTACACCGTGTCAACTGGTAAATAGTTACTACTGCACCATCTCAAAGGATCATCGGTAACTATTTATCAGTAAACACAGTGCATAACATCCGACAAGATTTGACAACATTTTCACTGTTCTTTTTACTAAAGTGTTATGTGTCTCTTCACAGGGTAGCCATTCGCAGAGAGTTCATGTTGCTCTAACTAGAAAAGCATACCAGTGGCTGATACGGCATAAAGTGAAAGCATTTTTTAATATAACAGAGAATGATAGTTTTGAAGCTGGATGTCAAGGATTAATGGAGATAACTGGGCTTGGCAAACTACGACCAAACATGATTCTTATGGGATACAAAGAAAATTGGAGAACATGCGATGAAGAAGAGCTTCAGCAGTACTTCAATGTTATCCAGTTAGTCACTTGTTTCTCTATCAAAATATGTGGCTTAACCTTTTCACTGATGCTAAACAAAACATGTCAGTTGCCTATGAATTTTTCATTAGTCACCAATTCTGTGTATTTGGACATTAGTAGAAAGTTTCAACTTTTCACATATAAATTTATTATATTTTACTTGTCAAACACTAGTTTATTTCTTGTACAAAATTTATGTTACAGTTGTCTGATTTACATAGAACAGATCTGTTTTCATTGAGTGGAACTGATCCATTGGTAACAGTGCAAGGGTTAATCATTGCAGTCATATATACAGCATTAACATAAGACTAAAAATAACACAAGTGCATTGCACATGTTAAATTTAATTAATTAATTAATTATTTTATTAATTTATAAAATGTGTTTGGTAAATAATATCTCACTCTGCGGCATATAATGTGATGACACTTGTTCCTGCACAGTAATGCACTGGATCGATACTTGGCTGTTGGTATCTTGAGGCTTCCAGAAGGACTTGACTACTCAGGTATAATTCAAGATGAGGAGTTTGTTCCAATTTCAAAACTGAATAAAAAGGATGCTGAAGAGAAGATGAGACGCAATGAGTCAACAAACCAACTTGTACCACAAGGTAATCATAGATAAAACTGTATTTCTGCTTCCAAGAATGAACAATAATTGTTTGTGAGTAACTGCACATAACACTCATAAAAAAGACATGTTGTCAATTATAGAATTACTGCGCAACTGGTAGCCAGAATGACTCAGCAATGTTGGAAATGTCCATTACAATGGGGGCAGTGGGGGTTGGGGAGGTTTGCAGCTTCTTAGAATGTTTATACATGTCTGATCTTTGGGTTGCATCTTGTACGGTATGCAACAGGACTATAGTAAGCATCAGTCAGTTACTAATTATAAATCTGGGTGTACCTGAAACACTGTACTCTGAAGAACAAGTATTTAGCATTACCATGTTCCCCACTATAGTAAAGGCAAGGCTGTTCCTAGAGTAGCATAACTTTGTATTAAAATAATATTTATACTTATTGTTTTTTAAAGAAATGAGTTTACTTCTGAATGTTTCCTCAAATTTAGAACAAAATTCTTAAAATTTTGTACAACATATAAAAATTTCAACTCAACAGATTTATACACTTTTAGAAAATAATATTTACTTCTCTTTCTGTTGCCATTCTGAATATAATATATCAATTCACCTTTTGTTTGAACTGGAAAACAGACTAGCTCTTCATCTCATTTCTTAGGGAAACTTGTTTAATTAAAAACTATGCACATATTTACGGTTAGTTGTTTCTTTAATGGTCCCTCAACTACAGATTATACTTATTGCCCACAGATGTTTTGTACAGATGCAGAAGCAACACAGTCAATTTGTAATACATATTGTATAATATAATAGACTTCATTTATGTTGTGAATGTTTTGATACAGATGTGAGCATCAACGTGTTGTCAGAGGCCTTCAGCAGTGATACAGATAGTCCACCAGTGACACCAAAGATGCGGCATAGAGGAAGTGTGAACTGTGACCCAGCAGCAAGTGAGAATTTGCTTGAGCCTGGTACAACAGTGAACATTATTTCCAAGAAAAGTCCTAAACTTCTGAAAAATCAGAAGTCAGACATTCCAAAATATGTTGGTCCTGGAGGAGAACCATTACCAGCATCTATCTTGAACAGTATCACACGCTTCCAAAGAAAGCAGCCCAAAGGTCTCATTGATGTGTGGTGGCTGTACGATGATGGAGGTATGTTGTCACAAGATACATGTTGAATTCTGTAAATATGTGCTTACACATATTCAGTAACATCTATTTATCGATTTGTCAGTGGTATACAGGTTTTTGTCAGTACAGAAAAATTTTAAAATTTTTCATCAGGAAGAGTACATAATTGGAGACTTATTGTGTGCCCAGAACTTTCGTATACATTCAAAGAAATGCCACTTACATGGATGGTCATTTCTGATGAAATGATTTGCCTAACACCATAGAAATGTCTGGTTTGATTTCTCACTAGGGGCAAGAACTCTTTCCCTCCCCAAAGCACCTAGATTATCTCTGGGGTCCATGCGGTATGTGATGTGGGCTCTTTCCCCAGTAGCTGAAGTGGCTGTGGCATGAAGCTGGCCACTTACCTCCATCTGGCTTTGAGGTTAAGAAAATATGAAGCAATACCACCACTCCACTCTAATCCTTAACCCTTTAAAGACGAAGCGTATCTGTTTTATATAAAGACTCAGTGCGTACCGCGCTGTAAACACTCTCCACTTGGGTTATAAAAACCAATCTCTTAATGTTTTATAAGACAAAAGTTGCTGTTTGTTCTGAGATCCGTACAAAACATATAAATGCAATGTGGGCACCACGTAGAATTTTTTATGTTAAACCTGGTGGTATGTAAAGTTACCGCTAGGCTTTAAAAGGTTAATGACATGGTGTTTAATTGAGCACTGGGATAATTTTATGTTCAATATGGAAAGGTCTAACTGTATTGGGATATTCTGTGGGAAAAGGGTGCCTGAAAAGGACCTGTAAGAGACAAATTCTTACTAGGAATATGGACAGCTACTTGTTGTTGTTTCTAAGGGAAGTGGTTTTTGAAGTACAAGTTTAAGAAGAAATAATGCCTCTCAGAACATTATATTTCAGAAGACATCCTTATGTTTTCTAGGCCTGACACTGTTGATTCCATATATACTGAGTACAAGATCACAATTTGCTGGCTGTCAGCTCCGTGTCTTTTCCCTTGCAAGCAAAGAGGATGCTGACCTGGATGTGGACCAGAGGAAGTAAGTGAACTCCTTTCCTACACTGTGTGTGTGTGTGTGTGTGTGTGTGTGTGCTTTTGCATGTGTGCACACAATAGTGGTTGTCAGACTGTGGCTTACTTGATATACATGCCTTGTCTCTTTTTCAGACTCTGTGGTTTCCAAATTTAACAGAGTGAGCATCCATCTGCCTATAGATTAGTATCACTACCCCCTACTCTTTTCTCTGGGTTAGATATAAATTTTAAATAAATATGTAGTGATAAAATATAGTTATGTTGCTTTCTTTAATTGTGATGGTACTGAATTAGAGAATTTGGTTCCAAGTGTGCAGAATTCATGAAGTGAGTAATGTGGAGAAGCTGAGTGCATTTGTTCATTTATTTCAAAAGCACTTGATTCCTAGCCAAATTACATGTTGCAGTATAGAGCCTTTGACAGACCTTACATACATGCTACCATATTTCCGACTTATGTGGTCCCTTTGTCAATCAGAGTGGGACACATATTGCACCTTAAGTTTCTTTCTTTCTATGTCATATATTTTGCGTTTTCTCATCCTCTAAATTACATACACTTGTGTAAGATTTGAGGTTCTGACAGTTAAGTTGCTGATGATTCAATTTCTCTGGGATATTACGACACACAAATTGGTAAATAGTTACCAGCCTTTCAAAGAAATGTTTTATCCTCACTTCAAGGTAAAGCAGTCCAAGAGATTCCTGGACTGAGGTAAATAAGCAACCAAGGAAGCAAGTAAATAAATGAAAAAACAAACAAACAAACATGTAAATAAACAATTAAATAAATATGTAATAAATCAAGAAATAAATAAGTAGATAGATAAACTTTGTATAACTTACAGAACATACATGCACATATAATGTACTTTGTACCATATTAGCATACATGCTTTTTTGTTACTGATAATTCATTCTGCTTAGTCTTGCAGGTCTTCTGTCCAAGTTCCGGATTGACTACAGTGATGTTGTGATTATCTCTGACATTCACAAAAAAGCTCAGGAATCTACAAGAAAAGAATTTGAAACTTTAATCCAGCCATTCCGAGTTAAAAATCATAATACTGACACTCTCAAAGGTATATTTTCTAGACCACAAATAAATTGGGTAACTTCGGCAAAACTTTTACATACAGTTTATGTGTAGGTAAATATCCTTGCAGTACATACAACATACTTTCAGATACAGAAAGCAGTTCTGTCAAGAAAAAAGTGGTATCTATTTTCCTTCAAATGTCTCTATGTATTTGGTAAGGGTCAGTCAATATAATATACAACCTCGGTTTGTAGGACTAAAAATTCATTTTGTACCTTTGTCTTTGAAAGTTTTTTCAAAATAATGTCTATGGTTTTGAAGAGTTCAGCTGTTAGATATCCATAAGTATCTTTTATTTTACAGTTACAAAGCATATCTACATCACTGACTCAGAAATGCTTGCATTGACAGAGAAAACCAACAGGCACATGCGAATACGTGAACTCTTGTTACAGTATTCAAAGGAATCTACTTTTATTGTTATGTAAGTAGTAATAATGTCTTTTGCACACGTGTCACAAATCAACATTCCTTCTTATGACATTTAAGTATCATACAAGTTTCAAGAAAGTTTTAATATGCTTAAAAGACTGTTGTGTATTGTTCAGGACTTTTGAGTCCCACTGGATTCATCTTCATTGTCGTCACTTACTCTCAACAAATACCGTATGTGCCAAAGTGATATAAATCAGCTGCTTCAAACAGTTTGTTTTTCACTGTTTAGTAGCAGTGGTATTACAATCAAACATGATAGAAACTGTATGATAACATACTGCATGTTTCTTCTTTTGCTATTCAACTGAGGATAAGTATTACAAATGCATGAATTTGGCTGTGATCCAGTAGACTTTATAAGAGATGGGAAAGATCTGACAGATTAAGGTCTCAGTTGCTGATTTCCATACGTTGTGTACCCTGCCCTCTTATATTACTCAAGTGTGTTGACCATTACCGTCCTCTGTGATGTGACACTGCACTACTGGACAAGGGGTTCTCTGGTGTGTAGAAGGAATATATCACCTTCATATGCAAGGTCTTAGTGGTCCACAGAGAATGCCAGAACAGATTAAGCAGGGAAATTATTTTATTTGACAACTTGCATCACTCTTCAGTCAGATCATTTTAGTTGATGCTAGGTAACAAAACCCTTGCAACTATTCCAGTCTTCCATGTGTTGGGTTCCACACATTTTATTTCAATGTCTTGCAGCGAATATTAAGTTTTTACTCACTGTATTTAAAGAGTGTGCTGGAAATTTTTTCTTTGGCTTGCAGACACACATCACATGAAACAAACTTACTGTTTATTTCACATCAGAGTTTTGCAAGTTAAGCAATCCTGTGGCAAGTGAGGAGTGACAGTTGTCAGATAAAAAAACTGTCCTTGTATTTAGACCATTTATTTGATTTAGGAATTTGGGAAAGAAAGAGAAGTCATAGAAAATTAAGACTATGGAAACTGAATTGCATTAATGTAAAATTATACTGGATTTTTTACTGTACGTAAAGACTTCGAAAGCTCTATGTTTGCTTTCCAATTTCAGGGCATTGCCAATACCAAGAAAAGATGTTGTTTCTGCTCCATTATATATGGCCTGGCTTGAACTTCTCACTAAGGGAATGCCTCCATATCTCATTATTCGTGGCAATCAGACCTCGGTCATCACGGTTTACTCATGAGTATTTGGTGCCCTCTCGTCACTGGACTGCCAGTTCAGGAACATTCATTCAGTTCTTCATACATACTATGACATGCATACACAGGATCATAGCATGCTGTATTTAAAATGAATACTGGGGAATAAAGTGTTCTGCATTTTTTATCTTTTGGTGATAAGTTCCATACACAATGGATATGTTGACTATGAACTCCCACAATTAAAATTTTACACATAAAATTTTTATTTGCTTTATCAATGACTCTCATCCAGTAGCTCTTCAGAATGTACTAATGCTACAACTATGGAAGACTAACTGAATATGGAATCAGCAGGCAGAACACTTGTTTTATATAGAAGAACTGTAGTTAGTATTGTACATATGCACATAACAAATAGTGGTAAATACTAGGTTTATATTTGAATATAGATGCTAGAGGCGTGTCTGCAATTAAACAATGTTCAGCTTTAATTGTGGCACTCCCAAAGTGAGTACAGTATTGAATTTAAAATAATTGATGTCTTGTCTGGTATAATAAACAACAATAAATATCTCCATGCAAATTATGCCTAGCCCTTACTGTGGTAATTAGTTGTGTACTATTACTAATATCACATGGAGCCAGTAGGATCAAATGAAAATGTATAGAGAGATGTAAAGGCAATGAATGAGAAATCAATTGGCTGTATTTTTGCAACTTTATGGAATTGTTTTTTCTGGATAACTTCAGTTTGTTTTTGTTATATATATATATATATATATATATATATATATATATATATA